>JALGBA010001281.1:0-95575 GCA_023970755.1 Azemiops feae
AGTGTTGTCTATCAACAACCACATCAGACTTTCTCCAAGATGGTCTGTCCCAACCTGGTCCTCCAGATCTTTCAGTGATGCACCAGTAATCATTGTAATTGAGTCCTTCCAGCTGGGTGCTTGTTATCCTCTTTTTTCTCTTTCCTTCCTAAACTAAATAGTTTAGCTATATCAATTGCACATTAAAAAACCAGACAAGGGAAACAAAACCACCACATTTTGCTGTATATATATTTTAACTTATGACATTAATTGAATAATTTCTAAGTTCCTGGTATGCAGTCTAATTTCCAGAGAACACCAATTAACAATGAAGTTCTTTTAAGTTTGTACTATGTTATTCCTGGAAGAATAAAATTCATAATATGCTTAATAAGGCAAACAGTCATATGATTTGTCTATACTTAGCAAGCTGAGTTTCAGAATTTCATCAGTCTCTCAGCTTCTTTCTTCCATACATTCAGCAGTAACCAGTGGTGGGATTCAGCCAGTTCGCACCAGTTTGGCAGAACCGGTAGCTAATTTTTTGTTGACCAGGCCCAGAATGGACTTCCGGAAGCAGCATCCACACAGAGAACCGGTTGTTCACATATTTGAATCCCACATTGCTTCATTGTACAAAATCCCATAATAGACCATACCATTTCACAGAAATAGATTACTACGATTTAAATTTATTGGACAGCTCTACCAAATGATGGAAAGGCAGAGGCTGAAACTCAAAGGGAATCTATTTGATTCTGAGGGCCCCTCATGTCATACATCATTTCGTTTAAAATAACAGCTTCTCTACAACCATGACCTGGATGACTGAGAATCTCCATAGACATTTAGCTATGCCCTTTGGGATGAACATGCTTCAAATGGTGCAGGAGTAAGAAATTGCAGGTGACCCTGAGGGCACAGATAAACCTCCAAGGGGCCCTCAACGAGTCTCAGAAAGAGTGCTAAGGACCAGATGACTGGAAGGAATATAAATCCTTCCATTCTCCACTGTTTATTCAGAACTGAAGAAGCTTCTTGGATGAGAAGCAAAACATCTTCAAGCAAAACAAAGTCCAGTTTGAGATTCTCCGTAGACAACTTCTCCACAGCTCAACTGGATATCTTAGTAAATTGTGTTGATATTTCACCCCCAGTGAATTCATAATACACAACTCACTATATTGCATATGGCTGACATTGTGGAGGTTTAAAAAGAAACACAAAAGCATAACATTTAAAATAATTTTTGCAGAAATGAGCCATGGGAAACTGTTTTGTTGAAAATAACGTAGAATCGATGTATCATGTTCCCTTTATTATAGATATACCATAAAGGAATTTAGCAACATTTGCAAAATCCTCATCTCTCTGAGTTTCTTTCAGAATTATGGATATATTCTGAGCCACCCAGAATGTCTGAATTCTGACTTCATTATTCAGGTCTCTAGAATTTACATAGGAAAAATGCATTTGATCTCTTTGATTTTTCAAAAACTTTCTGGAACATCAATATTGTCTGAAATGCTCTAAGATGATACAAGCTGATACAAATATGAATTTGCTTATTTCTTCCCTTTATGACTATATAGTGCACCCCATTGGTTTCATATTCAGTTGTTTATCAAATACTTTATGCTAGAGACTACTTCTCAAAACAGGGCAGCATTGAACCAATGCATTAATAGAATAATATCTCCCATCTGTGAACTATAAATTTATACGGTTATGTTTGAACACTCACTGAAAAAATGAATGATAAACAGTTTGCAGCTTGCAGAACAGGAGAATGTGAGGACAAATTTCATCTTGTGCTTTAGATGAAGTAACAATGAACTGAAGAATAGTATTGCACATATCTTTGGATTATGTAGACCTAGAATAATGATTAGTGCTAGACAACCCACCCTTGTATCTAAATCCATGGAAGGGGACAAGGAGGGAAGTGTTATCACCCACATTACCATGGCATTAGATTAAAAGGGATGGGCAACCTCTCATCAGCCAATTAATGGAGCTTTAGGTCGTTTACTATTTTTACCCGGTGCTGGGAACATAGCAGAGAGAAAAGGATTATCACCCTTGAAATCAACCACAGGAAAACCCTCCAAGAGAGACAGAATTGCATATAACCCTTTGAACAGGGTGAACATACTCATTAAAATGATCTAACAGTGCTATCATGTTCAGTGCCCACTAATGCCATGTCTCTTCTCAGAGTCTGGATATCAGACAGATAATTCCCTTGAAAGATGGCAGTTTCATTTTCTGCCACTGTAGATAAGGCGTGGAGAACCTAATCTTGAGTATTTCCGTGAGTGTGATGGTATTTCAGATATTGAGGTGGTCTTGCTTTTGTTAACATTTTTGCTGTGATTTCTTTTTGAAACCCTCATAAAAAAATGACTATCACCGTACTTTTGTCTAATGTAGGCATTGCTCACAAAGTAAATCTTAATCTCCAAGGTTACTTTTCTTTTTTAAGGGGGTATTGGAGCCATTGCATTTCCTACCCTTTTTATGAACACTGTACAGAAGTAAATCAAAGCTTTCTGGTTAATAAATATCAATTCAACCTTATCCTTGCCCTTTCTGCAAGGTTTTTTTCACTGATAGTCATCATAACTGACTCTAAGAGATTGGAAAAGATGCAAGAGATATATTGATCTATATTGGATTATTAGTTTTTTCTTCCAGGGGGAAGGACTCTGACATTTAAAGGAGTTGACTTCCATCAGCCAGCTGGGACCAAACTACAAATGAGATCTGATTTAATTCAATATTGTTAAATTATCAAATGCATGAGGAACAATCAGAACTTATTGTTACATGAATATTTGCTGCTTGGGATCTATTTTGGAGGGGGCTTCAGTCCAGATTTTATGGGGCTGTCCTCTACTATTTCTCATGCCCTGTATGGCTATTGTTAGCATCACTCACCTTGATAAAACTATTTATCAGGAATCTGTTACATACTTTGATTATGTAATGCTTTTCACCAGATTCAGTGTATTTATTTTAGTATTTTCTCCAATTATTTTCATAGTGAACTCTGATTTCTATTTAAAACAAAATTGAGGCTAAGGAGCCTTTCAAATAATAACAATAAAATGATAAACATCACCAGCAGATTCTTTTAAAAAACACATTCTTGGGTTTAATGGCTAACTATTCATCTCCGTCTTCTTAGTAAATCACTAGACTTTAGCTTTGGTTGCTAGGTCTTCACCAAGTCAGTAATAGTGCCAAAGATTGCTTTAGGATGATTCCAAAGAGATGCTTCAGAAGAGAAGGATGGGAGCAGTACTTCTTTAAAACAACTGCAACCTTAACAAGATTCCTCAGAAAAGCCATTAAAAGTACACAAAGGCACATAAAGGTCTGGGGGGGGGGGGAAGAAGCAGTGAACTGCTATTCCAATACCTTTTGAAGCACTTCTGGAAAGATGTTCAAAGCACCAAACCAGCACAGATTCTAAACAATCATTGAAATGTCAAGAACAAAAGACCTGAGTTTCATCAGCATTATGATTACATTGTAAAGAAGCATTTGTTCACTTATGACAGCATTTGTCAAACTCACTGCATCACATGACATGTCGCGACGTATCGTGACTTTTTTCCCCTTGCTGGAGCTGGGGTAGGCGGGGCTTTTGCATGACACATCCAGCCCACGGGCCGGTAGTTTAACACCCCTGACTTATGAAGTCCATATCAATTTTTCTGGTTAGAATCTGCTATTAAGATTTCTTCTAAGGAAAGGAAACTTGGTAACATTTTTGAGGAGTAATGCTGGATGGTTTGTAAGTACTAAATTCATTTCTGACATAACTTTAGAATGTCTACAAGTATTTGTTTTTCATTTTATTATATCTCCTGTGAGTTATAGAGTCTCTGGATTTCCATTTCTCAATTAAACCCCGAAGAAAGATAACACAAAATCAATCCTCTCTTGGATGATTTTTCAGAGATAGAAATGGCTAATGGAATTAATTTCTCCTGGAACTAAGGAGGAATTTCCTGACAATGAGTACAATTAATCAATGGAATAGCTTGCCACCTGGAGTTGTGGGTGTTCTATTGCTGTAGATCTTCAAGAAAAGATTGGACAACCATTTGTCCAGGATGATATAAGACAGGGGTCTTCAAACTTGGCCCTTTTATGACTTGTGGACTTCAACTCCCAGAATTCCTCAGCCAGCGTGCCTGGGTGAGGAATTCTGGGAGTTGAAGTCCACAGGTCATAAAAGGGCCAAGTTTGAAGACCCCTGTCTTATATCATAGAAAGTACATAGATACTTTCGAAGACATATAGTTAGGGATGCATTGCTACAGACTTGGGAAAAGATAAAACAAAAACATTACACAAGAAATACCGGTAGGAAGTATTTATAATTGAGGAAATTTATCCTTTCTTGGTATGAAACAATATTTAATCCATATTCTTTTAGCACCCTTTCATTCTTGATCCTATCTCTTGTTTTACACCCTTCTGACCAGTTTCAACTTATTTTTATGTTTCTCCAGTCGTACCCAATTGTCACTTCCATATAACACGTGAGAAGCAATAGGCATTTCCAATTACTTTGACAAATTTTCATTTCTGGCAACAGACCACATTCCGCTTGCTACCTTTCAACCTGCATTTATACATTTTAAAATGTCTCCATTTTTAGTAAACACCGGTACACAGATTTTGCTACCTACTCTACTTTTATGCCATTTATGTATAACTTGCAATTGTTTGCTCTTTTTTTCTTGTCAAATAAAAACATGGATTAAATAGGCTTAGAGATACATGACTTTAATGCATGATGGCTGAACATATATAAAACTTTCAACTATGATAAAAGTGAGAAACCAGTAGTATAGAAAATATTAGAACACAACTTCACTAGTATTTAAAAATAAAATTCAGCACAAATGATTCTGTGTAAGATGTTACATGCCTGATGCCTTATTTTAAGTTATGTATTATGTCACTTGATCATCAGGGTTGAAACTAGCAAGATCAAAGGATCAAAATAATAAACATCCATATGTCCAACATTTTCTAAAAATTTAATGCCTAATTCTGGCATTGCTTCTGTCATTAGGGAAAATTCATGATGATCCTTTACTAGTAAAAATGCCAAAGAAACTTTGAAACATGGGAAGAAAAAGTATTTTTATATGATTCATGATTTTTCTTTGAGGACATTTCATGCATTTCCAAATTTATCCCAAATTAAAAGGCATTTTTAAGAGAGGTTCCACAAATTTTATATCACATTATTATAGAATATTCAGACTAGTTTTGCAATGTATTCTCCAATATCACAGAGATATTGTCAAATTGCTAATAGTAAACAAAGAGGAAAAGTACTTACAGTAATCAACATTGTAGTGAAAATCCATTTTCAACAGCAAATCATTGCCAAGTTAGTTTTCCAGAAGTTGGTAAATGGCTTAACACCCTAAAAAAGAGAGACATTATCACAATATGGATTCACATTTTATTATTCTTAGGTAGAAATTGGAAACCTCAGAGAGCCATAAGAATACAGCTGGCACAAATCAGAGATAACTACACAATTTATGACATTCATGAGTAATAATCCATTTCTAAGATTACATTTACTTTCAGGTGGACTGTTTTTGTTTCTTAGATCTGATGCACCATCTGTGGTCTGTTGATTCTTGATACAGCAGTATGGAATTTCTCTTGGGCTTGGAGTCTTTTCCTATATTGGAACTAACAACCAGGATTGATGAGTTTGTGGCAATGGAAGTTGGCTTCATAAGGCACACAGTTCTGGACTATGGCACCAAGTAGAGAAAATATGTTGCGGTTTTTACCCAATTCCTACCTTATTTCCTTCTTCTTCTACAAAGAGGAGGAGGAGGAGGAGGAGGAGGAGAAGAAGAAGAAGGAGGAGAAGAAGAAGAAGGAGGAGAAGAAGAAGAAGGAGGAGGAGGAGGAGGAGGAGGAGAAGGAGAAGGAGAAGGAGAAGGAGAAGAAAGGGGAAATCTCTTTCCCCTTCCAACAGTACAATTTTACTGCATTCTTTTTTTTAAAAAAAATCAGTGCTATTCCTGTTATGTGATTTTAATAATGTTTCTTTGTGGAGAGCCATGAGACCACATAGCTTCCTTCAGCCCTTCCAGTTTGGTGCAATATGTTCAGAGAGTGATTGATGAGTGGAGCAGTTCATACTTTAAAGTATATCAATGGAATGATTAGATTTTATTTTGTAGCTATTGCTTCTGCCCACCGTGTGTCATTTTCTGCTACAAACTGTATCAAAAGCTGTGATTCAGAGGATTGGGCAGCTGAGTCACTGAAAAGCCAGGAATCACATCATTTTATTGCTACCATGAAAAAAAATAATTAAAATAAACCAAGCAACAATGATGACAAGGGGAGTGCAGAACTGGATTTTAATTATTAGAACATAGTACGTAGAATAACAGAGTTAGAAGGGACCTTGGGCATCATCTAGTCCAACTCCCTGCACAAGCAGGAGAGTATATATCATTTTAGACTAGTGGCTGTCCAGTTTCTTCTTGAAAACCTCTAGTGATGGAGCACCCACAACTTCTGGAGGCAAGCTGTTCCACTGATGGATTATTCTCACTGTTAGGAAGTTTGTCCATAATTCCAGGTTGCTTCTCTCTTTGATTAGTTTCCATCCATTGTTTCTTGTCTTGCCTTCTGGTGCTTTGGAAAATAGTTTGCTCCTCATCTTTGTGACAGCCCCTCAAATATTGGAACACTGCTATCATATCTCCCCCTAGTCCTTCTTTGCACTAGACTAGACATACCCAAGTCCTGTAACCATTCTTCGTGTCTTAGTCTCCATCCCCCTAATCATCTTTGTTGCTCTTTTCTGCACTCTTAAGGCAAGCAGAACAGGGATCATGCAGAATGGCCAGAGAACCTGGACTCACTGTTGAGCGACAGAACGGTGAAGTGTCTAATGGTGGAAACCTCAACATAGAGTCTTGTATACCATCACATTTTCTTACTGCTTTCAGTTGGATGGTTGGGACATTTGGTAATTGATGGGGAATGATTAAGAGGCAGATGAAAAATCTTTAGGTTCACTTTTTTTGTTGAATGTACTACTAGGCTTCCCAAGGAGGCTCAAATGTTGCTTCACTATATTATCATTATTAAAGCACAGAAGCATAACATTTATAACATTTTATTAATCAAGATTAATGGCTCTGTTTTAAGAAGCGAGAGTAGTGTGCAGCTCTAGCTGTGTCACAGCAAAGAGGGGAAAAGTGAATAAAACAGAGTGCCAATGCATTGTTCTTAACCAATGAATACTTATAATTAGCTCAGCACAGAAAATATTGCTGGCAAGGCAATCTTGTTACTTTTCGACACAATTCCTTTTTTACAACAAACTTTGTAGTAATGATTCAAGGTAGAGTTTTGCAAACTCTGCTCCATGGAACCTTAAGATTCTGTGAAAATCTATTGGGGTTCCTTGATAGACAAAGGGAGTGGAACTTTTCACTCAAACACATTCCATTTTCCAGTATTGCAGACTAGTTCTGCCGACTGCCAGCAGTTCGATTCTCACCGGGCTCAAGGTTGACTCAGCCTTCCATCCTTCTGAGGTGAGTAAAATGAACACCCAGGTTGTTAGGGGCAACATGCTGACTCTGTAAAATGCTTAGAGAGAGCTGTAAAACACTGTGAAGTGCTATTTCTAGTGCTATGTAACCCATAGTCAAGTTTTGGTTTCATTATTCTATACTATTTTGGAGGAATTGGAAGACAGCTGTTAAGCAAATCCTTAAATGGGATGATTTTGAGACAATGGAAAGTTTTACCCCAAGAAATAAGTGAAACTCACTGAAGTATAGGTAATTCTCGACTTACGTTTACACAACTGAGCCCAAAATTTCTATTGCTCCTCCATTGCTCCTATTCTAGGCAGGAGTTAAGTGAGCAGTGTCCAATTTTATGAACCTTTTTGTCACAGTTGTTAAGAGAATCACTACAGTTATTAAGTGAATCATGCAGTTGTTAAGAGCATTTGGCTTCTCCCATTGACTTTGCTAGTTGGAAGCTGGCTGGGAAGAGCACAAAGGGTGATCACATAACTGCAAGATACTATGTCATAAATACATGCCAGTTGCCAAGCACTGGAATTTTGAACACACAACTGTTGCAGCATCCCCACGGTCACTTTTTTCAGTATCATTTTAATTTTGAACAGTCACTAAACAAATTGTTGTAAATTAAGGACTACTTATACACGGTTAGATTTAGGTGTTTCATGGGCTATTTATTTTTAAGATAACATCTTTAGCTTTTGTATTTGTGTTTTCCATTGTGTTGTACCATGAAATTAAGGTAATTTCAAATATTATTGTTCTGTTAGATCAATTCTAAATTGTTAAATGCATGTGCAAATCAATTCTAAAATGTAAAATCTGAGTATTTGCATGAAGAACATACAGTGAAATATTTCCCTCCAAGTGTTTCTTTCTCTCCAAGTGTTTCTACCTGCCATAATGGGTCTAATGGAAAGAAACAAACTCAAGTCAGTTAGGGATGCACTTAAGTTCTTTAGAGCCATTCTTTCTATTCCACTGACATTGATGAACAATTGATTAAACTCAATCAACTTGCTGTCTTTTAAGCTCTCTCTTAACATTTTGCCTGAAGAATATGAACCATTTTACGTGCTTGTAAATCCCCAAAGACTCACTAAGTAAGAATAAACAAAACAAATTAGTGTAGCAATGGGCAAATCTCCAAAGGAATGACTCAGAGACATAATACAACAGAAGTAAGTTATGCATGCAAAGAGAGAGAGAGAGAGAGAAATGGATTAGGCCGATGGCAACTCATTATGTTTTGTCTTGTTTTTATGAAGGGCAGAAATAAGAAATGACTTGCCTCATGGGATGTTAGGCTGGGAATTCAGAAGCCAAAATTTGGCTCCAGGATTCCTTGCATTACACAAAACGACTATGCATTTTAGGTGTCTCCTATGGTCAACATTATTTGGAAGCATGTCTCTCTTAACAGTGATGCATTTCGAGTTGTCCCTTCCTGAACAAATGCATTTCTCCATGCAAATGCTAAGAAGTGAACTGCAAAACTTCAAAAGAAAAGTCCAACCTACAGGTAGTCCTCGATTTACGACCGTTCATTTAGTGACAGTTACATCAGCACTCAAAAAAATAACTTACAATTGTTCTTTGCATTTACAAAACATTTAAATGTGTTTGTGATGGTTGCAGCATCCTGGAGTGATGTGAATGCTATTTGTGACCTTCCCAACTAGCTTCTGACAAGCAAAGTCAGTGGAGGAATTCACTTAATGACCACACGATTCACTTAACTGCAGGGATCCGCTTAACAACCATAGCAAAAGTCATAAAACTGGGTGTGACATTTAACATTGTTCAGCAACCAAAAGTCTGGTTTCAATTATGTTCGTAACTCAAGGACTACCTGTATAAGTGTCTTTTTACACAGGGTAAACTCGGGAAATGCAGACTGGATGAGTTACAATTGATATCTTGACTGACTGGGACACTCCCTTTGGGGAGAGTGTCATTCTTCACATTGTCAGGAAAAATACTCCCTCGTCTCCCTCAGATGCCAAATCAGTTGGCTGTTTCCAAAGAGTATATGACGCAGATCACAACCAAAGAGATGTTGCTGCTGTCAGAGATCTTCTACTTGAATATTTTTATTTTATTTTTTGCTTTTGTTTTCTCCAGTGGACTTTCCAAAACCATTGTCCCACGATTCCCATGCAGCAGTCTGGCTCAGCAGTCCCCAACCTTTTGGGCAACAGGGACCGGTTCCATGGAGAAAGGTTTTTCCATGGACCGGAGGCGGGCATGGTTTCACATACTGCCTGCATCCCACGGATGGAGTTTTGCTAGATTGCATGGATCGGTTTCTGGCATGCTGTGGCCTGGTGCTGGTCCACGGCCCGGGGGTTGGGGACCCCTGGTCTATGTTTCAGGGGAGAGGGGAGGAGAAGAGAGGAGAGGAGGGGAGAGAAGAGGAGAGGAGAGGGGAGGGGAGGGGAGAGGTGGGGAGAAGAAGGGAGGAGACGAGGGGGAGGGGAGGGAAAGGAGAGGAGAGTAGAGGAAAGGAGAGGGGAAAGGAGGGGAGGGGAGGAGCGGTGGGGAGGGAGATGGGAGGGGAGGGGAGGAGAGGAGAGGAGAGGGGAGGGGAGGGGAGTTCCTGATCTGAAAATCATAGAACTGTGTCTTGTTTTTCTTTTTAAATCATATGTTCAACTTTGGATGCCTCTTTGTCTGAGCTACCTTTATGTGAGTTCTTGGTACATTGCATTTCTTGAAAATCTCTACTATTGTTACTGAGATGCTCAGATATTCAATTCATTCAGTCCATTTAGCCCAGCTATTTACCAACATTTAAAGAATATTTCTTTATGTTCGAGAGTATCCTTCTAGGTCAAGGGCCTCTTTATTTGCAATAATGTTGATGCAATGCAATTCAGCCAAAGGCCTCTGCAATATAATCATGAGAGGTGTTGTCTTGTTTTTAAGAGAGGAACAAAAGTGCACTCTGCCCGGATAACTTTGATTCCTTTTAAAAGAGTAATAAAAAATAAAATAAAATCAGAGCTGCAAAGGAAAGTCCTAAAGTTCAGCCAACTAAGCCAATGCATTTGAGATGCAGGTATCAGCTCTGATACTGAGCAGTAGAACTGGAAATCTTGAAGACCACTTGATGTCAGCAAAGAGACAACACAAATTAACCGTTGCAGCCATTTAGTGCCCATCCAAATCTTGCATCCCATATATTGAAGTTTTACAAAAGAGATCCTCATTTTTTCCTGAATGTCTCTCTTGATCAACACCTTAATTGTCAATTCTTAAATTAACCATTCTGTTTTCACTCTGAAAATAAAAGATGCCATAGCTTTAAGAAGTCTGGTTACTTATAAGTGGGTTAATTTAAGGACTTTGTCTTCTTAAGTAGATTGTTGGAAATACATAAAGTAACCACTCTAGGCTCAGCCTTTGACTATATAGAGCAGCACCCCCAACCTTTTGAGCACCAGGGACAGGTTCCTTGGAGTGAAGTTTTTCCGCAAACTAGAGGGGGCGTGGTTTTACATGTTGCCTGGATCCAGTGGATGGGTCTTCAGTTGCTTGCACGGGCCCGGTTTCTGGCATGCCGCAGCCCAATGCGGTCCATGGACCAGAGGTTGGGGACCTCTGATATAGAAGTTGGAACCTAAAAGTTTCACTCTATATTTCTGATGATTCACCATGCTTTTTTATTTAGCAGTTATCTGTATGTCAGAAAGCCTATTTTTGTTTTTTTATGCGAGGACACGTGACTCCAATTTGGAAGGGTAGAAAGATGCATCTTGCATACACTTATGATATTCAGCCCAAATATCCTTTCAATCTGCTATTTCTGCTGAGACTGGAACTTGATATTAATGGATCAGACCGGCTTGATTTATTGCATGAAGTAATTCAATGACATTTTGCATAATTTGCACCATCTGCATACGTTATTCCTCTCATACTACGCTTGCAAAATGCATGTTAAGAAAACTGTGTGTTACGTCACCATAAAAAAAACCCTCTAATGATTCCAGTCTCTCCGAATTCACTGCTAGCTTCTTCTCCTTCTTCTCCTTCTCTTCCCTCTCTCCACCCCCTCTTCCTTCTCCTCCTGCCCTTTGACCCCCACCCTCCTCCTTCTACTCCTTTCCATGTCTCCTTGCAAAGAAGCTGGTTTCTCAGTTTTGTTGATTACTGTTCATCTATTGGAAATGATGCATAGGAGATGTTGTTTCTTGACTGCTAGATTCAAGGATATCCCATAAAGACTCTTATTTGTTCCACCTTTTGCATTTATTGTTGCTTTCCTACAAGATTGAAATTTGGAAATGTTTTTCATGATTCAGACATTTGTGGACAGGGGGAATATCAACTAAGCATATAACATGGTGGGCCGGGTTTCCAGGCTTTGAATTCAAGTAATAGATTTTGAACATACGAACGATTCCCTGTTTTTCCTAGATTGGCAAAGATAAACGATTTTTCATTTTTCACACATGTTGTATATCTACTTTTTTTCATCCAGTGATGGGGGAAATGAATGCAGTGTCCAAAGTTGACTGCACTCCATAATGTTCGCTGATATATATCACAATGAATCTTCCAATGATAGCTCCCTTTCTCTTCTGAGACTCGTCTGATGGTCCAAGTTGCATTCATTCCAAACTTGCTTCAGAAGGAAACCCATGCTTTTCTAGAGCCTTTGCTTGAAATGTTTTCCTCTGATCATCTGGAGAGAAAACTCTGAATGTGGTGATCTGCTTGTCTTTATCGCCAATCTCTGATGCTACCTACCCCAACTAAATCCACCTTCATATCTTCCTCCCAACATTTCTTATTCTGGTTGTAACTTTTTAGCATTAGATCCTCTCATGCTATGTCATTTACCAGGCAAGAAAGGATCTCCAGTATTTTTTTTGTTTAGGGCAATAGATCAGCGTCTTCCCATGTGATGTTTAAACTCTTTAAGTCATCTATGAACGTTCTTCTCCATGTATTTTGAGGGCATCCTCTTGGTTGTTTGGCATATCAGGGGAGATCCATCACATTGCCATCTTGGGAATTCGATTATTCTCCACACGGAGTATATGACTTGCAAGCTGAAGTCTTCTGCGTGTGACTAGGTTATGTAATTTGTAGGAGAAACTCTTTCGGAGCACTTCTTCATTAGTAACATGGCCAAAATAGCAAATCTTTAGGATTCGATGAGGCATCTTTGTCGGAAGATGCTGAGTCTCTTGTTAATGCTCGCTGATGCCTTCCAGGTCTCACTGGCATAAATAGTGGTCAAGCAAGCAAACGGAATTTAAGTTTCAGTGATATAGATAATGAGGACCAGATTTTATTCCTCTTGTGGAAAACAGTTGTTGCTTTTCCAATGCAGCATTTGGCCTCCATCACTGGTTGTAATAGAACATCTAACAGATCTTAGGAACTCAGAGGAGAGAGCAAGATGGAAGGGAGAAGAGAAATTTGGTCACCACGATGTAAAAAAGATGTTGAGACTCTAGAAAGAGTGCAGAGAAGGGCAACAAAGATGATTAGGGGACTGGAGGCTAAAGCATATCAAGAACGTTTGCTGGAATTGGGTATGTCTAGTTTAATGAAAAGAAGGACTAGGGGTGACATGATAGCAGTATTCCAATATCTCAGGGGTTGCCACAAAGAAGAGGGAGTAAAGCTATTCTCCAAGGCGCCTGAGGGCAGGACAAGAAGTAATGATGGAAACTAGTCAAGGAAAGAAGCAACCTGGAACTGAGGAGAAACTTCCTGACAGTTAGAACAATTAACCAGTGGAACAACCTGCCTCCAGAAGCGGTGAATGCTCCAACACCTGGAAGTTTTTAAGAAGAGACTGGACAGCCATTTGTCTGAAATGGTATAGGGTTTCCTGCCTGAGCAGGGGGTTGGACTCGATGACCTCCAAGGTCCCTTCCAACTTTATTATTATTATTATTATTATATTATAAATTTAAAAATATATATATATATATATTAATTACTTTGCTTTTTCCCACCTTCACTTTCATTCCCTCTAAAGAGAAGGAAATCGTATTAAATGTTAGGGCACATAGAAAGCTTCCAAAGAATGTACTCCTTTCATGATGTTTCATCTGAAGCACCCCTTTGAAGCTGTTTTGCATGTTCCTGCTTCCAAAGCACAGTGAAACAGATGCATTGCTTCACTTCAAAGCTTCATCTGGCAGCTCCAATCATTGCCATATGCACAATAAATGGGCCAAACCTTATCATAGCTACTGGAATTAGCACCTGAAGTTCTGAGGCAGCAAGAAACCCCTCAGCAAGACTCAATATAGCTCCTTCTCACCTTGACAAGGTCTCCCAAACCACTATTGAAAGCAATTCTTCTAGGAGAGCTTGCACCACCTTCACTTCCCATACATTATGCACAATGATTATAATTTATTGATAGTCACGCTTGTTATTACTGCTATTAGGTTAATTGCTATTTCAATTTAGATCTCATCTTTCTACCTTGAAACATTTGAGATATCTAACCAGTCAAAATTAAAATAGAGAAGAAAATTCAGCAAAGTAGAATCTAAGTTCCAATTAAGCCAATTAAAAATATTTAGGTGTTAACTTGACACTGGTAAGACTTGCAGCTGTCTGATGCATTCAGTCTACTGACTTTGAACTGCAGTTGAAGTCACCTAGCCCTTTCTTTTGAAGTTGATGCTTCTTCCTCACGGGCTACTCATTTGCATCCTCATACCTGAACTTCATTCCGAAGAACTCTAAAGTTCAACTGTTGGTGCCATTTTAATTATTCCTAGAACAGTCAATATTCCGAAACCTGAACTGCATTTCTGGAACTCCTGATTTTCTTTCTTTTGAGCTGCAATTCACTGGATTTCTCTTTTTAGGGAAAGGACAAATTTTGAACAAGGATACAAACAGCAGATCAGATTTATACACAGTTATATTATCCTTCTGATTTTCAGCAAGGTGATACCACCTGCAAGTTTCTAAATTGTTTTGGTGAGGATCTTCCAATGTCCTCCACAGGAAGAAATCAAAAGAAAAAGATTAGCTGAAGCAGAAAGAATATGCTATATTATTCGAAACTCAGAAGGCTTTTTTGCACTACAAGAATAGCAACAACAAAAATCTAAAATTATTTTTTTCTTGCCAACCTCATCTCCATCTCCATATCACTTTGGGTCATTTCTTAATATGGCTAGGCTAAGCTCCTTATGTATCTTTTCTTTACAAACATTTTCTCCCCCAAACCAAAACTCATGGGGGAAGCTGATAATCATATATCTCCTAATTATATTTATTTCATTATTGCACTTCTGCTTTCCAGTTAGAATTTCCCAAGGGAGAATGCCAATTACAGAAACAATGGCCAACTTTCACCTAACCACAAAGCCTCAGATTTAACTTGCCCTGCGTATAAGAGGTGATTGCACTCTAATGTTGATAGAGGACAATCAGCTGCTTAATATGTCTGTATTTTAGTATGCAAAACAACATTCTTATGCAGCCCTGCCATGTCAAATGTTTGGCTCATTTCTGCTATGCTTGCGTCTGGGAGTCTGACAGAGATGGATACAGCAGCAGCAGCAAACTAATGTCAACAGAAGTACAATGAGGCCACTGCACAAATGCTGCAATTTCACATTTGCAACAGAATATTTGACACAAATGAATAAGGGGTCCCTGGTGCTCTCTGAGACTGGTTGTTTTCTTGCAGACATTTCATTATCTAGTTTGGGTACTGAAACGTCTGCAAGAAAACAGCCAAACTCAGAGACAATAAGGGCCCCTCATTTCAACCCTGAGCTACAAATATTCTCTTCTGTTGCTACAAATGAATAAGTTAAGACAGCATTCCCCAATCTTTCCAGGTTGGTGGCCCGATGCGGGGGGGGGGGAGGGATAGGGGATGGTTTTGTGTGATGGGCAGGTGTGTGCATGCACATCTTCATTTGTGTGAGTGGGGCATCCATGCTTACCTACCCCTGGCGCAGCTGGGTTCCGAATGGGCCCTGGCCCGATAATGGGGTCATGGCCCAGGGGTTGAGGACCCTTGAATTAGGACATTTGACCAAGTAGGACATCCCGCGTGGCTCATCATGTCACTCCCCCTACCCAATTGCTCTAAAAGCTCCAGGAAGATAAAGCTTTCCTTGAGCAATTAATATCCCTTATTTTCATGGAGCTGGTAAAGTTGGGTAAATGAGTTGTATCTAGTCATTAGCCATTCTGTGTGTATTTGGGTGAATATAATTATCATATATTATCCTGCAGGGATTTTTTTTAAAGAATAAAAAAAATGAAAATTCATATTTATTATCATAACAGCTTTTCTTAATGTGGTCTTTTATGCACATCTTTCTCTAATATATGTATGCTGCTATGCATTTTTCCCCACAAGATGTGCTTTCTTTATGTGTCTTCCCACATATACACAATTTGCAATGCATTTTCTTTTCAGCTGGCAGCTGTATCATAACAGTCAGGGAAAGTGCATGGCTCGAAGGATAACTATCTTCCAGTTACTTTGAGAACTGTAAATTTGTCAGTTAACCCAAAAATGGAGATTAAACAAAGTTCTTTAGCAGTACAAATGTCTAATTGTAACTCTCTTTAATTTTTTTGTGAGTCTTCCATTTTTTTTCCTAACTAAAGGGAAAAGCTTTAATAAGGAAAATGTAGAAAATCTTCATAGTTGTTGTGTTTATAAATCATATCACATCACATTATACCACAGTATATCATATCGTATCATCTCATGATATTATATCATACCATGCAGGACAAAAATCAATGGATGGAAACTAATCCGAGGAGAGATCCAGCCTAGAAATAAGGAGAAATTTTGACAGACAGTTCAAACAGTCAGTCAGTGAAACAGCTTGCCTTCAGAAGTTGTAGGTGCACTATGCTGGTTTTTGAGAAGAGAATGGACAGCCATTTGTCTGAAACAGTATAAGGTTTCCTGCTTGAGCAGAAGGTTGGATTAGAAGACCTGCAAGGTCCCTTCCAACTATGTTATTCTGCATTATGTCTTTCCCATAAATGAGTAAATTTCTTCCTGATGTTTTCTTTTACAAGTGGCTCCAATCTACCAGCTATACGCAAATCACCTAGGCAAATGTTTTATTGTGACTTCTTTCTCTAGCTTATCCCAAGGAGGGCAAGCCTAAAATATGGCTTCTTCAACAGTTTCTCTTTAGTATGTAGCCACACCCCCTCCCAGGAGGATTCAATGAGAGGGATCACATTTGTTTCCCTATCTAAACTACTTTATACCTTAGAGAACAGTTTTTGAGGCCTCTCCTGAAGAATGTTTTTAGATACACAGAGAATAACACTACCAGAGAATCCTCTTCTCTCCTTTATTTTCTGTCTCTGCTCAGCACTAAAAAATAGACATATTTTACAATCTTTTGGTGTTGCCTCTATGGTCGTGTGACTTCTCTCCCTTACCAATATTGGAAACAATGGACTAAAGAAGTGCAATTATTTCTCACTGCACCCATCAGATCTTATAAAGCTGCAGGGCAAGACATACATGTTGGCTTTAATTCTTTTTAGAGGAGAAAAGAATTAAATGTTACAATTTATTTCTACTTATTGAGATCAGCAACAAATAGTCTGTGCTAGCATGCAATATTTATGATCAAGTCAATCCATCTTTTAGGAGGAGAGAAAAGACAGATCCATTTAGAGCAGAACTGATTGCAGACAGATTACCTTTCCAGGATATGAGCAAATTAACAACAGCATAAAACTACCATTAATCTCAACAGATTTACCATAGACCTTAACTGTCCTGTTTTGGCAAAGACTTAAAGACAAGATGCTTACCAACTTAATTAGTGTAATTAACTTATGTTAATAGACTCAATTAAACTTATTAAGAAGACAAAAAATGTCTCTTTCAAACCTAGCATACCAACTATTTCATGTGTATACATGTGTGTATATAGGATGAGATTGTGGTAAATAGAGTTATATCTGCATTACCAAAAGATGATGCCTAAATAATGTCATGTATTAAAGTAATTTAAAGAACAAGACATTGGAAAGTGAACTGCAATCTATGGAAAGAATCATAAATATTTACCGATTGGATATGTACAAATAAATTCATGACAATTATTAACTACCTGACACAGGCCTTAATTATTAATGTCTTCTGTCCTTAATGTCTTCTGAATCCATGACTTTGGGCAGAAAAGTTTCAGAAGCAAAGAATATTGTAAATTGCCAGAGTTACCCTATGCTAAGATGGGCGGTCAATAAATTTAATAAATAATAAAGAAATGTATCTCTGAGAATAGTTGCATCTTGCAATGAGAATTTCTAACAATTGTTAGTTTCATTCTACTTACTTGAGTTGGCAAATGTACAGGATTATTTCATTCACTGTTGTGATAATACTGAAAGAATTCGTAGTTGTATCTGATTTTAAGAAAAAGAGATACATATTAGGCCAGGGGTCTTCAAACTTGGCCCTTTTATGACTTGTGGACTTCAATTCCCAGAATTCCTCAGCCAGGCATGCTGGCTGAGGAATTCTGGGAGTTGAAGTCCACAAGTCATAAAAGGGCCAAGTTTGAAGACCCCTGGATTAGGCTGTCAATGGCTGGATGGAAACTTGCCAGAATGGGATATCAGACCTTGAGTTCCATTAGAAGAATGTTGGAAGGTACCTAGATATACAGATAGGGAAATCCTGCAGCATTTCCAGCCATGTCAAATTGCCCTAATTATAATGAATTCTGCAGCATTTCCAGCCATGTCAAATTGCCCAAATTGCCCTAATTATAATGCAGCTATTGGCAAATGTTTCCATTAATATTGGTAGCTAGCACATCTGTGAAACTTCCATGCATCATGTCATTAGATACTTCTGTTGAATAATCACATGTTCAGAAGACTGAAGAGTATCCTACAATCAATTGCCCTGAGCTTTTAAGGAGCTGTAATTTAGGAAATCCAGAAAAAAACACCCCCATAATCTCCACAGAAGATGTCTACTAATTGAACTAGATGGTGCATTGCTTACTTCCCTTGTGTTGTTCACAGTGATCAGAAGAACTGCAAAAAATATCGAATGCATACACATCATTGGTTTAAGGGTATTTTGGAAAGCCCTGTGAATACAGGAATGCACTCAGTGGTAAAAGATGCATGCTTCATTTGTAAAATTGAGGTGGAATTTACAGCTCCAGGTAACTGGTACTATTCTTCCAACCCTTAGTAAGACAAAAAAATTGTTGGTAAGGAGCATGAGACAAAAGCATAACCTTCCCTCTAATTAGCCACAGTAGCACTTATAAAGGCCATCCTGGAGATCTGTGTATACCTCCAGATAATGTTATCTGAAGGACCTGGAGGGAAATAAATGATAGGGTCTGCTATGTGATTTACTTTTCACGGAGTTCCTCCCCCCCCCTATTTTCTTATTATAACTACATTTTAAAGGGCACCAGGGATGACCTGGTGAGTCTGTCAAATTAAAATGAAGACTCCTGTGGTTTTTTTCCTCTCCACTTCACTGAGCACACATATATGAATTGTATAAAAAAAGAAGAAATCTCCAGAAATAGCAAGCAGCAAATAACATTCATCATGTTCTAACTATGGTGGCATCAAAGAAGGTGGCACCACAATCTGTTCCTCGCTAATCTTAGCAATAATTAAGATGACTAATCAAAACTTGGATCATCAGGAGAATGCTGGGCTTGAAACACTGATAAACTGCTATTCTTCGTAAGGGCCATTGGATACAAAACATAAGGTACTAGAGATAAGGTGAAATTTCTGGGGGGAAAAATAAAGTCTTGTTTTATTCTTTCCTCCTACCAACTCTCAAGATTCAATTTCTAGTGTTGTCCCCAATTATGTTCTAATATGTTATAGCATCTGTTTTTCCTCCTCCCCTGCCACTCACCCAAAACACAGGCACACACTGCTTCAGGTTGAGGCTAGTGTAAGTCATTATGGTGAATTCACATTGGAGATCTTAACAAGGAAGTGAAAGGATGAAAGGAAGACTGTGTTATTCCTGTTGCCTTCCATCGAGGCTCTGTATATAACACGAACTAGAAAGAGGGCTGAGAAAGTATCTACAGATCCCCCACATCCTGGACATAAACTGTTTCAACTTCTCTCCTCAGGACACCTTTATAGAGCATTGCATGCCAAACAACTAGACACAAAGATAATGTATTTCCCCCATGCCATCACTCTGTTGAACACTTGATTCCCATAGCACTGTCTTAGGCCTAAAGGTATTTACCCATGTAGTAGGGTTGATTTGCTATTATCCTTCTCATCTTCCTCATCTTCTCATCTTTCCTACTACCTTCTCTATTGGTGTCTTATGATTTATCACTTTTTGGTAACTTATGGTTAATGACTGGAACTATGACTTATGATTTAAGACCCATTACTTTGTTGTATGTACTCTGAGAACTTATGCACCGGAGACAAATTCCTGGTGTGTCCAATCACACATGGCCAATAAAGGATTCTATTCTGTTCTGTTGAGTCTCACTCCTTGAGGAATTATTGGAGAAATTATTTTCTCTTCCTAGTAATTGAGTTTATCTTTTATATCAATTAGTCTTCCCAATACAGATTAGGCAATTTTTATGGACCATTTCCATACAACTTGATAATGTAATACTGAGGTCTTGAGTCTCTGAGTCCTTGTTTCTGCACAATCACAACTAGTAGTTAGGGGAGAGAACTACATGCAATTTTGCCAAAGGCATTAACAGCGAAAGATGGAATATTTTGGTTCCTGAAAAATCAGATGGCCTGAGAAAAGCCATTGTCAAGAAAGCAAAAATCGCACAGATTCACAGTTGGGTAGCTCTATTTGCAAGGAACACATGGCTGGGTTATACAATTTTGGAAACTGGATATGCTTACTTTTGCCCTCATTTATTAGTGAGTACAGAAAAGCTTGGTCTTTCTATCCACTTTTGATTTTCTTTCTAACTGAGAAAGCAGGAGATGTGCTAATTATTTTATTGATATCACTAAAATGTTCACCTGTTCTTGTTATGCAATATTTTGGAAATAACCATTGCACTATTGGGGAGATTTGGAGGATGAAGAAAATTATACTTATTTGAAATTTCTTCATTAGTAGGCTTCTACAAAGCTCTAGTCTGAAGACTTGATTCAAAGACTGTTTTATTACATCTCCAAGGTGAACTAATGTTCCAGATCAAATTGGCAGTTTGAGTCAAAGTATTGAATGAAATTGGATACCTCCAAATCAGTACGGTTCATTCATACAACTTTTGTACAGTACATGTACTAAAACAAGTTTATCATAATTGAGGTAAAGGCCCATATTTAATTAGTTTGATTCAACTTTTTGGGCATGTCTGAATTATACTGCGTAAATTTATTGAATCAGAAGATGTCAGACCTAAACCCAAAAGATGACACAGTGGCATCCAAATAAAGCCCAGTTCTTTATTTGCTAATAAAGATGAGCAAATTAGATTCTGCTAATGGACAGAATCTTGCCTATAACTTTCTAACCAGTAAATATAAAGGGTTCTTGGTGTTCTCTGAGCTTGGTTGTTTTCTTGCAACCAAGGTAACATCTCTCACTTCTGCTGATGTTACTTAGTTTGGGTAATGAAAAATCTTCAAGAAAACAACCAAGCTCAGAGAACACCAAGGACCCCTCTTGTCAACCCTGAGCTACAAATATTCTCCTTTATCAGCTAATAGATATACCCTGGGAGATTCTAAAGTGTAGCTACCCTGAACATTTTCCTCCTCCCCCCATCCAGTTTAGGATTGCACAGTTCTCTTATTTTGGGTCTCTTTCTGGAATGATGTTGTCACCTCACTGGGAAGCCACAGTGCAAAGGCTGAGATGTCTCTCTTCCCACCCCACCCCTTATTTCCTTCTCCAGTTGCACATTCCATCTCAGAAGGCCAAATTCAGAGACCTAATTCAGACTATATCTGAACTGGATTTCACTCGATTTGTATGCCCTTATTCATGAGAGTGGCACATTCACTTCATTATCTGAATGACAGGACAGATAAAGCTACGGTAGCTCAACACAAATTGCTGCCTAGGGTGAAGAAAAAGACAGTGTCTCTTCAGCCTTATATTGTAAAGAAGGTGACTGCCATGGACTTGAATCGTCATTTAAACTTGGTGAAGAAGAAATATTCTTATCATACCTGGAACAACTGGATAATTGGGGTGGTGAGGTCAATTTTTACAACCTATAATTCTATCTCCAATAGAAAGAAATGCTTGTAGAGAATCAACTGGAAAGCTGCTATTGATGCCACTGAGTAAGGAAATCCCCTCACTTGGCCTGATGGTAGAACTGATCATAAAAGCTGAATCAATCAGAATGCCTTATTTTCCTTTTTGATAAAAGTTCCATTGTCTCTGTTGAACAAAACATCATCTCAAGTTTCACCTCATGTGAATAAAGTACAAATTTGCAGCTATATATCTTTTATTTGAACATTGTTCAAGAAAGCATTATCTTGGGCTTAAATTTGTCTTTCTTTTTTACTCCACACTCTCTCTCTCATTGGACTACAGTCAAAGAGAGCTTATCACCCACCCGTCTAGTGCTTTTTTTCTTCTTCCTAAAATGCATCTCATTGACCACTTTGTGACCCAGTACATTGGACTAAGTGGATAACTGGCAGACTTCTTAACTTCTCAGCTGTTTTCCAACCAAGAACCGCACATGCATATTCACACACACACAAACTTTAACTCAAGCTTACATGAAGCTGAATTGCACTGATATCAAATGCATTTGAAAATTGCTTCTAGGCCTGATGAGTTTTTACTGCTATCCCTCTGTAGCAAAACCACAATTCAAGTCTCTGCATTGACCATTTCAGAATGAGTTAATTAATATGCTAAGAGGATTTCTACTAGTGTTGTAGGCCAAAAAAAAAAAGGAAACCAATACCAAAGCATGGGAAACAAGTAGCTTGCATAAATAAACTATTCAGCAGTCAATTTTTAAAACTCAATTGGGCATACAGAACACTTGAAAAAACCAAGCAGGACCTGGAGTAAGGGACAATCCTTGATGATAATTTCTATTTATGTGACTGTTTCATTAGAAGTAATTGTTCTTATTTGTATCTCATTGTATATTGTGCAGCTCAATGTGTTTAGTCTGAAGCAACAAAGCTGATGAGTGCTTTAAGCAGAGAATATAGACATATTACTAAGACCTTGCATTTACCTAAAGGTTAGAAGCATCCATTGGAACTAATCCATTGAAGGGAGCTGCCAGCTGTTGCCAATTCTCAAATTCTGAAGTCAAGGAAGAGAGGATACAGAACTAGCTGGATTTTTTTGTCGCTGAAATAAAGCTGTCATCTGTTCTAAGGATGACTGACGAGCTTTTGCAGCCACCAGCTTCAAATGGAACCATCCAGATATTGCTAAATAAATTAGGAGGTGAGAATGGGAGGGAGAAAAGATTTTATGAAGCAATCTCCTCACAACAAATACAGGCAGGAATAATAATAATAATAATAATAATAATAATAATAATAATAATAATAATAATAATAATAATAATAATAATAATAATAATAATAATAATAATAATAATAATAATAATAATAATAATAATAATAATAATAATATACTACTAACAATAATAATAACAACAACAACAACAACAACAACAACAACAATAATAACAATAACAATAACAATAACAATAACAATAACAATAATAATAATAATAATAATAATAATAATAATAATAATAATAATAATAATAATAATAATAATAATAATAATAATAATAATAATAATAATAATAATAATAAAAATATGAATCTATTAGGTGTGGAAAAGCAATGTACAAATCCAAAAATATCAACCATGGATGTTGGAGACATGGTAATTTCTTCAGCCAGCAACCAAGAGATATGGTATCTTGAGACACCTCTAATTTTATTTCAGAAAAGACATTTTGACCTACAATCAGCTCATTTTGACCAGAACAAATGCAATTGCTTATGCCAATGAGTTTCCATGATCCACAGAATCATAATACTAGATTAAATGTCTGTGGAGATTCTCAGCCATCCAGGTCATGGTTGTTCTGCTGAAAAACTGAAGAAGCTTCTTGGATGAGAAGCGAAATATCTTCAAGGAAAAGTGAAGTCCAGTTGCCTTTTTAAAAAGCACCTTTGGGATAGTCCTGGATTAATAGCTTTAAGTAGCATTTTGTAACCTTGCGCTTCCTGAGTGTTTGGGATTTAAAAAAAAAATCTCATAATGCTTTTCCAGTGAGGGGTATTACAGAACTTGTTTTGTTTATATATTTAATTATTAATTAATTTCCCCATGCATTTTAATCTAAACTACAGTTAGCTATTTTATTCTTAAAAATGCACATTTTGATCATTATATGAGCCCAGTTTTGAGATTTGACATGCAATGTGTTGCCCCATTTGGAATGTGACTCAAACCGTGGAAGCCATTTCAACTAAACCAGGGGTGTCAAACTCGCAACGTCATGTGACGTGTCGCGACGTATCGCAACTTTTTTTCCATTTCCGGCAATGGGGTGGGCGCAGTTTCGGCATGACGCATCCGGCCCACAGGCCGGCAGTTTGACACCCCTGAACTAAACCATCAGCTCAATTTGGAAAATTTGTTAATTTCATTTGACACCACAAATCGAGTCAGGTAGATTTAATTTGGGAAAGCCAATTTGACCTTGAAAGCATCCAAACAGTTAGGCAGTTTCATCTGAAAGCAAAAAATGCAGCTGAGCATATCCTGTTGGATGAGTTCCAGTTTCATAGTTCATTAAGCATTCAAGAACCAGTACCCATTGGCTTTCAAAATCCCCTTAGGTTTAAGGGAAAGAATATCTGAGATTTAAGAAAAGAAAAAGAAGAGAAAGAAAAACTGGAGCTGAAAATTAAGCACCATTGGCTTACCGAATCACCCCTTTGGCTTGTTTCCCACTTCATCGCATGACCTTGCATGCACCCTGTGGTGACTGCCCTCTCATTCACAAGCTTTCCAGATTTTCAGTCTTAGAAGCAAATGCGAGCAAAGGAAACCACTCTGTTGCAGGCTTGACTAGCTCTTGGTCTCATTTTGGCAGGAATCATATATTTTGCTTAATTAAGATAAGGCTGTTGCTTCTTTGCACATTTCACTAATACAGAATTTATTGATGCAGTCCGACTTGGTGCTTTGGAGTGATAAAATACAGCTGATGCAGAAGCCAAAGGCATCCTCGGTTTGAAATTGGAAAGCTTACTAATGGAGATGGATTTGTTGGCTTGAACCCAACATGGGTGCTCCTCTGAAACCCAGGAAAGAATTATATATGGTTTGTTTCATATATTTATTTTTATGGAATTTTTTTTTAGAAGCCACCTTTCCTTCAAGGAACACAGGGCAGTATGCACACTTCAGTCTTGCAATAGATGATGGCAAGGACTGTGCAGTGCTTTGGATTTGATCTCCAAGAAGTGTGGTGGAGGGAACAGAAGCAAAGACTGGGTCTCATTTTACTGACCTCAGAAGGATGGAAGGCTGAGTCAACCCTGAGGCCATCAGGATTGAACTCTTGGCTGTGGGCAGAGTCAGCCTGTAATATTGAATTCTGACCATATATATTCCATATATATTCTGACCATATATATTCCATATTCCATTATGGCATTAAGGAACAACCTGGAGAATGGCCATGTCTAGACCACATAGGTTAGCCTAGCCACGAACTAATAGCTTCTACATTTCCCTTCATTGTTGTTGATTAGATTCTATAGATACCATCTATAGAAAGTTTCTTGGTGATATACAATCAAAAGAAAAAAAATCATTTAAAAAAGTTTAACTAATAACATCATAAATATTTTGTCCAACGATGTGTACTTTGAAGGCCAGTTCCTCTCAGCCCTAATAAGGAGGTGATGGAAAACCACTTCTGGACAATCTTGCCAAGAAAACTGCAGGGACTTGTCAACAGGAGTCAAAAACAGACTTGAAATCACACACTTCCAAACCAGCACAATATAGATAAGCTACAATCACCAAACAGCAAAGGGATTTTTCATTGCTCCAGTTTAAAAATTCAGTACAGATATGGGAAGTTCTCCTCTGCAGAAAGACTGTCCACATAGCTTAGAAGCACTGAATCCTTGGCCTGTGCCTTCTTATGACTCTGTAGAGATATTAGCAGCTCTTTATGTAATCTTTTCTTAAACTATTTCTTGTACCTTCAGATACATTCTGTCATGAATCAACTCCTGGACCCCTCTCTGGATATGACTTCAGAGGAGGAGGATGAGTCAGCAGAGGAAAGTGTGGGGCTGAATAATGGTCCAGATCAGGGCTCGGAGAGTGCTAGCCTGACAGAGCAGCCTCAGCTGGGTCAATCAGATGAGTGACAGGGTGAGGTTGAGTGAGGCGAGCCACAGTACAGCAAGTTGGCCAGGAGGCTCCAGGTGAGGACCAGGAGCAGCTGCTGCCCATTACCAATGAGCAGGAGGTGGAGTCTATACCTCCTCCCAATTCAAGGACATATAGGGCAGAGAGGAGACAGGCACAATGCTGGTCAGCTAGACTACTCATGAGGAGGCAACCTTGCCCCTCGTGAAGGGCTGCACCCACATTGCCTACTTAATCTTGCCCTGAGGACTTGAGCGTTGCTGGAGCAACATGACCAGATCCATGCCTTATGTGCTCCTCCCCTGTATCCTGATCCATTCAATTCATGGACTGCTTTTCTAGACTTTGTCTGTGCCCATTGGACTCAGTTACCCAGTGACTCTTGCCATGCTGAGCTCAGAATCTGAACCTGCACAACAGGGGTACTTTCTGAGGACCTGTTTGGATAGTTTGAATAAACACTTACAGAACACTTGCTGTATGTGTGCACGTGTGAAGGCAGTGGGGGAGCTCACATTCTATGATTGATAACTCCTAAAGATTACAAAATAACATATACATTTGTTAAATCTGCATTACTAGCATTTAAAACACGAGTCCATTCAGTTAAGACACATATAAAGTACAGAGAAGAGCAACAAAGATGATTAGGGGACTGGAGGCTAAAGCATATGAAGAATGGTTTCTGGAATTGGGAATGTCTAGCCTAATGAAGAGAAAGACGAGGGGTGACATGATAGCAGTGTTCCTATATCTCAGGGGCTGTCACAAAGAAGAGGGAGTCAAGCGATTCTCCAAAGCATCTGAAGGCAAGACAAGAAGCAAAGGATGGAAACTAATCAAGGAGAGAAGCAACCTAGAACTAAGAAGAAATTTCCTGTCAGAACAATTAATCAGTGGAACAATTTGCCTCCAGAAGTTGTGAATGCTCCAACACTGGAGGTTTTTAAGAAGAGACTGGACAACCATTTGTCTGAAATGGTATAAGGTTTCCTGCTTAAGCAGGGGGTTGGACTAGAAGACCTCCAAGGTCCCTTCCAATTATTAGAATTTATTGTCAACACCAATGTTTCTCAACCTGCATGCCTGGCTGGGGATTTCTGGGAGTTGACTTAAAAGTTGCCAAGATTAAAAAAACACTGGCATAGAGAGTATTTGCCTGGTCATAATCTACAACAGCATTAGGGACATATATGTTTCTTCACATATGATTGAATTCCCAGCATCTCTCTTGGTTAGCTTGACAAAGATGCTGAGAGCTGTAGTTCAACAACATCTGGAGTACTACAGTTGCATACCACAATGTCATGCTAAGATGTAAGTGTGATCTGGTTGCAACTTCTGCAACCAGACATTCCAATGTGGTTCATTTTTAATCTGGTCTTTATTTTCCACAAACTTGAGTAACTGAGTAAATTTAGACAAGCAGTTGCAGTGCATCAGCTGACATTGACAAACCAAATTAAGGTCCAAGAAGCTTACCATTGTTTCAACTTTGCTCTAAGGTATGAAGTGACATATTCAATAAACCAAAATCTGTCTGAGCTGTTCCTGCCCTAAGGTGCTAACTGAATCAACTACTAAAAGTATTTTAAGTGTACTTTCCCTTTGCTATGGACAACACTAATACAGAATCACAAGAGACTTCATCTCTAGATATTTGAAAATACTTCAGATATTTCCTCCTACATAACATTCGGTAAAATCCACTAGTTTTAACAATTTGATAAGTATCCCTATAATTTAGTGTAACCTGGGAAGGAGAATTTGTGCTCCTAGTGCATAGTTCAAAGTGGATTTATCAGAAAGAATTTATATTGCAGTATAAGGAACATAATTTAGATCTGTTAGCATATAAATCAGAAAGGATCAAAAGATCAAAACAAATGAAACACAAGTAATGAATAATTAATCATTCATAATTTCATAATCAGGAAATCCCTAAAACAGTAGCAAAAATGGGGCACATATTAGAATTTGAGCAAGTTGCCTCACAATTTTTATCCCTTCACTGAGCTATTAGTAGAATATGTAGTGCTACATGGATGAAGATGTGATGGCTCCTTAGTGTTATGTCCAAAAGATGGACTCAATTTTGTCACTTACAACAGCACAAGAATAATAACAATAAAAATAAAGAAAATAAAACAGCAAAGGTAGTGTCCATAGTAATAAGTCTCTTGGGTGCAATACCAAAAGAACTGGAGTACCACATGAACACCATCAGGATTAACAAATTCACCCTCAGGCAATTGCAAAAAGCAGCTTAATGATTCTAACACCATCAAACTTCCACATCTGCCTATCTCAGGCCCTTGGGAAGGACTCCATTGGTGGATAAAAATGCCAAATCCAGTCTGAACATCTGGCTGACTATGCGACGAATCGTAATAATGACCATCTATTCAATAGATGGGACTATTACATGTTGATACAGTAACATGTATCGAAGTAACATGTATCAAGGTGATTGGACTGTATTGATTGCTTGTTAGCAAGTCATGAAAGTGATGTTTCAAAACCTGCTCCCTTTAAAAAAAAAAATCTGGTCCAACAGAAGAAAAGATTCATAAAACTCATCAGATCTTTCTGGCATAGTCATCAGAAGAGAAGTAATTGGAATTCAACAAATACTTCTTTAGAATAATCTCTCTCTCTCTCTCTCTCTCTTTAACTCTCTCTCTCTCTTTAACTCTCTCTCTCTCTCTCTCTCTTTAACTCTCTCTAACTCTCTCTTTAACTCTCTCTCTCTAACTCTCTCTCTGCCTCTCTCTCTCACACACCACATACACATGTATCACCAACTCTATTTCTCCTGATGCAAAAGATGAAACTGACTGAGTAAACAGACAATTTTAATAGCTATCTTTAACTAGAGCTTTGTGCTCCAAAGAGAAAAAATATTCCTGCACAGGAAATAATTCTAACCTTCACTCAATTCCACTTTTTGCAGTTTATAGGCTAGGCTCACACAATACTCTAAACCTCAAACCTGAGTAGACGGTTTCAGGTAACATGTTAGGTGGAAACACATCAATCATGATGGTCTTGCTTTACCTCACATACTAAGTCAACTGCTCTCTCAACATGCTGAACCTAGCCTCAGAATCTTTTCTAACCACAATTGCTGAAATCTAGAGATAAACAACTTTAACATATGTTATCAAGTTTAACATAGCTTTAAAGTAAAATAAAGAA
Source organism: Azemiops feae (assembly GCA_023970755.1). Taxonomy (NCBI): domain Eukaryota; kingdom Metazoa; phylum Chordata; class Lepidosauria; order Squamata; family Viperidae; genus Azemiops; species Azemiops feae. The sequence continues at coordinate 29,182 of JALGBA010001281.1, forward strand.
AATATCTACCTCCCAAAGAAGGGGTATTACATTATGGCTTTGCCCACATGGGTGACACAATCCTCCCTCATTTCACACAGAACACCACCTACATTCTGAGAAAATGTAGGTTGCTCTTAGGAGACATATGGAGAAGACTTCTGTGGTGTGTCATCTTCAAGTTTTGCTTTGCTTTTTATACCTAGGTTTTAGCTTTGTCCTTTTATTTAGACTCAATACTGTGTTATTTTCGTGAGAAGCAAACATGTCCACTGAAACCCAGTCCCAAGAGATTGGAGAGCCACAGGATATTTTACTTTATAGGAAGACTCTTCCAAAGTAAGTGGGAATTAGAAGGACTCATACCTGAAAATAATCCCTCCAAAGAAGAGGAGAAAAAAAGACAAATAAGCCAAGTTAACGCTCTCATTCATGCTTGCAATTTCCCCCCCCCCCATTTTAGTACATCCTAATAACTAGGATTCACATCTACTTGATAGTAAACCCCGTTAAACTCAGTACTTGTTAGCATTTCTTACATTTCACCTAGGATGTTTCTAAACAAGGAAACAGATTATTACTTTGTGTTTGCTTAATTCCTGGTTTACTTATTGTACAAAGGTTGTGTGTGTGTGTGTGTCTGTGTGTATTATTATACACACTATAACACTATAATTTTTTCATCAAAGGTTATGAATTATAATTTACAACACTAGTTGATAGATTTCAAAATGAAAAAGGTCTTCTGCAGTCACGACATAAGCCTAAGACTGAAAATCAGGCTTGTCAGATGCTATATTTTTTCTATCCTGCTCTTTGGAGTAGAGAGTTGGTCTCTGACAGAAGGCCACCTGAAGAGACTAGAAGCATTTGAAATGTGGATTTACAGGCGGCGTTACGTATAAGCTGGGTGGACAAGATCAGAAATGAGGAGGTGATAAGCCGCCTGGGAAAGCCAAGGGGAATCATCAAAACAATTAAAAAACGAAAGTTAGAATATTTCGGACATGTGATGCGACACCCAGAAAAATACGGCATACTCCATTTAATCCTCCAGGGGAAGATTGAAGGCAAACGAGGTCCAGGCAGAAGAAGAACATCATGGCTTCAAAATCTAAGGGACTGGTTTGGACAAAACTCAGCAGCACTTTTTCGTGCGGCTGCTGATAAAAACAGGATCGCCAACATGATCGCCAACGTCCGATAATGGATATGGCACAAGAAGAAGAAGAAGAAGTTGATAGATATTTTTTGACTTCTCAATCTTAGGAATGAGAGATAATGATATACCCAAGGTCATGAAGCTGGCTTCCAAACTAGGGGAGTCCAACTTATTTTCACAGGTTTGTTGTTTTGGGGTTAAAATGAACAGAAATTGTCACATAAGCCACTCTAAGCTTCTGGAGAACAGGCTGGATATAAACCAGCAAATAAATGAACATGAATAAACAAAATGAAAACCAGCCAAAACATGCAAACAGACTGATTCACCAACACACTAGTGCTTCCTATAATTCTAGAAGGGAAAAAAAAATATTGCCATTAAAAAAAAGATTTCATATACACTCTTCAATGTGACAAGAAGCATGCATAAAATTCTCCTGGCATTTGATCATCCTAAATTAAACAGAAATATTCCTTTCCTATTTCACTTAATCTAATGCAGTTTAATTAAAGTATGTGAACCCCACCCTTTCATTTCCAAATTATTGAATGTATTCATTTTATTGTGCCCGATTCCTGGATTTTTATTTAATTAGGGAACTAAGACTAGAAGATCTCCACGGTCCCTTCCAGCCCCATGATTCAATGATTTTATGATTCTGTAATCTGTCATTATTTTGGTGGTCATTTGCATCCCAGTTTGCAGCACATTATCTACTTGAAGTTCAACCCTTGGACATTAATATCCATTGTATTGATAACAATGTCGCTGTTTGAAGGGCATCTGCTGGGACATCAGTGGGTTCCTTGGGCCAGGGGTCTGTTCCAGCAGGACAGTTCTTATTCTTAAGTCTACCTCCTTCACTGAGGAAACAGTTCTTCCATCCCTTTGGTTCCTGACAATGGGGAAGCAGCCAAGCAAACTAAGAACCTAAAAGTTAAAGAGGCAGAAGAATGAAGTAGACTGAATAAGCCACAAACTCTCCACTTCTGTTTGCTAAATGGAAGGAAAATTCCTTGCTGATAGAAAGAAATCCCATCACAACTGAGGTGGCCATGAAAACACAGCCTGGGTTCTTACTAAACCTTAATATGCTTTGGCTGAACCTAGCCAATCAAAGATAAATCCAGAGTGAATCGTGACATAACATAAGGTACAAATCCAATCTAACGATGCCTCCTTTAAAACAAGTGTCCTAAATGGAAATCAGTAGCTTTTTAGTCTGCTAAAGCTCCTGCAATTATAAAACCAACAGCTGAAGCATGTTCACAATATTCAACCATCAAAGAGTCAACAGGACTGCTGAAAAGCATCCCTTGGCATGCCGGATTTTAGTATGAATTATGACAGCAAAGCTACTCTCACCCAAACAAATGATTAAAGTCTATTTTACAAATGCAAGAGCTTTGATTTCAGCACTTCATCGTGTTTAATCATTTACCAGCTAATTTAGAACATTCAGTAAACTGGAAACCGGTCTTTGGATATTGTTGTTGAGCATATTTATCTACATTAGCAAATATTTGCAGTGCATATTCTTTTTTTCCCCTGCAGCCCTCCCTTGCCAAATGCAATATGTCTCTGTAGTTTGCTAAGACATTAAATTATATAGGCATTCTTATAAAAATGCACCATAAATTGGCTTTGTTTGCATGACGTATTCAGAAAGAAGTTTTAGGCAGCAGAATTCACATAGTACCATTTATTCTTCTCAAATGGACCACAATTTCTCCAAGATATCAGATCCACTTTTTATATTCCCACAAAATACATAAACAATAGTTAAAGACTTTTGGCTGCATTTATACAATATGAAAAACCTGGTTAGCTTTAATCTTGGAGAGTTCTTTTTTGTGCCTTAGCATGTTTTGCTAAGTTGCAAAGGTTGCCCAGGAGATTAGTTTATGGTCCAAAGGATTCTTCAAGAACCAAAAATAGTTAAATGCAGCTTCCAGACTATGCTATTGGTGCAACTATATCAGACATGTCAAACTCGTGATGTCACATGATGTCACGCGACGTATCGGAGCTTTTCCCCCATTGCTGGCAATGGGGTAGGCGCGGTTTCCTCGTGATGCATCAGGCCCACAGGCCAGTAGTTTGACACCTCTGAACTATATGATTCAAGAGTTGTGATGGTGCAGTGATTAGAATGCAGTACTACAGGCTATAGCCTGGACTTTGATCCTGACTGGTTCAAGGTTGACTCAGCCTTCCATTCTTCCGAGGCCAGTAAAATGAAGACCCAGATTGTTGGGGGCAATAAGCTGACTCTGTAAACCACTTACAACAGTGGTTCTCAACCTGTGGACCCCTGGGGGTGCAGCAATGTCATCACTGGGAGTGCGCAAATCATTCATTGTCTAGTGCTTTAAATCTTGAACTAAGTCCTGGGGGTCCATGGTCATGGTCCATGGCCACAAAAGGTATTTAAAAGGGGTCCATGGTGAAGAAATGTTGAGGACTACTGGCTTAGATAATGCTGTAAAACAATATGGAACAGTATGTAAGTGCTATTGCAATTAATTAGCTAAATCAAAGAGAGAAGCAACCTAGAACTAAGGAGAAATTTCCTGACAGTTAGAAAAATTAATCAGTAGAACAACCTGCCTCCAGAAACTGTGAATGCTCCAACACTGGAAGTCTTTAAAAAGAGACTGGACAGCCATTTGTCTGAAATGGTATAAGGTTTCCTGCATGAGCAGGGGGGTTGGACTAGATGACCTCCAAGGTCCCTTCCAACTACTACTACTACTACTACTACTACTTTTTCTTTTTTTCTTTTTTCTTTTTTATTATTATTATTATTATTATTATTATTATTATTATTATTATTATTATTATTATTATTATTATTATTATTATTATTATTATTATTATTATTATTATTATTATTATTATTATTATTATTATTATTATTATTATTATTATTATTATTATTTTCAAATATTTGAATCAAGGGCAATTTGACTTAATATCCGAATTCGGATAGTGTTATCAAAGTATTGATAACCCCTTCACATTGTTGAAAGAATGAAAATAAGCTATTAGAATGAATGGCAAAGAACTCGACTTCATAGGCATTAGCAGCATCAAGATTTTCTTCAAAGTATTAATATTCCAAGTGTGGAATGAATCCCCAATGAAAACTTAATTCCAAACTTCATGTCATTAAGGAATATAACTATTTTTTTAGTCCTAGGGAATGTAATAGACACTTTATGCTACATTAGCCTCTCACATACAATGTCCTTCTATATATCATCATCCCTAATGCACATATTATCACATTAAAAAGACAGAAGTTAACAAAGTGAATAGCTTCAAGATTTGCACTCTTAACAGGAAAGTGCCAATTATCTGTAAGGTAGTTAAAAGAGGTCTTCTGAGGACTTTGTTTCCAACTGAGAGTAGTTATATACAACTACGTCCATTATCTCCTGGAAATAGGTATTTCAGTATTTTCTGATTGATAGAGATAAGAGGATCCACAAAAGTTGGATCCACGTGGTATCATGATTTATCCATACTTGGAATTAATCAAAATGTATGCATCAATATAGAGACAACTGTTTACTTCCCACTATATCAAGTCCAACTTTTATTTCAGCCATAAAGATGTAAGCATAAGATGTAAGAAGATAAAACATATAACCATACCAGCAATAACAATCTAGGCTGTAAAGCATAAGAACTAGCCTGAGTTAGCATCCCTACCACAAAACTATAAAGCATTGTAAGATTAAAATCTATATAAAAGAATTGTAATTAGTATTGATACGAAAACTATAAAAGCTGTCCCATAGCAGAACACAATTTAAATTATAAAACAGAGTGATATAAGAGTTCCTAAAAGTAAAAGTAAAACACTAAATGGCTTGAGCTGCTCAGTAAATCAAAACAATCTAGGCTATCAGATATAGGAACCCCCCCCCCCGAAGAATTAGCATAACTAACATAAAACTGTAAAATATTATAACTCTGAATCCATAATACATCATGTAGACCTATTCAGTGATCAAAACTACAGCTTCTTTATTTAAAGTATGTCTTAAAAAAACACACAAAGGAAACTGAAGGTAGGGCCATACATATGAATGACAATGTTGCTGTTTTCACAGAGACTTCTCCAAGATCCAACCACAATTTAAATCTGCCTCTCTCCAGATGGTGGGGATGCTATATTGAACTACAATATTGAACAGTTACCTGACCTTTTATCATTTTTAGTTCATTGGAGAGAAAAAAAGAAACCTATTTTGGATTTTTTTATGTCAAAGGAGAAGAGAATTTGAGTGAAGTTCTCATAGCTGTGCACTTCTTATGTATATGACCAAGAAGTACCCTCTACTGCTCTCTTTCATTGGAGCTCTCCAGGACTCTGTAGCTAGAGATATGAAACAGGAGAAAAAGTGATCCAATTAAGAAAAGAAAAGTTTCCAGTCTTTCCCATGAGGAATCTTTGGCAAAGGGAGGAGCCCTAATAATTATACATTATTACACTTGTCTGAAATGGTATAGGGTTGCCTGCTTGAGCAGGAGGACTAAAAGACCTCCAAGTCCCTTCCAACTCTTTCTAGTACGATTAATGACGTACTTAAAACATGGTGTTAATGTGCTGAATCTCTTATTCTTCCCACAATGTTCTGTCTGTGCAGTAGAAGACTTCTCAAGTCCAGGTAGAATTAATTTTGACACTGGGGCATAGCATTACTTAGAAAACCAAGATGCATTTTTCTTTTTTGCCTCAGATCTGAGATTTTCTTCTGCATGTGTAGTTGTGTGGGTATATATTCTCTTGGAAAGAAATACTTAACTTATTGGAACTTATACTTCTTTATCTACAACCTTCCAAGATTTTGGTGCTTCAGTTAAAGGGAAAAAATCATAAGGAGCTCTTTCCTTTTTGATATGGCATTATGGCAGCCTTGGAAGATGTGGAGACATAAGGAGTAGAATGTAATAGAGTTATCAGATAGAGAGGAGATTGATCTTGTAGTGAAAAAGAGTTTTCTATAACTCTTTGTTGTTATCTAGTGGTCATCTGGAATTTGCAGCATTTAGGATTTTAGCTTTTAGGGCTTTAGCTTGAATGAAACAGGAAAACAACAATCTTCTCTACTGCTTTCAACAATAAACTTCAACATCATCTAAAAATATTATAAAGAGAATGTAGAAGCAACAAACGTCACAAATGTGCTTTTTCAAAAGGCAACTGGTCTTTGTTTTTCCTTGAAGGCATTTCCCAGAACAGAAGAAGCTTCTTGGATGAGATGTGAAACATCTTCAAGAAAAACAAAGTCCAGTTGCCTTTTGAAAAAAGCACCTTTGAACAACTATGACCTGGAAGTTTGAGAATCTCCATAGACAACAGAGTTTTTTGTATAAAAAAATACTCTAGAAACTAAAAATGTCTAATATATTATACCGTAATAGTCTTCAATGTGTCTTTGATGTACATCTCTGCTCAAATGGTTATTTTTAGGACTGTGCAGTCCTTGGAAATGATTGGATTGAAATGAGTTGGTTCTTATACAAGTGTGAGCACAATAGTCCTTTGCTAGTTATTAAAACAACCTGTCTTCTGGGCAAACATTAAAAAAATATGCCACTGCTTGCAGGAGTTCATTAATTAAATTAATATGATTTCTAAAGGGCCTGCATTTTTCCTTTTTTCTCATAAGGATTGTGAAAGCACTCCAAAGAAGTGGGACTGCATTACCGAAGAGCAGATATGTGTGATATTGACACTCAAAGAAGGTCTGAAGCACTTCTTCTGAATCATGCATGGAGCATTCAAGAACTTTGTTTTTCAGTTGTCATAACTACCTTATTGTCACTAGGAATAAACCTGTACTTCGTTTATTCTTTTTTTGTTTGTTTCCTCAACCAGGAAGCTACTAAATGAGAACTCTTTTAACACTCTACCAATTTCAACAGTCCTTTCTGATATCACAACTGTGAATAAAGAAAGAGTCATTTGGCTGAGATGGGTTGTTACAGAAATTGAATAAATAAAATAAAACAACTAAAGCTTTCTTTACTTCATTGTCAACCATATACCAACCTACCAACTGATCTCGGCTTCATCTGGTTTAATCCATTAGGGAAAGCCTAACAGGAAGTAAATGAAAATGGGAAAGTGTTCTCAAGATGGTTGTAGAAGAAAATTATACCTCTGGAGTCACTCACAAACGTATCGATGTGACATTTTTAGCTGGATAGAAACTGACGGAAACCAACCTGTTTAAGATAAAATTGCATCTTCCCTCTTCCCTTTTTGGAAACTGAAGTATGAATAAAAGTCTGCCAGGGCTGCAGTGAATCAAAACACACTAGAATATACTGAGAATCCCTTATGAAATTAGACGTTATTAAATACACTAACTTGCTCAATTTGTCAACTCTCAGTGTAGCTCTGTTTTAAATCTACTTAAAATGGTAAGAGCTTCTTGAGCTACCGTTTGCCCATAATTATAATAAATAAATCCTAATAGGCAGGGATTTTTGTCTCTGCATGTATGTATTTAAGATCCCAGTAATCTTAGACCTCCCTCTCCCTCTCCCTTGCCCTCTCCCTCCATTTCTTGGATATACCCTGGGAAATTCTAGGGACTGGCTAAATCCTAAATCTCTTCCCTTGTCTCCAATCCAGCTCTGGGCTGTGTTGTATCTTGTCTCCCTCCCCTTTTTGAAATCTGCTCCCTCCTTCCTAGGAAACTTCTGCTTCACTGTAGTCCATAACTTCCCCTCCCTCTTCACAGACACAACCCATCACAGGATGGTAGAACAACTGCACTAAAACAGTACAAAAACAACATAATAAAGAAAAACAATGCTGTATAGACAGAGAAAGAAAACACAGCACCTAACTTATATATTCTCATAAGAGTTTTGTTACCTACCGTAACTTGAAACCAACGTAAACCAGGCATGTTTAAAAAGGGCGGGATAATGCCCATATGAGTCAGTTTCTTGGAGCAATTAAGACATCAGATTAGAAACTGGGAGACTGTGAGTTTTAGTCCTGCCTTAGGCAAGAAGTCAGCTAGGTCGGCCATTCTTTTTCAGCCCTAAGAAGGACACAATGGCAAACCACTTTTAAAATCTCACAAAATACTGACTTGTGGGCACAAAAAAGGGGTGGCATACAAACCTCTGGGAAGGTTCCACAGCATTATTTGATCAATGAGATTGGATGCATGCCAACTCTATATGATTATGGATGAAAACTACCAGAGAGAGACTGTACTTTGGAAAACCAGATCCTAGGCCCCAAAGGTGTTTATAGATGGTAACTAGTTTCTTTAATTCAATCCACAAGCAAACTGATAACCAGTGCAGCTAATGAAGTAGGGGCATTACATGGTACAGTTGCATTATGGACCAGTTACAACTTCCAAGTCATCTTCAAGGGGAGCCTCATGTGTTGCTCAGGGTGACCAAGGCTGGTGCAGAAACTGCACAACTGTGCACAAGATGAGTCTGTGCAATGGTTTTCTTGGTCACAGTTTCATTGTTATTTTTTTATCGCTTTACAAAGAATGCTCAGCAATTACGATAATTCAGGATCATTTATTGTATTATGGGTTACTATTGATAAAATAATCAAATCTCAAATTCACCTTTCAGAATTATGCACATATCAAGAGATGACATGTAACGTTAGAAGGAAAGTATTTAATACCATTCTGGGAAAAAAAATCCTTGCAATTCAGATCTCGTTCAGTTTGATGGAAGAGAATTTGCTTTACCTTTTTCTCTCTCCAAAAGACAGAAGAATTTCAAAGCTTTCCTGGGCCAAGTGCGGTATTACTTACTTACTTAGTTAATTCATTTATTTTTCAAGCATACATGTCACCGAATTCTAAACAATGAACGATAGTTCACAACAAAATAAAACAAACAAAAACACTATGGCACTAGAAGATCAAAAGAACAAACTGCAATAAATAAAACACAACCGTGATACATCAAAAAGACATCATTCACAAAATAATAAGGAATGTTATAATAAATATTTAAAAATACTTGAATAAATTGATTGTAAAAGGAGGCATCCCTGAATTTTTTAATACGTGAAGATATTCTATCCTTCATAGAAGACTTTCTACAGAGATCTGCGGTCACTGACTTTCCACTGAATCCTGTTTTGGGTCTGAGTCCATTAGACAGCCTGTTTATTCTCAGTTCTCCATCTGTACGGTGAGGAATAACAGCAATATAACTTGCAGGCTTGGTGTCAAGATTTTTAATAAGGAAACGCTTCTGAAGGATTCCGAACTCTTGGCAGAATGAAGAACTGATAGATACAGTTAAGTTATAAAGTGGTTGGGAGCGGTTCACCACCTCCTATCCTACTTAATTACCTGGGTCAAGAGGCATTTGTAACATTTCGTTCATTTCAAAAGACCAGAAGTTACTGTGATAAGTCATTAGGCTGAACCGAAGCCCAGGCCGAAGTTTAATTAATTTAAATATTCATGACAGAAAGCCGGGTGGAAAAGCATTTCTCTTAATCAGTACAGATGTTGATGTTCTCTCATGCAAAACCACTCCTTCTGACATTACAACAGAACGAACATAGGGTAGAATTGAGATGAAGTGAATAAAAGACGGGGAGAAATACTTGCTGAGACACCCACACGAAATCCGTGTCTAGGAGGGCGCTCTTATTTCTACTATTTGGAAAATTGTTGCCTCCGAACCTGCAAATAGCAGAGGTAAAAATGATTGACTGCCAATCAAATCTCAAAAGACAGTGAGATGCTGGATTGCCTCCCCTAATGAAAAACTGGGATTCTGTGAGATAAATAGAGTTGGGAACATAGCTTGCCTTGACACAATACTAAGGCAGGGTTTTTGTAAAGAAACCATGATAGTCGATTATAAGCCAGGACAAGCAAAGTTGCATAGGCCAGGGATGATGGAAATGGTGTTTATTTATAGGGACCTCAAATGACAGAGTCAGTGAAATGTTTGGAAGAGCTGAGAGAGACTTCAACGCTTCAGCAGAAGATTCTGGCACTTGTTGGAGGTAGAATAGGTTTTATTAAATTATTATTTAAAAGATTAAAAATAATAATTCCTAAATACTGCAAGCCTATTCTAAACTTTAAATCTTTTGGGCTGCTTTCTCCCTTAAAAATATCATAGAAATTAAGTCATCAGTTAATCACATTTTATATTTTCTACTGACCAGAATCTCCTTGACAAGTTGAGTGACAATATCAATTAAATAAAAAAATAAAATAATAAGATAGGTCATTCCTGGGATAATAGAAATGATACATAAAGATGTAAAATAACCGAAGTCTTTTCTAAGTATCCATTTTCAGCCTCTAGTATTGGTGCATCACTGATCATAAATTAACTTTGGATGGATTTGGAACTATATTACATAGCATAGAGAATATCAGGGAGCTCTAGATTTATTTTATTGTATCATCCTTTTGCTTTCCTTCTCCTTTATAGTTTTTATTTGGATATGTGACAGGTACTAAAATATCTGGTTTCTGATACTTTCTGTGTCCCAAAGCTGCTTTTCCAAAAGGCAGCTGGACTTTCTTCAGTTCTTCAGAAGCTTCTTGGATGAGAAGCAAAATGTTTTCAAGAAAAAACAAACAAACAAGAAAGTCCAGTTGCCTTTGGGGAAAGCACCGTTGGAATTACCATGACCTAGATGATTGAGAATCATCACGCTTTCTGTATGTTTTATTTGACCAAGCCCAACTCAACCCAACTCAACTATTCTTGTGGCCCAGTATGATGTGGAAACTATGCCAGTGAACTGAAAAATGGACATATCAAGGCAAAAGTAAACACGGGGCAAATCTAACAGGGTGGGAAAAAATAAGTAAGAGGGACTGGAAGATAAGAAAAGCAAAGAGCTGCTCTTTGGGAGGAGTTGTCTGTTATGAAACCCCAAACTCTCCAGTTATTGGGATAGCACACTTCACTCTTGTTTTGTTTTAAAAGGATGCAATTAGTGTTTGGAAGAAATAAAATTGCTGCTGCTGATGTATCACCCTGTTTACTGGTAATGAAATGTTTATGGACCAATTTGGTATGCTACTAAAAAGTGAACGAATTTTGTTCAGGATGAGGGAACGGGAAGTGTGAAGTCTTCCTAAATCACTTTCAAGTAGTTATGCATGGCAAGACACCGCTCACTGCACGTACACACTCAGGTTGATTTAAAATTAGAGAAAGCAGACACTTTCTTTATGCGTTTGTCTCAGTAAAAATAACATGACCAATTCTTCATGTTTCAGCTTGAAGACAGAAAACAACTTGAAACGTTGCGCTGCTATGTACCCGCTGTGCTCTCCAACATTGCATCTTAGATGCTAAATGGCATTGGCTGCCTCTTAAATGCATTACAGCGGGCAATTTTGCCCTGTTCCTTTTTATCCCCTGAGAACTTAACTGAAATTTCAGTTCCCTCCAGAAGGGGGTTCATTTCCAATGTGATTTTCAGTGACGTGAAAGTATCACCTTGAAAGTCCTACATGGCTTGGATCTGAATTGCCTGAGAGAAGACCTTCTTCTAAGAGATGTGCGGTACTTTGGATCTGAGTCCCACCAAAAGGTACTTTGCACTGCATGAGGGTGCAAATAGAACTCCCATCTGCAACTCTTTAAAGGAACTATCTGATATTTCACCAAAAATGCAGAAGGTAGCCGTGAAGCTCTAAAGCTTCAAATCTTTTTGAAGCTGAACCTGAGCACTGCACAACCTCAACATATTTTTTATTAGAAGTATAGAAAGACCTCAATCCTATAACCCTTCTTTTAATGTAACTTTCTCAAAATATATGTTTGTACATAATTTTGTAGCTCTGAAAATGCCAGATAGCAGTGGACTCTATTTTTTTTCACCCCAACCTCTTTTACAATAATCTACTTTTTTCAAGGAAAAGAAAGCTATGAATGTGATCACAATAAGAAAAAGCTTATGTTCGTGTTTAACTCTGATCCATAGTTATTTAGGACATCAGGCGTGTCCAACCTCTGGCCTATGGGCTGCAAAGGCCCTGGACAGTTAATACTGTGGCCCTTCAAGATAATAATAAAAAATTCCTCTTCATTCAGCGGCCCAGGCAAGCCAAAAGGTTGGGCAACCATGATTTAGATTCCCCCCCAAATTCAAATTATATACCCTCATTTATTTTAAGTCACATTTATTTCTTCCTCCCCTTCTTCTACTGCTTTATTAGGTCATCAAATCTCTGTTTATAAGAAAATGAAAATCCCAAGGCAGAATCATCATAGAGGGAAAGATCCTCGGTGCTCTCTGAACTTTCTTGTTTTCTTGCAGATGTTTCATTACCCAAACTACGTAACATCATCAGTGCTAGTGACTAGCACTGATGATGTTACCTAGTTTGGGTAATGAAACATCTGCAAGAAAACAAGCAAGCTAAGAGAGCACCAGAGATCCCTCATTTCACCCTGAGCTACAAATATTCTCCTATATTGCTATCATTACAGAGTGATGAAGTTCTCTGTAAGAGAAGGAAGAGCTAAGGCTGGTGAAGATGTTCACAGCCTTTAACAGGCCAGCTTGCTATTTATCATCTCTCCAGCTTGGCCCGGCAAGAGCCCCATCAAGAAGCAGTAACGGATTAAAAGGGAAATTAAGCAGAGCAGCTTGAGGCAAACCTTACATCTTCCCCCACCCCACACATTTCTCCCTCCCAACCCCTTTAATTTCTTTCTCAAAACTGCTAACCTAAGAAATGAAAAGGGTGTTTTGGCTTGACAACTCTTCTGTTCTTGTTCTGTTCTCATTGTGTCTTGTTCCTGATTTGGTTATCAGCAGGGAGGCAGATAGAAGGATGTATAATTTCCTGCTTCCAAACTCTTGAGTCCTTTAAAAGTCCCAGTTATAAGAAAAACAAGTTTCAGAGTATTTTGAGAAAAATCAGGACACATTGTTCAGTCTTGCATAGAGAGGAGGTGCAAACTACGGCCAGTTGATTCTACATGGGTGGCGATAGTCTCCTGTAATCAGCAAAGTGGACCCAAATAGATTTGGTTTCCCCCCCCCCCATAAATTATCGCTTTAGAACAAAAGGTTATTCTGAGCTTTGAGAGCTAGGTCTGTTTAGATCACTCCCAATTTAGCTTCTGAAGTGACAAGCATCTCATCATGAACTAAATCAGTTAAGAGTGACTCCAGGACTGAAACTGACTCAAACCCAACCATCTGCTACAATCTTTAGAAGAAGAGTCACCTATAATCTCTACATGGAGATTGATATTTACTGCATTGTTTTCAAAGGCCACTTGAAGCTTCAGCTTTGATGAAAGCAACTACCCTACTTAGAACTTCAAAGTTCTAAGAGCTGGACAAGGACAGATGCCCTTTTAAAATATCCCATACAATTTACAAGCGGTTTAAAAAGACAATTTCTTTAATTTTTTTGCCCAGGAGAAAGAGAATATCTCCAAGAGTTTCTCAAGGGTAGGATTTTTTTTAGAGGCAACACTAGAACCATTATATATATATATATATATATATATATATATATATTCAATAACACAGTCCTCGATCTCCGGGAGAAATATAAACCAGCTGTTTATTGTTAAAAAGTTTAAAACAATAAAAACAACTATTTACAATATTAAAACAACTTAGCTTTCGCTGGTCCCCTGCCAGCGTCCTCAGAGTAAAGTTTTGGGGTGGAAATTACTTTTATAAACCTTGCTAGCCTAACTGCTTACTCATTGACCGTGTGATAGGGCCATCCGTCCTGGCTGACCGTAATTGCCTTAATTGTCCCGCCTCCTCTTTTCTGCACTCCAGTTCTCCAACCTTCCTCCCTCCCATCCTTGTCAATCCCCTCCTTCCTGGCGTTGCCGCCGTTGGCTTGCTTTCCAGCTGCTCCCCCGTACTCGTTCTGGGCCTTACACCCAGATCCGGTGTCTTAGATGCCTTCCCATTGCCGCTCCCCTCCTTTCCATCCCGTTTGTCTGCCCGTTGTTCCTGTCTTCCACTATCTATCCCTATTAGTGCTATTTCCTCCGATTTCCTTCCGCGCTTGGATGTGCGTGCGCACAGCCGTATCCCGTCCCTCTGCCTCGTCTGCCTACGATCAGCTGGGCTATCTGCCGGCTCACTCCTGAATTCACCTCCTCTCATCCTTGCAGATCCTATCCTTCCTAATGTTGCTGCCGTTGGTGCGTTAGCCAACTGCCTCACCTTCCCCCCCTCCTTTTTATCCCTTTGAACCATCCGCTGTACCTGCCTTCCATTATCTATCCCCCTGGGTCCTATTCCTTCCAATCTTTCTGCATGCCTGGGTGTGCGCATGCACAGCCGCATCCTATCCTTCTGCCTCATCTGCCTAAGCTCAGCTGAGCCACCTGCTGCCTCGCCCTCAGTTCCACGCTCTCCCTTCCTTACCGATCTTATCCTTCCTGGTGTCATCGCTCCTGATGCGCCTTCCACCCCCACCCCCACACGCGTTTTGGGTCGCGCGGCTAGGTCTGGCATCCTCACTGCCCCCCCATTGGCCATTCCGGGCCGTACGTCCAGATATGCTTTTAATGTCTGATATGCCGGGGGCAATTCTACGTGTCGATTAATCGAGCCCGCATCTGAGAACCAGGCCTCCTTCAGTAGGCGCCCTCCTTTGGAGGCATCCTGGGCGATGGCTTTTGCCCCCATGAAGTCAAATGAGTGTCCATTATTCATCATATGCGTCCATATTTGGGAATACTGCTCCTGCCTTTTGACGGCCAATTTGTGTTCATGTACCCTGGTTTTTATCCGTTTGGCCGTCTCTCCCGTGTAATTACACTGGCAATCCTTGCAGTGCACCCTATAGACCACCGATGATTTTTCCTCCTCTGGCAGTGGTTCCTTAGGGCGCATCATTTTCATACGGAGTGTTTGGTCGGGTCGGTGGGCCACCCTGATGTTATGCGGCGCTAATATGCGAGCCGTTGCCTCTGACACCCCCTGGACGTATCGTTGTCCAGGATATTGTCCCTAGGTCCTCTGGTGCTCTACGGGGTTCCTGGCGCTTACTATATCTTTGGACAAAACTGGCCGGGTAGCCGTTCCACCTGCATACCTGGTGGAGATGGGCACGTTCCACTTGCTTGGCCTTTTTGGTACTGCAATGCGTATCTATACGTGCAAATAACGTCCGAATGCATGCGATCTTGTGGGCTGCCGGGTGGTTGCTCGTGTAATGCAGCATCCTGTCGGTATGGGTCGCTTTCCTGTATACAGTTGTGTGGAGGGTGCCGTTGGCTTGGCGCATGACTAATACGTCCAGAAAGGCCAAACTACCGTTGGCTTCCTCCTCCGCTGTAAATTGTATGTCCGGGAACACCGCATTCAATCTTTCCATAAAGGCAGCTTTTTCAGTCCGTTTAACGATAGCGAACGTATCGTCCACATATCTGGCCCAAAATTCTGGGTGGTAAACGGCCATTGCCTTAGCCTCCAGGCACTGTAGGACCGCCTCAGCGATAACACCCGAGATGGGAGACCCCATCGGCGTGCCCTTGATTTGTTCATACATCGTGTCCTGGAACGTGAAATGTGTTCTCAGACACAACTGCAGCAGTTTGATGACGTCTTCCATCTTAAGGGAACCATGACTTTGCAATCCCTTTAGCTATAATAGATCTTTTATAGTTGAAACAGCCAGCTCTTGTGGGATAGATGTGAACAACGACGTCACATCAAATGAAATCATGGTCTCATCATCTTGTATTCTCACTGCTTTGAGTCTCTGTAGGAACTCCTGCGACGATTTTACCGTGGTTGTACCATCCTCTACTAGATGCTGTAGCCGCTGACTTAGCCATCTAGCCAGGCCAAACATTGGTGTACCCCTAAATGCCACAATGGGTCTTAAAGGGATCCCCTCTTTGTGTATTTTTGGCAAGCCGTAGAATCTCGCCATTGCCGAGTCCCTAGGCCGTATGGCCCTCAGCTCTTCTTCATTCATTCCCCCCTGTCTTTTAAGCCTATCCATGATTTTATTGAGCTGATTCTTCATGGACGTTGTAGGGTCTATCTTGGTCACTCTATACGCACTGGTGTCGTTTAGTAGGGACTGGGCCTTGCTGTTATATGTGGCCCTGTCCATGACAACCGTGGCCCTGCCCTTATCTGCCGGTAGGATCACAATGGATTTGTCCCTCCGTAGCTCCTCTAGGGCCTTCCTCTCCCCTGCTGGTAAGACGTGGCGTTGTTTGTGGTTCATGAGTAGCCCCGTGACCCGCTGCCTTATAGAGTTTTTTTCTGCGTCGTTAGTAACCATGTTTTGTATTGTAGGTTCCACGGCTGCGATGAAATCAATGGGTTGGGCATCCATCAGATTAAGGCCCGTATCCCATTGTAGTAGCCTGGTTTCCTCATCAGTGAGGCCTCTTGATGACACATTATGGACCAGTCCGGAATTGTGGTTGTAATTATGTGCTCTTTTTAGGGTCTCCATCTTTCTCTGGAGCGTTTCAGTCTTTTGCTGGCGTGCCCTCTGTGTGGTTTCATATATGTGCCGGTTGAGGGTCTCATAATGCTGCTGTGCCAGTGTGGATCGGCAGAGCTCCTGGCACCTCCGAATCCTGGGCAACCCAGTATTAATGCGCCTGTGGTGGTCATTAATTAAGGCACGTATAGTCCGGCGCTGGAATTGCCGGACTGCCATCTGTGCTTCTATGGAGTTCACCACCGGCCTCCTACGCAAGGATTTGGGTGGCAAGTCATTGCGGATGCAATCATGTAGGAAGGCCAATTGTCGGTAATTAACGGCCTCCCGTTTGGCAAGGTTCTCCCACCTCCTGGCTTGGAGCAATACTGCTCTTCCGTAAATGTCTTTGATAACTGCAAAAATACGAATCCCGGGCATATCTGTTCAATAACACAGTCCTCGATCTCCGGGAGAAATATAAACCAGCTGTTTATTGTTAAAAAGTTTAAAACAATAAAAACAACTATTTACAATATTAAAACAACTTAGCTTTCGCTGGTCCTCTGCCAGCGTCCTCAGAGTAAAGTTTTGGGGTGGAAATTACTTTTATAAACCTTGCTAGCCTAACTGCTTACTCATTGACCGTGTGATAGGGCCATCCGTCCTGGCTGACCGTAATTGCCTTAATTGTCCCGCCTCCTCTTTTTTGCACTCCAGTTCTCCAACCTTCCTCCCTCCCATCCTTGTCAATCCCCTCCTTCCTGTCGTTGCCGCCGTTGGCTTGCTTTCCAGCTGCTCCCCCGTACTCGTTCTGGGCCTTACACCCAGATCCGGTGTCTTAGATGCCTTCCCATTGCCGCTCCCCTCCTTTCCATCCCGTTTGTCTGCCCGTTGTTCCTGTCTTCCACTATCTATCCCTATTAGTGCTATTTCCTCCGATTTCCTTCCGCGCTTGGATGTGCGTGCGCACAGCCGTATCCCGTCCCTCTGCCTCGTCTGCCTACGATCAGCTGGGCTATCTGCCGGCTCACTCCTGAATTCACCTCCTCTCATCCTTGCAGATCCTATCCTTCCTAATGTTGCTGCCGTTGGTGCGTTAGCCACCTGCCTCACCTTCCCCCCCTCCTTCTTATCCCTTTGAACCATCCGCTGTACCTGCCTTCCATTATCTATCCCCCTGGGTCCTATTCCTTCCAATCTTTCTGCATGCCTGGGTGTGCGCATGCACAGCCGCATCCTATCCTTCTGCCTCATCTGCCTAAGCTCAGCTGAGCCACCTGCTGCCTCGCCCTCAGTTCCACCCTCTCCCTTCCTTACCGATCTTATCCTTCCTGGTGTCATCGCTCCTGATGCGCCTTCCACCCCCACCCCCACACGCGTTTTGGGTCGCGCGGCTAGGTCTGGCATCCTCACTGCCCCCCCATTGGCCATTCCGGGCCGCACGTCCAGATATGCTTTTAATGTCTGATATGCCGGGGGCAATTCTACGTGTCGATTAATCGAGCCCGCATCTGAGAACCAGGCCTCCTTCAGTAGGCGCCCTCCTTTGGAGGCATCCTGGGCGATGGCTTTTGCCCCCATGAAGTCAAATGAGTGTCCATTATTCATCATATGCGTCCATATTTGGGAATACTGCTCCTGCCTTTTGACGGCCAATTTGTGTTCATGTACCCTGGTTTTTATCCGTTTGGCCGTCTCTCCTGTGTAATTACACTGGCAATCCTTGCAGTGCACCCTATAGACCACCGATGATTTTTCCTCCTCTGGCAGTGGTTCCTTAGGGCGCATCGTTTTCATACGGAGTGTTTGGTCGGGTCGGTGGGCCACCCTGATGTTATGCGGCGCTAATATGCGAGCCGTTGCCTCTGACACCCCCTGGACGTAAGGTATCATCCAGGATATTGTCCCTAGGTCCTCTGGTGCTCTACGGGGTTGCTGGCGCTTACTATATCTTTGGACAAAACTGGCCGGGTAGCCGTTCCACCTGCATACCTGGTGGAGATGGGCACGTTCCACTTGCTTGGCCTTTTTGGTACTGCAATGCGTATCTATACGTGCAAATAACGTCCGAATGCATGCGATCTTGTGGGCTGCCGGGTGGTTGCTCGTGTAATGCAGCATCCTGTCGGTATGGGTCGCTTTCCTGTATACCGTTGTGTGGAGGGTGCCGTTGGCTTGGCGCGTGACTAATACGTCCAGAAAGGCCAAACTACCATTGGCTTCCTCCTCCACTGTAAATTGTATGTCCGGGAACACCGCATTCAATCTTTCCATAAAGGCAGCTTTTTCAGTCCGTTTAACGATAGCGAACGTATCGTCCACATATCTGGCCCAAAATTCTGGGTGGTAAACGGCCATTGCCTTAGCCTCCAGGCACTGTAGGACCGCCTCAGCGATAACACCCGAGATGGGAGGCCCCATCGGCGTGCCCTTGATTTGTTCATACATCGTGTCCTGGAACGTGAAATGTGTTCTCAGACACAACTGCAGCAGTTTGATGACGTCTTCCATCTTAAGGGAACCATGACTTTGCAATCCCTTTAGCTGTAATAGATCTTTTATAGTTGAAACAGCCAGCTCTTGTGGGATAGATGTGAACAACGACGTCACATCAAATGAAATCATGGTCTCATCATCTTGTATTCTCACTGCTTTGAGTCTCTGTAGGAACTCCTGCGACGATTTTACCGTGGTTGTACCATCCTCTACTAGATGCTGTAGCCGCTGACTTAGCCATCTAGCCAGGCCAAACATTGGTGTACCCCTAAACGCCACAATGGGTCTTAAAGGGATCCCCTCTTTATGTATTTTTGGCAAGCCGTAGAATCTCGCCATTGCCGAGTCCCTAGGCCGTATGGCCCTCAGCTCTTCTTCATTCATTCCCCCCCATCTTTTAAGCCTATCCATGATTTTATTGAGCTGATTCTTCATGGACGTTGTAGGGTCCATCTTGGTCACTCTATACGCACTGGTGTCGTTTAGTAGGGACTGGGCCTTGCTGTTATATGTGGCCCTGTCCATGACAACCGTGGCCCTGCCCTTATCTGCCGGTAGGATCACAATGGATTTGTCCTTCCGTAGCTCCTCTAGGGCCTTCCTCTCCCTGCTGGTAAGACGTGGTGTTGTTTGTGGTTCATGAGTAGCCCCGTGACCCGCTGCCTTATAGAGTTTTTTTCTGCGTCGTTAGTAACCATGTTTTGTATTGTAGGTTCCACGGCTGCGATGAAATCAATGGGTTGGGCATCCATCAGATTAAGGCCCGTATCCCATTGTAGTAGCCTGGTTTCCTCATCAGTGAGGCCTCTTGATGACACATTATGGACCAGTCCGGAATTGTGGTTGTAATTATGTGCTCTTTTTAGGGTCTCCATCTTTCTCTGGAGCGTTTCAGTCTTTTGCTGGCGTGCCCTCTGTGTGGTTTCATATATGTGCCGGTTGAGGGTCTCATAATGCTGCTGTGCCAGTGTGGATCGGCAGAGCTCCTGGCACCTCCGAATCCTGGGCAACCCAGTATTAATGCGCCTGTGGTGGTCATTAATTAAGGCACGTATAGTCCGGCGCTGGAATTGCCGGACTGCCATCTGTGCTTCTATGGAGTTCACCACCGGCCTCCTACGCAAGGATTTGGGTGGCAAGTCATTGCGGATGCAATCATGTAGGAAGGCCAATTTTCGGTAATTAACGGCCTCCCGTTTGGCAAGGTTCTCCCACCTCCTGGCTTGGAGCAATACTGCTCTTCCGTAAATGTCTTTGATAACTGCAAAAATACGAATCCCGGGCATATCTGTTCAATAACACAGTCCTCGATCTCCGGGAGAAATATAAACCAGCTGTTTATTGTTAAAAAGTTTAAAACAATAAAAAACAACTATTTACAATATTAAAACAACTTAGCTTTCGCTGGTCCCCTGCCAGCGTCCTCAGAGTAAAGTTTTGGGGTGGAAATTACTTTTATAAACCTTGCTAGCCTAACTGCTTACTCATTGACCGTGTGATAGGGCCATCCGTCCTGGCTGACCGTAATTGCCTTAATTGTCCCGCCTCCTCTTTTTTGCACTCCAGTTCTCCAACCTTCCTCCCTCCCATCCTTGTCAATCCCCTCCTTCCGGGCGTTGCCGCCGTTGGCTTGCTTTCCAGCTGCTCCCCCGTACTCGTTCTGGGCCTTACACCCAGATCCGGTGTCTTAGATGCCTTCCCATTGCCGCTCCCCTCCTTTCCATCCCGTTTGTCTGCCCGTTGTTCCTGTCTTCCACTATCTATCCCTATTAGTGCTATTTCCTCCGATTTCCTTCCGCGCTTGGATGTGCGTGCGCACAGCTGTATCCCGTCCCTCTGCCTCGTCTGCCTCCGATCAGCTGGGCTATCTGCCGGCTCACTCCTGAATTCACCTCCTCTCATCCTTGCAGATCCTATCCTTCCTAATGTTGCTGCCGTTGGTGCGTTAGCCAACTGCCTCACCTTCCCCCCCTCCTTCTTATCCCTTTGAACCATCCGCTGTACCTGCCTTCCATTATCTATCCCCCTGGGTTCTATTCCTTCCAATCTTTCTGCATGCCTGGGTGTGCGCATGCACAGCCGCATCCTATCCTTCTGCCTCATCTGCCTAAGCTCAGCTGAGCCACCTGCTGCCTCGCCCTCAGTTCCACCCTCTCCCTTCCTTACCGATCTTATCCTTCCTGGTGTCATCGCACCTGATGCGCCTTCCACCCCCACCCCCACACGCATTTTGGGTCGCACGGCTAGGTCCGGCATCCTCGATGCCCCCCCATTGGCCATTCCGGGCTGCACCTCCAGATATGCTTTTAATGTCTGATATGCCGGGGGCAATTCTACGTGTCGATTAATCGAGCCCGCATCTGAGAACCAGGCCTCCTTCAGTAGGCGCCCTCCTTTGGAGGCATCCTGGGCGATGGCTTTTGCCCCCATGAAGTCAAATGAGTGTCCATTATTCACCATATGCGTCCATATTTGGGAATACTGCTCCTGCCTTTTGACGGCCAATTTGTGTTCATGTACCCTGGTTTTTATCCGTTTGGCCGTCTCTCCCGTGTAATTACACTGGCAATCCTTGCAGTGCACCCTATAGACCACCGATGATTTTTCCTCCTCTGGCAGTGGTTCCTTAGGGTGCATCGTTTTCATACGGAGTGTTTGGTCGGGTCGGTGGGCCACCCTGATGTTATGCGGCGCTAATATGCGAGCCGTTGCCTCTGACACCCCCTGGACGTAAGGTATCGTTGTCCAGGATATTGTCCCTAGGTCCTCTGGTGCTCTACGGGGTTCCTGGCGCTTACTATATCGTTGGACAAAACTGGCCGGGTAGCCGTTCCACCTGCATACCTGGTGGAGATGGGCACGTTCCACTTGCTTGGCCTTTTTGGTACTGCAATGCGTATCTATACGTGCAAATAACGTCCGAATGCATGCGATCTTGTGGGCTGCCGGGTGGTTGCTCGTGTAATGCAGCATCCTGTCGGTATGGGTCGCTTTCCTGTATACAGTTGTGTGGAGGGTGCCGTTGGCTTGGCGCGTGACTAATACGTCCAGAAAGGCCAAACTACCGTTGGCTTCCTCCTCCGCTGTAAATTGTATGTCCGGGAACACCGCATTCAATCTTTCCATAAAGGCAGCTCTTTCAGTCCGTTTAACGATAGCGAACGTATCGTCCACATATCTGGCCCAAAATTCTGGGTGGTAAACGGCCATTGCCTTAGCCTCCAGGCACTGTAGGACCGCCTCAGCGATAACACCCGAGATGGGAGACCCCATCGGCGTGCCCTTGATTTGTTCATACATCGTGTCCTGGAACGTGAAATGTGTTCTCAGACACAACTGCAGCAGTTTGATGACGTCTTCCATCTTAAGGGAACCATGACTTTGCAATCCCTTTAGCTGTAATAGATCTTTTATAGTTGAAACAGCCAGCTCTTGTGGGATAGATGTGAACAACGACGTCACATCAAATGAAATCATGGTCTCATCATCTTGTATTCTCACTGCTTTGAGTCTCTGTAGGAACTCCTGCGACGATTTTACCGTGAGGACGCTGGCAGGGGACCAGCGAAAGCTAAGTTGTTTTAATATTGTAAATAGTTGTTTTTATTGTTTTAAACTTTTTAACAATAAACAGCTGGTTTATATTTCTCCCGGAGATCGAGGACTGTGTTATTGAACAGATATGCCCGGGATTCGTATTTTTGCAGTTATCAAAGACATTTACGGAAGAGCAGTATTGCTCCAAGCCAGGAGGTGGGAGAACCTTGCCAAACGGGAGGCCTTACCGAAAATTGGCCTTCCTACATGATTGCATCCGCAATGACTTGCCACCCAAATCCTTGCGTAGGAGGCCGGTGGTGAACTCCATAGAAGCACAGATGGCAGTCCGGCAATTCCAGCGCCGGACTATACGTGCCTTAATTAATGACCATCACAGGCGCATTAATACTGGGTTGCCCAGGATTCGGAGGTGCCAGGAGCTCTGCCGATCCACACTGGCACAACAGCATTATGAGACCCTCAACCGGCACATATATGAAACCACACAGAGGGCACGCCAGCAAAAGACTGAAACGCTCCAGAGAAAGATGGAGACCCTAAAAAGAGCACATAATTACAACCACAATTCCGGACTGGTCCATAATGTGTCATCAAGAGGCCTCACTGATGAGGAAACCAGGCTACTACAATGGGATACGGGCCTTAATCTGATGGATGCCCAACCCATTGATTTCATCGCAGCCGTGGAACCTACAATACAAAACATGGTTACTAACGACGCAGAAAAAAAAAACTCTATAAGGCAGCGGGTCACGGGGCTACTCATGAACCACAAACAACACCACGTCTTACCAGCAGGGGAGAGGAAGGCCCTAGAGGAGCTACGGAAGGACAAATCCATTGTGATCCTACCGGCAGATAAGGGCAGGGCCACTGTTGTCATGGACAGGGCCACATATAACAGCAAGGCCCAGTCCCTACTAAATGACACCAGTGCGTATAGAGTGACCAAGATAGACCCTACAACGTCCATGAAGAATCAGCTCAATAAAATCATGGATAGGCTTAAAAGACGGGGGGGAATGAATGAAGAAGAGCTGAGGGCCATACGGCCTAGGGACTCGGCAATGGCGAGATTCTACGGCTTGCCAAAAATACACAAAGAGGGGATCCCTTTAAGACCCATTGTGGCGTTTAGGGGTACACCAATGTTTGGCCTGGCTAGATGGCTAAGTCAGCGGCTACAGCATCTAGTAGAGGATGGTACAACCACGGTAAAATCGTCGCAGGAGTTCCTACAGAGACTCAAAGCAGTGAGAATACAAGATGATGAGACCATGATTTCATTTGATGTGATGTCGTTGTTCACATCTATCCCACAAGAGCTGGCTGTTTCAACTATAAAAGATCTATTACAGCTAAAGGGATTGCAAAGTCATGGTTCCCTTAAGATGGAAGACGTCATCAAACTGCTGCAGTTGTGTCTGAGAACACATTTCACGTTCCAGGACACGATGTATGAACAAATCAAGGGCACGCCAATGGGGTCTCCCATCTCGGGTGTTATCGCTGAGGCGGTCCTACAGTGCCTGGAGGCTAAGGCAATGGCCGTTTACCACCCAGAATTTTGGGCCAGATATGTGGACGATACGTTCGCTATCGTTAAACGGACTGAAAAAGCTGCCTTTATGGAAAGATTGAATGCGGTGTTCCCGGACATACAATTTACAGCGGAGGAGGAAGCCAACGGTAGTTTGGCCTTTCTGGACGTATTAGTCACGCGCCAAGCCAACGGCACCCTCCACACAACTGTATACAGGAAAGCGACCCATACCGACAGGATGCTGCATTACACGAGCAACCACCCGGCAGCCCACAAGATCGCATGCATTCGGACGTTATTTGCACGTATAGATACACATTGCAGTACCAAAAAGGCCAAGCAAGTGGAACGTGCCCATCTCCACCAGGTATGCAGGTGGAACGGCTACCCGGCCAGTTTTGTCCAAAGATATAGTAAGCGCCAGGAACCCCGTAGAGCACCAGAGGACCTAGAGACAATATCCTGGACAACGATACCTGACGTCCAGGGGGTGTCAGAGGCAACGGCTCGCATATTAGCGCCGCATAACATCAGGGTGGCCCACCGACCCAACCAAACACTCCGTATGAAAACGATGCGCCCTAAGGAACCACTGCCAGAGGAGGAAAAATCATCGGTGGTCTATAGGGTGCACTGCAAGGATTGCCAGTGTAATTACACGGGAGAGACGGCCAAACGGATAAAAACCAGGGTACATGAACACAAATTGGCCGTCAAAAGGCAGGAGCAGTAGTCCCAAATATGGACGCATATGGTGAATAATGGACACTCATTTGACTTCATGGGGGCAAAAGCCATCGCCCAGGATGCCTCCAAAGGAGGGCGCCTACTGAAGGAGGCCTGGTTCTCAGATGCGGGCTCGATTAATCGACACGTAGAATTGCCCCCGGCATATCAGACATTAAAAGCATATCTGGACGTGCGGCCCGGAATGGCCAATGGGGGGGCAGTGAGGATGCCAGACCTAGCCGCGCGACCCAAACCGCGTGTGGGGGTGGGGGTGGAAGGCGCATCAGGTGCGATGACACCAGGAAGGATAAGATCGGTAAGGAAGGGAGAGGGTGGAACTGAGGGCGAGGCAGCAGGTGGCTCAGCTGAGCTTAGGCAGATGAGGCAGAAGGATAGGATGCGGCTGTGCATGCGCACACCCAGGCATGCAGAAAGATTGGAAGGAATAGGACCCAGGGGGATAGATAATGGAAGGCAGGTACAGCGGATGGTTCAAAGGGATAAGAAGGAGGGGGGGAAGGTGAGGCAGTTGGCTAACGCACCAACGGCAGAAACATTAGGAAGGATAGGATCTGCAAGGATGAGAGGAGGTGAATTCAGGAGTGAGCCGGCAGATAGCCCAGCTGATCGTAGGCAGACGAGGCAGAGGGACGGGATACAGCTGTGCGCACGCACATCCAAGCGCGGAAGGAAATCGGAGGAAATAGCACTAATAGGGATAGATAGTGGAAGACAGGAACAACGGGCAGACAAACGGGATGGAAAGGAGGGGAGCGGCAATGGGAAGGCATCTAAGACACCGGATCTGGGTGTAAGGCCCAGAACGAGTACGGGGAGCAGCTGGAAAGCAAGCCAACGGCGGCAACGCCAGGAAGGAGGGGATTGACAAGGATGGGAGGGAGGAAGGTTGGAGAACTGGAGTGCAAAAAAGAGGAGGCGGGACAATTAAGGCAATTACGGTCAGCCAGGACGGATGGCCCTATCACACGGTCAATGAGTAAGCAGTTAGGCTAGCAAGGTTTATAAAAGTAATTTCCACCTCAAAACTTTACTCTGAGGACGCTGGCAGAGGACCAGCGAAAGCTAAGTTGTTTTAATATTGTAAATAGTTGTTTTTATTGTTTTAAACTTTTTAACAATAAACAGCTGGTTTATATTTCTCCCGGAGATCGAGGACTGTGTTATTGAATATATATATATATATATATATATATATATATATATATATATATATATATATATATATATATATATATATATATATATATATATATATATATATATATATATATATATATATATATTATTGGTTTTTTACAATAACAATCTCCAGTGCCTGGTGTACAGTGTGTTGCCTTGGTTTATATATTTGAAAAAAAGCAATAATAATTAGTTAACAGTCAATAATGATTGATTTTGATAATTCCATAATTAGTATATTAATTAATAATATATTTCTTTGATCTTCCCTTCTCCCAATTATATTCTCCTTCTTCAACCTTAAACAAATATAATTCTTAATATTTTCAATGTATAAATGATTAAATATAGACATTTTTTCATATTTGTACAGATAATAACATGTATGTATAACATTTTTTTATCAGCTTATATTATTCTTATAGAAATCATCTCATTAATTCACCATGCATCCTATTTTCGTGATTTTTGTTTAAGGTTAATTTCCCCTTTATATTCAATCCATTCTTATCAGTCATGATTTTCTCAATGCTAGTCATCTAAATATCCAAATTTTTCCATTTAAGTACACCATCCCAATATTTTCATATTTCATGTGTTATAAAAATACTGTACTTCTTATCTATCTTATAGCATCTGCATATAACATCCTTTCTGATCAGCTTATATTTCACTTATATTTATAAAAGTTACATCATCCCAATATGTTTACATTTCATATATTGTAAAACATACTATACTACTTAAATCTCTTATCCCTCTTGTTATAGGGCCCCTTTATGTTCAAAGTTCTCTATTCTTTTAACCATATTCAAACAAGTGTTTGCTCATGTAATACTCCATCTGGTAGGGCGAGTCAAATCTCTTGAATCTGTCTCTAGCCTTCTTCTTTTGCCGAGTAGCTTTCCAAGTTGATATATTCCGCTTACCCGGCAGTTCCTGTGTTTTTGTAAGTATTGTTGGGAATAAAGAAGATAAAATAGGTAAAATATATACTTTCTGTCTCCCAAACTCTGATGATTCTCCTGGGAATTCTATAGTCCATTCCACTTTTGTTGTTATATCAAAGTCTTGTAGATTTTTTCCTGTTTGTATTAAATTGTAGTTCTTTTCATTTGTAGCTTCGTTGATTTGATCATGTTCTTCTAATTTGTGTTCTGTTATCTGATTTGTTTGTTCATTCACCATCATTTTCTGGGTGTTTTTTGATTGTAGATTTAGGTTAGAGATGTGCTTATTTATGGCATCAAAGTTGTTTTTGATTTCCTTGTGATTTAAAGCTATTGT
Source organism: Azemiops feae (assembly GCA_023970755.1). Taxonomy (NCBI): domain Eukaryota; kingdom Metazoa; phylum Chordata; class Lepidosauria; order Squamata; family Viperidae; genus Azemiops; species Azemiops feae. Next base: position 56,579 of record JALGBA010001281.1, read on the forward strand.
CATTTGTATCTGTCGTAACATTGCGTACATTTCCTCTTGGAAAGTATTTGTCTTGCCTTGAAATGTTGCTTCTGGAGGTCTTTGATGTTCCAGGATAAATCCTTCAGGGGTAAATATTGAGTGTGGTGTTCTGTCATTTTTTGATAAATGTACGATATCCATGTTATCTCCCCCCTTCAAATAGTCTTTCATCAATATTTTAGTCTTTATAATTAGTTAACCAACCTACCAGTCTCCGAGTCGCACAACCCAATCTTATATAGTTCTTATCTTTATATAACTTCCAGTTTTGTGCCATAGTGCACGGCCATGGGATAGCAGAGCTCTGCTCCCCACGGCCAGTTTTGCCCTGCCAGGGGGACTAAATGGGTCTGAAGTTGCCCCAAAGAGGTGACCGTGAAGGACGGGTGCCCCGTTGATCACAAAATGATGGAAGTAATTCTGTTCGATCCAGGGGAAGCCCTCTGACCCGACAGGAGAAAGGCTAGCTGTACATCAGCATCTAGCCCAAGCTACTTGCAGCCGAAGTTCAAGAGCACGAACCAGAACATCAGTGAACAGCGTGCTTGGAACTGGTGAGAGTATCGATCTTCTCTCTTCTATCTTTTAACTGAATCCTTGGGAAAGAAAGACCTCTAAAGCAAGAAAACCTCCGAAAGTGAAGGGAGGGGACTACATCCCCACTCCCTCATGGACAGAAGGGGGAAAGAAATATATGGAAATTAAATTTAAAATACTACAGTCTGGACAAATCTAGAAACTAAAAAAAAAACTGTTGAGACTATACCCTAAAGGGTTTTGATGAAATTATAAAAAATATATAACAATAATAACTTTTTGTCTGAAAAAAATGGAAAATAAACAACTACTGACACCTAGTGGAGAATCAGAGCACAGAACACTAACAATAATGACTCAGAAATTGGCAGGACGCCCAGAAACAAAGAATAATATGTTCCCTTGAACTTTAAATAACCTTCAAGAAGACAGCTGGGAACAAAGAAAGAGCTGGGCCAGCCATAAGATTAAAAAGTGTCTGAAAGAAAAATACCTGGACTGTTGTCTAAATCTAAGAATTGTTTATAGAATAAGAAAAACTTTGGCTCTTGGCTAATCTTTTAGAGGAGAATTTACAGGAAGGACTTAAAGTGGCTAAACATACTGAATTGCAACTTTGAGTGATAATTGACCCCTGAATAAAAAAACTGTTACAAAATACTGCCTGTACTGAGGCCTTGACAATTGGAAATACATTGGACTACAAAAACTGTAGATCTGTTTTTTGATTATCTTTTCCAGTATCTTCCGGGGTATTGATGTTAGGCTGATTGGTCTGTAGTTTGCTGGGTCTGGTTTTTTTTTCCTTTTTTGAAGATGGGAACCACATCAGCTTTTTTCCAATCCTCTGGTAGTTCCCCAGTGCTCCAGGATTTTTGAAAGATATGGTAAAGGGGTTCTGAGGTGACATCTGCCAGCTCCTTTAGAACTCTGGGATGTAATCCGTCAGGTCCCGGTGATTTATATTCATCAAGTTCAGACAGGTGTTCTCTTACCATTTTTTTGCTTATTTTAACTTATTTCTAGTCTGTCTTTTACAGTTATGTTTTTGGTAGGTTGGGCTATAGTTTCTTTTTGCGTGAAGACAGATGCAAAGAATGAGTTAAGCAGCTCTGCTTTCTCTCTGCTGCCTGTTACTTCCTTGCCATCTTTTCTCTTTAGTGGACCAACTGTTTCCTTGACTTTTTTTGTTATTTATATGTGGAAAGAAACGTTTTTTTATTATCTTTGATTTTTGTTGCAAGTCTTTGTTCATTCTGAGCCTTTGCTTTCCTGACTTCGTCTTTGCAGATTCTGGCTATCTGCTGATATTCTGCCTTAGTTACTGTATATGTCCCTCTTTCCTTTTATTGTAATTGTCCTTTTTGTCTTTCAGTTTATCAGAGAGATCTTTGTGCAGCCATGCTGGTTTCTACTTGCATTTCTTGTTTTTCTTTTTCAGTGGTATTGTGCTGGACTGGGCTTTTAAGATCATATTTTTCAGAGCTTCCCACGCTTCTTGAGTTGTTTTCCCCTTTAGGATTTTCATCCAAGGAATCTTTCCCAAGCTCTCTCTTTGTTAAAATCAGTTCTTTTAAAATCTAAGAGTCTGGTATCATTATGTTCTATTGGTTGTGTTTGCATTACATTGAATTCCAGTATGACATGGTCACTGTCACCCAAGGTTCTGCAGTTTCAACTCCCTCTATCACTTCTTCTCTGTTCATGAGATTTAAGTCTAGTATGGCTGTCCCTCTAGTTCCCTCCTCTACCTTTTGGACAACAAAGTTGTCAGCTAGGTTGGTCAGGAACCTATTTGATTTGTCACTTGGTGCAGAATTAGTCTTCCAGTTGATGTCAGGGTAATTGAAGTCCCCCATTACTATTGCAGTGTGTTTCCTACATATATTTGTTAATTGCTTAGCAAAAAGTACATCTAAAAAAGTACATCTGAGCTCCTCCCAGGGACTTAGCTCCGCCTATCATCTGAGTACTAATGGGGCTGCTGAACATGCTAACTCACTAGTAGATCAATACCTGCACTTTTATGTAAATTATCAGCAGACTAATTGGGCCGAACTCCTGCCTTTCGCAGAGCTGGCATATAACAACTTGATGCATAGCAGCACAGGTTTTTCCCCTTCAAAGTGGCCATGGGGACTGAGTTCGTGCCCATGCCAGAGCACTGAATAAGGCTAAGGAAAGTCAAAAGAGGCAAGCAGATCAGAAGAGAGCCCCCCCAGTGAGAGTTTAGAGTAGGGGATAAGGTGTATTTGTCCACCAAATACCTAAACCTGAGGCAACCTTGCAAAAAGTTAGGTCCCAAATAGATAGGGCCTTTCCACATCGTCCGGATCATAAATCCAGTGATGGTGGAACTGAAGTTGCCAAGAAGCCTCAGGCAAGTTCATCTGGTATTTCATTGCAGCCTTTTAAAACCTTTTTGGGGATCTGGTTTGAGGCCAGTCAACGAACCACCTCCTCCTCCCATTCTCATAAAGGGAGAGGAGCACTATGAGATCGAAAAGATTTTCAACTCCAGATATCACAAGGGAAGATTACAGTATCTAGTACTGTGGAAAGGCTACCCGTTAGCAGATGCTAAGTGGGTGGCTGCCTCAGATGTTAGGGCAGCGAGGTTGCTAAAGAAATTTCACATTGGGTATCCTCAACGGCCCCATTAAGAAATGTAGCAGTACTTGGGTTGTACGTAAATATGTATATGTATGTTTATTGTTGTTCCAGGTCTACCCTTCTTCAAGGGGGTTGGACCAGATGGATTACACCCAAGGTTCTCAAGGAACTGGCAGATGTGATCTCAGAACCACTGAACTATATTTTTCAAAGATCCTGGAGCACTGGGGAACTACCGGAGGACTGGAAAAGAGCTGATGTAGTTCCCATCTTCAAAAAAGGGAAAAAAATGGACCCAGGAAATTACAGACCTATCAGCCTGACCTCAATACCTGGGAAGATTGGAAAAGATAATCAAAACAACGAATCGTCAGCGAACACCTAGAGGCAAACAAAGTCATTACTAAAAGCCAACATGGTTTTTGTCAAAAAACTAGATCATGCCAGACAAATCTTATTGCTTTCTTTGACCAAGTGACAAAATTAGTGGATCAGAGGAATGCTGTGGATATATAATTTACTTGGACTTCAGTAAGGCATTTGATAAAGTAGATCACAACCTACTACTTGATAAGATAGAAAAATGTGGGTTAGACAGCATCACCACCAGATGGATCCGTAACTGGCTGACCGGCCGTACTCAGTGTGTGGTCCTCAATGGAACCGCATCTACACAGAGGGAAGTGTGTAGTGGGGTGCCCCAGGGCTCTGTTCTGGGCCCAGTGCTCTTCAACTTCTTCATCAACGATTTGGACGAGGGGATAGATGGGGAAATCATCAAATTTGCAGACGACACCAAGCTGGCAGGAATAGCCAACACTCCAGAAGACAGGCTTAAGATACAGGAGGATCTGGACAGACGTGAACACTGGGCACTATCTAACAAAATGAAATTCAATGGTGAAAAAAGTAAGGTTCTACATTTAGGCAAGAAAAAACAAATCTACAGGTATAGTATAGGGGGTACCTTGCTCAATAGTAGTAACTGTGAGAGGGACCTCGGAGTCCTAGTGGACAATCACTTAAATATGAGCCAGCAGTGTGCTGCAGCTGCCAAAAAGGCCAACACAGTGCTAGGCTGCATTAACAGAGGGATAGAATCAAGAACACGTGAAGTATTAATACCACTTTACAATGCCTTGGTAAGGCCACCCTTGATACTGCATCCAGTTTTTGGTCCACCACGATGTAAAAAAGATGTTGAGACTCTAGAAAGAGTACAGAGTAAGAGCAACAAAGATGATTAGGGGACTGGAGGCTAAAGCATATAAGGAACGGCTGCTGGAATTGGGTATGTCTAGTTTAATGAAGAGAAGGACGAGGAGGGACATGATAGCAGTGTTCCAATATCTCAGGGTCTGCCACAAAGAAGAGGGAGTGAAGCTATTTTCCAAGGCGCCTGAAGGCAGGACAAGAAGCAACGGATGGAAACTAATCAAGGAGAGAAGCAACCTAGAACTAAGGAGAAACTTCCTGACAGTTAGAACAATTAACCAGTGGAACAACCTGCTCCTGTTTCATGATAGATTGTCCTCCCCCTGAATTCTTCTCATTCTCACTCCAGCCTCGGAGAAAGAGGTGGGGGTAATGGACCTCCAATTGGTTGAAAAGGGTTTAGTTTCTGGCATGATGTTGTGGTTCCACAGGAAGATTGCATTTAATGAGAAACATGAGGCCTTACCTCTGAGAATCCATTTATTGCAAAAATAACCTTTACACTTACATGGATGGATGCCAGAAACTGAATTTCTCTGGCTGGCCGTCTTTCTTTACTTGCTACACCCCTCCCTTATTTTACAGTCATGAATTACGTCTTCCAATTAGGCTGGAGGCCAAAGATTTACTTCGGTTTCTTTCCCGGGCTTTCCTCCTTCTATTTCTGCCTTCTGAATTAACTCTAAAAATACCAGACAGTTCTACATATTTTGTCAAAGCAATAATATCCTATATTAACAGCATTGACAATTGCCTTGTTAACCTCCTCACGTTCGCTTTTGTATTGGGGTAATCGGGATAGGGCATCAGTTAGGAAGTTTTTTCCTCCTGGTATGTACTTTAGAGTGAAGTTGAAGCAGTTAAAGTACTGTGCCCACCGCACTTGCTTCGGGGACAATTTGCGGGGAGTTTTCAGTGCTTCTAGATTTTTGTGATCTGTTCATACTTCAAATGGCACCTTGCTCCCTTCTAGATAGTGTCGCCAGTTTAACAGTCCCCACCTAATAGCGAAGCCCTCCTTCTCCCAGATTGCCCATCTTCTCTCGCTTTCAGTAAATTTTTTAGAGGTGTAGGCGCAGGGTTGTAGAACTCCACTTTTGTTCTTTTGCAGTAATACAGCTCCGACTGCCATGTTGCTGGCGTCAGCTTGGATTACAAAGGGTTCCCCTGGGCAGGGGTGCTTTAGGACCGGTTCAGCAGCAAATAGTCTTTTTAAATTCTCAAAAGCTGTTTGACAGCACATAGTCCATGTAAGTGGTTGGCCCGGTCGCGGTTTTCCTCCTCCTTTGCCTGTTTTGAGTAGTTCTGTAAGGGGTAGGGCAATCTCGGCAAAGGAGGGGATGAATTGACGATAGAAGTTGGCAAAACCCAAAAAACTCAAGCTGTTTGCGAGTCTTTGGGGGTTGCCACTCAATTATAGTTCTCACTTTGGCTGGATCCATTTCAACGCCCTCGTTGGAAATTCTGTAGCCAGGATATTCACATTTTGACAATTTGGCATAAAGCTTGGCATTCAATAGTTTCTTTAATACTTCTCTCACCAGCTTTATGTGATCAGTCATATTCGTGCTGTATATCAGGATATCATCAAGATACACCAGAACCCCTTTGTACAAGTGATCATGTAGGACCTCATTAATCAACTGCATGAATACAGCTGGGGCCCCCTGTAGTCCAAATGGCATGACTTTTAATTGATAGCTCCCGATGGGGCAATTGAAGGCAGTTTTCCACTCATCTCCCTCCTTTATTCTCACCCGGTAATATGCCTCTCTCAGGTCTAATTTAGTGAAGATGCTCCCCTTAGCTAGGTGGGTTAGTAAGTCCTTCAGGAGGGGGAGGGGGTATTTATTTTCCAAACTCACCCTGTTCAGACCTTTGTAATCCACGCAAAGATGAAGAGAACCATCTTTTTTTTCTTTGAATAACACAGGGGCTCCCACGGTAGATTTGGCCCGTTCAATGAACCCCCTCACATGGGAGTTTGGCTCCTGTCACCAGTTCGATAGAGCAGTCATTGGGTCTGTGAGGGGGCAGGGCATCGCATTCTTTTTCACTAAATGCCTCTGCTAGGTCCCGGTATTCGCTGGGGATGAGTGGTTCGTCTGGTGGCGGTGAGGCAGCCATGTGCTCTTGCTCATTAGGTGGCCTAAAGTGCCCCGCAACGTCGGTTGAATCAGTGGGGGATTTAGGCCCTATAGGTAGTCTCACAGTTCTTATTCCTTTCTCCCACCAGATAAACAGTTTCCATTTGTCCAACCAGGCTAGCCCTAGGATCACAGCCTCAGTCATTTTTGGAGCCACCAGTAAGCGAATAAACTCCCAGTGCTCACCTATTTCTAGGCGTAGGGGCTCAGTTAATTTCGTGACAAGAGTCCCTCCCATCAGGGAGCCATCAGCTTGCTCAAACCTCACGGGCTTGGAGAGCAGTTTTGCTCGTATGCCCAATTTCATGGCAAATGGCAAGCTAATGATGCAACGGGAGCATCCAGAATCGCTTAGCACGTTTAAGTCTATTTGTGCCCCCGACTTAGGGATTATAAGTTTGGCGGGCAGTGAAAAAGGCGGGACGTGTCAACTCACCATCGGGTCATTCTCTCCTTCGTCGTCGCTGTCAAAGGAGGGTAGAGCAGGGGCTGGTCCACCCGGAAACCCGGCGTCCTCCTGTGTGGAGGATGTAATCTGGGCAACAGGTTCTTGCATGACCCAGTTGGATTTTTCTCTCGTTAGCCGCTGGGCAGGTTTCCTTCTCGTCGCTGGTTCCGGTCTGCTCTGTAGTCGGGGGTAGGGGACTGGACAGTTTGCTGCTCGATGTCCCTCCTGTCCGCACCAGAAACACTTAATTGACAGACCTGCAGGTGGTCTGGGTCTTTCAGCCATCGCAGTAGTTGGGGGTTTTCGTGGGGGTGATTGCTGTTCGTGTTGCTCTGGCTGCTGCTCGGATTCAGGTGGGGGAGGCTTCTTATAGCGGGCGAGCTGAACGTCTAGCTTCACCACTGCCTGGTACCATTCTTGCAGCTTATCAAGTACTGCTCGATAGAAGCAGGCCTGAGAGAGGTGATCGTCTAATCCCTCAATGAAGTGATGGATTAGGGATTGCTCAGGCCACCCCTCTATTCGACCTGCTACCTTGCGAAACTCTCGCACGTACTCCAGGGCAGGCCTGCCGGCTTGTTTTATTTTGTGGATTTGTTCTCTTGCCTTGAGGCCAATGGATGGGTCCTCAAATCTTTCTCTCAGCCTTAGGAGGAAGAGATGGGGGTCCTCCAATTCTGGGGCTTGCTCATTGTATAAATTGTTCAGCCATTCGGATGCTTCTCCCTCTAGGCTGGACGCAATCACATCGACCATGGCGCCTGGGTCTGGGTAGAGATAGGCCCAGCGGTTCAAATGAGAGCGCACTTGGTTGAGGAAAAAAATCAGCTTCTCTGGGTCCCCATCGAAGGTTGCTCTGAAAGGTGGTGCAATTATAGGCTGTTGGAGCCACCACTGTGGCTGTTGCTGCTGGCACCATCCTGGCTGCTGATTTATGCCCAGGGGTTGCACGTTCGGGGGCTGTGGCCAATCTCCTTGCTGTGGTCGTTCTCCCACCAGCTGCTGATCTCCTGGCTTCTGCACCACCCCAAGCTGTTGCAAGGCCTCTATTAGCTGTGGCAAGCTCAGAGGTTGCTGACCATTCACCTGAGGGGGTTCCCAAACCTCCTATTGCTGCAGGGACCCCAGGCTGGGGTTCTCTCTCTATGTGGGGCTGGAGGGCCTGGCAGGGGACTCCTGGGGCTGGAGGGCTGTCTGGTCTGCAGACAGGGTTTTCCACTCACCCAATTTCTCAGTGGCAGATGATCTGGCAGCTCTCCACCGGTTTGGGGGATGCAATATGCAAGAATCCCTTTGTTGTAGCTCCACCTCATCTGCTTTTGAAGCCCTGGAGTCTCCGCTGGGCTGGGTCCAGCCTGACGACCAGATAAGCTCTCTTAGCTGTTTGAGTTTTTTCTCCAGCTGGGATTTCTGTCAAAGCTCTTCCTCCCCTGGCATCTTGGCTGTCGCTCCCCCCCTGGAGTAGCAGCTGATGCCAGGCTGTCTGCTTCAGGCAATTTCCCTTTCTCCATTTTTGAAATCTTCTCCTGAATCTTTGCCAGCTTCTCTCAAACCTAGAGACAGCGGGGGGAGTTCAGGACTCCAGATGTTTTGAAAAGTTTGTAGATCTTGGCATGATGTCAAGGTTCCGACTAATGAAACACTTCAAAGAACTTCCAGGCATTGTTTATCCTAAAAAGTCTTTATTCATGTAACAAAGCGTCAGCATGGCATGGATGGATGCCAAGATCTGAATTTCCCTCCCTTCCACATAACATTCCAGCCTATTCCCCGCCTCTATTTTGCAGTCATAAATCACATTCTCCAATCAGCCTGGGGGGCAAAGGTTCACTTCCGTTCTGTAGCCCGCGTAGTTACTCTCCACATACATTCTTTCTCCTCCCCTCCCCGCATCATCTAAGTTAACTCTAAAAATACCAGACAGTTCTGCATATTTTGTCAAAGCAAGAATATCCAATATTAGCAGCGTTGACATTATTATTATTATTATTGTTATTATTGTTATTATTGTTATTATTGTTGTTGTTGTTGTTGTTGTTGTTATTATTATTATTATTATTATTATTATTATTATTATTATTATTATTATTATTATTATTATTATTATTATTATTATTATTATTATTATTATTATTATTATTATTATTATTATTATTATTAATGTCATGACTGATTCACCCTTTCACCTACATTTTCTCCCTCGCTCATAGCTTGACAAAAAAAACGGAAGAGATTGTGGAATGGAATGCAAAGGTGGGAGGGATGATATCTAGGCAACCGAGGCATCTTTGGAAGTTTGCAAGGACACCAATTGTGGCTAACTGCTTTCTCATAACAAAATGAACAGAAGTGATTGGTGAACGTATTGGGCTTTGGGTGGATCGGAGAGAAATGGGGAAATAACTATCCCAGTGTTTGCGCGGGAAATCAGAACTGGTTTCGCTTCTTCTGTGCCAATGTTGATTTTCAGTAAAGTATTATGCCCTTGGTAAAATCATGTCCCAGGAGTTTCTTTTTCTGGAAATGCCAACTGGACAGTTGACACCTCCTCCAATTTACATAGGGATTCCACTTCAGGAGCCATGCCAGACTCAGTACAAGGGGTCTATCCATGCCTGGTGCCACAATAAAGCTCAGGGTTTCCTCATGGGGTCCCATTTTCATCTCTATCAGTTCAGTAACAAATGTTGCAGGGGGGGGGGTGCTACTAAACCATCCAATTGGCAGAAATCCATGAGCACTTTAAGTTCCCTGAGTCCCAGACCCAGTTTCTCCACCAAGCCAGGGCTGACCAGACATCTTGTGCAGCCCGAGTGTCAAGGTTCCGACTTATCATCCCAACAAAGTAAGCACAGCTGAGACATTCCAATTTCTAATGCAAAACTTTATTGAGTACAGCATATCGGCACTGATGAATAGAAAACCAGCTCTGGTTAAATTGGTGCCAGAACACTAAATTAAAAGTATAGAAACTCCCCTTTCCCCTGACAGTGCAAGTCACATTCCCCAATTAAACATCAGACAATTGTTATGAGAGAAATCTTTTGTTACTTCATAAATAATCTGAATGACCTTGATTCCCAGGCTTCACAGCTCACAGCTGCAAATGCACATTCCATTCATCCCCCCTCCCCCCTGGGTCTGTTGGCAAGCTAAGAAACAACAATGGCTGAAGCAGAATAAAGTTTCTTTGAAGCTTGACACCGAGTCCAATAGGGCAACCAGGTTCTCCCTACGCCCCAAGGATGGCACAACCAGTTCTACTTGAATTGTTATGGGTATCACGGGGTGACCTACCAAAGGGTCATCATCCATCTTGGTGTCTGCTGGGCTCCTGGCTGGATGGAGAGCAGCCTGCTCTCACAGACACGGAGGAGGATCAGCTGCAGACAGGCAGTGGTGTTGAGAGGAAGCAGATCCCCTCTGATGAGGAACAGCTGCCTCCCCCACTCGATCCGAGGGCATGGAAAGTAGAGCGGAGCAAGCTCAAAGGAGGTCTGCGAGGCTGCTCGTGAGAAGGTCACCTCACCCCTCTTCACAAGGAACACCTTGCGTGGGTTGACTTAAACAGAAGCTGGGACAGATTGTCTTTGTTGGGAACAATTGTTTGCTTTGGCATACACTCCCTCGGCTTTGGAAAAACTCAGCCTTGACTCTTGTTTCTGCATGCACCTTGCCTTGTGCCTTTTGCCTTGTGGACTTGCCATTTGCCTCGTGGACCTGCCTTGCCCTGTGGACCTTGAGTGTGGACCTTGCCCCATGAGCTTGCCCCTTGTCTTTGGACTTCCTCTCTGCCTTTGCAAATGGATTTTGTTGCTTATTGGCTTTTGTTCATTGGACTGTGAGTGGCTGCCTTCAGGGAAGTGTGGGGTGGCACCTTACTGGCCACTGTAAGGGCCATTTGTTGTGGAATTTAACAGAGCAGTAAAGGACTCTATTGAAGCCTGCCTCTGCCTAGGTGACCTGGGTCATAACAGGTCCAGACCTGAGTTAGGAAGAATGACAGTTGTTTTGAAATGCTATTGAATTTCACACCTAGGGCTGGGGTTCTGTGCTCTCTCCTACATAGAGGAATGGCCCACGCTGGCAGTGGTGGCTGGGCTTGCCAGACTCGTGCTGGCCACAGTGCTGGTGCCAGTGGAGGTGGGGAGGCAGCCGCTGCATTGGTGGGTGCTGCTGTTCCATCATCAACTTGGGCAGGTGGTGGTGCTGGCCAGCCTTGGGCTCCATGGGCTCATAGGTTTTTGAAGGCATCCCTCAGAATGTCAACAGTGATTTGCTCTTTCACCTAGTTTCTTCTTCACACTCAACTTGACAACAATCAGGAGGGGGTGGTTGTAATGTCTGGGATGGGAATGGAATGCCAAGACTCCGTCTGCAGACCATGAGACCCTGCTTCTCCCTTCAAGAACACGCTGCACAGTGGTTTGAATGATCCAGGCAGTTCCCATAACAAAAGGAGCATATTCAGTTGGACAACATAATGCACTGAGGGGAACGGCCAAAGGGGAATTCAAGTTTAACTATGTGGATTGTGAGCAGGAAATCCAGAACTGGTTTTGCTTCTTTTGTGCCAATGTAGTGTATTCAATAAAAGTGTTATGACCCAGGGCAGGGCACATAAGCAAAACCGGCAAATGCAAAGGCTTGAACCAACCTTCCCCAAAATCCCCACAGTTCACTTTACACAGACACCTCAAGCAATTCCTTGAAGCTAGCTGTTATGGTTCCGAAGGAAGAGGCTTTTCAAAGAAACTTGAGGCATTATTTTCCTTTAAGAATCTTTTTAATGGCAACATAGCTTCAGTACATACATGAACGAAGCCAAAATCTGAACCCTCCTACTTTATCCCACAGTATCTGAGCACATTCCCCTCCCTCATTTGACAGTCATTAATCACATTCTCCAATTAGTTTAAAGTGTGAACTTTCCCTCCCGTTCCATAACGCGCTATATTTTATCTCCTCGTATTTCATCCAGCTTTGAAGATGCTCTGCTGAAATATTGTTATGGCTAACTAGTTCCCAAGCACATTCTTTCACTCCCCCCTTCCATACTATCTAATAGTGGCTCTAAGTAATACACAGGTTAAATAGTAAATGTCTGCATCCACATATAATGTCAGGCAAAAACATTCGATGTTAGCAGCATTGACACTAGCAGTCCGAGAAAGAGAAGCACAGTTCTGAGAGCAAAAAACAGTTCAGAAAACATGGTCATGTGTGTCTTCATCACACAGACAGTTTGCCAGGGCTGCAGCCCAAACCAGAGCTGAGCTGAGCAGGGCAGGGCAGGGCAGGGCAGGGCAGGGCAGGGCAGGTAGGGCCGGGCAGGGCAGGGCAGTGCAGGGCGGGCAATGCAGGCGGCAAGGGCAGGGCAAAGCCAGGCAGGGCAGGGCAGGGCTGGCAGGGCAGGGCATGGCAGGGCATGCAACGGCAGGCAAGGCAAGGACAAGGCAGGGCAGGGCAGGTTCAGGGTCAGGGCAAAGGGCAGGGCAGGGCAGGGCAAGGCAAGGAATGCAAGGCAAAGAAGGCGAAGGCAAGGCAAGGCAATGCAAGGCAAGGCAGGCAGGGCGGGGGCAGGGCAGGCGCAGGGCAGGGCAGGCAAGGGCAGTGCAGGCAAGCAAGGCTAAGGCAAGGCAAAGGCAAGGCAAGGCCAGGCAAGGGCAAGGCAAGGGCGATTTCCAGGCTCAGCCCAAACCAAGCTGAGCCTTGGAGGCAGGGCAGGGGCAGGGCAGGGCAGGCAGGTCAGGGCGAGGGAGGGCAGGGGCAGGGCAGTGCAGTGCAAGGCAGGGCAAGGGCAGGGCATGGCAGGCATGGCAGTGCATGCATTGGCAAGGCAAGGCAAGGCAAGGCAAGGCAGGCAAGGCAGGGCAGGCAAGGCGGCAGGGCAGGGCAGGGCAGGAGGGCAAGGGCAAGGGCAATGCAGGGCAAGGCAGGGCAGGGGCATGGCAGGGGCAGGGCAGGGCAAGGGTCAGGGCAGGGCAGGGCAGGGCAGGGCAGGGCAGGGCAAGGCGGGCAGGCAAGGCAAGGCAAGGCAGGCCCCCAGGGCAAGAGTTCAGGGGCAAGGGCAGGGCCAGGGCAAGCATGGCAGGCAAGGCATGGCAGGGCAAGCAGGGCAGGGAAAGCAGGGCAAGGCAAGGCAGGGCAAGGCAAGGCAAGCAAGGCAGGCAAGGCAAGGCAAGGCAGGCACAAGGCAGGCAGTGCAAGGCAAGGCCGGCAAGGCAGGCAAAGGCAAGGCAATGCAAGGCAAGGCAAGTCAAGGCAAGGCAAGGCAAGGCAGGGCAAGGCAATGCAGGCAAGGGCAAGTGTCAGGCAAGGCAAGGCAAAGCAATGCAAAGGCAAGGCAATGGCAGGCAAAGGCAAGCAAGGTAAACAGGGCAAGGCAAGGCAAGGCAAGGCAAGGCAGGCAAGGCCAGGCAGGGCAAGGCAAGGCAAGGCAGGGCAAGGCAGGGCAGGGCAAGGCAGGCAGGGCAGGGAAAGGCAAGGCAGGCAAGGGCAGGCAAGCAAGGCAAGGCAAGCAAGGCAATGCAATGCAAGGCAAGGCAAGGCAGGCACAGCCAAGGAAGGCAGGCAAGGCAAGGCAAGGCAAGGCAAGGCAGGCAAGGCAAGGCAAGGCTAGGCAGGCAAGCAGGCAAAGGCAAGGCAAGGCAAGCAAGGCAAGAAGGCATAGGCAAGGCAAGGCAGGCAGGCAAGGCAAGGCAAGGCGCAGGCAAAGGCAGGCAAGCAAGGCAAGGCAAGGCAAGGCAAAGCAAGCAAGGCAAGGCAAGGCAAGGCAAGGCAAGGCAAGCAAGGCAAGGCAAGGCAAGGCAAGGCAAGGCAAGGCAAAGGCAAGGCAGGCAAGGCAAGAAGGCAAGGCAAGGCAAGGCAAGGCAAGGCAAGCAGTCAATGCAAGGCAAGTGCAAGGCAAGCAAGGCAAGGCAAGGCAGGCAAGGCAAGCAGCAAGGCAAGGCAAGGCAAGGCAAGGCAAGGCAAGGCAAGCAATGCAAGGCAAGGCAAGGCCAAGGCAAGGCAAGGCAAGGCAAGGCAAGGCAAGGCAAGGCAAGGCAAGGCAAGCAAGGCAAGGCAAGGCAAGGCAAGGCAAGGCAAGCAAGGCAAAGGCAAGGCAAGGCAAGGCAAGGCAAGGCAAGGCAAGGCAAGGCAAGCAAGGCAAGGCAAGGCAAGGCAAGCAAAGCAAGGCAGCAAGGCAAGGCAAGGCAGGCAAGGCAAGGCAAGGCAAGGCAAGGCAAGGCAAGGGCAAGGCAAGGCAAGGCAAGGCAAGGCAGGCAAGGCAAGGCAAGGCAAGGCAAGGCAAGGCAAGCAAGGCAAGGCAAGGCAAGGCAGGCAAGCAAGGAAGGCAAGGCAAGGCAAGGCAAGGCAAGGCAAGGCAAGGCAAGCAAGGCAAGGCAAGCAAAGGCAAGGCAAGGCAAGGCAAGGCAAGGCAAAGGCAAGGCAAGGCAAGGGCAAAGGCAAGGGCAAGGCAAGCAAGGCAAGCAAGGTCAAGGCAAGGCAAGGCAAGGCAAGGCAAGGCAAGGCAAGGCAGGCAAGGGCAAGCAAGGCAAGGCAAGGCAAAGGCAAGGGCAAGGCAAGGCAAGGCAAGGCAAGGCAAGCAAGGCAGGCAAGCAAGGCAAGGCAAGGCAAGGCAAGGCAAGGCAAGGCAAGGCAAGGCAATGCAGAGGCAAGGCAAGGCAAGGCAAGGCAAGGCAAGGCAAGGCAAGGCAAGGGCAAGGGCAGGCAAGGTCAAGGCAGGCAAGCAAGCAAGGGCAAGGCAAGGCAAGGCAAGGCAAGGCAAGGCAAGGCAAGCAAGGCAAGGCAAGGCAGGCAGAGGCAAGGCAAGGCAAGGCAAGGCGAGGCAAGCAAGGCAAGGCAAGGCAAGCAAGGCAAGGGCAAGGCAAGGCTACAAGGCAAGGCAAGGCAAGGCAAGGCAAGGCAAGGCAAGGCAAGGCAAGGCAAGGCAGAGGCAAGGCAAGGCAAGGCAAGGCAATGCATTTTTGCCAGGCTGCGCCCAAACCAGAGCGAGCTGAGCTGAGCTGGCAAGGGCAGGGCAGGGCAGGCGGGCAGGGCAGGCAAGGCAGCGGCAGGCCACGGCAAGGCAAGGCAGGCAATGCAAAGGCAGGCAGGCAAGGCAAGGCGAAGGCAAGGCAAGGCAGGCGGCAGGGCAAGTCAAGGCAAGGCAAGGCAAGGCAAGGCATCAAGGCATGCAGGGCAGGCAAGGCAAGGCAAGGCAAGGGCAAGGCAAGGCAAGGCAAGGCAAGGGCAAGGCAAGGCAGGCAAGGCAAGCAAGGCCAAGCAAGGCAGTGCAAGGCAAGGCAAGGCAGAGCAAGGAAGCAAGGGCTGCAGGCAAGGCAAGGCAAGGGCAAGGCAAGGCAAGGCAAGGCAAGGCAAGGCAAGGCAAGGGGCAAGGCAAGGCAAGGCAAGGCAAGGCAAGCAGGCAAGCAAGGCAAGGCAAGGCAAGCAAGCGGCAGGGGCAAGGCAAGCAAGGCAAGGCAAGGCAAGGCAAGGCAGGCAAGGCAAGGCAAGGCAGGCAAGGCAAGGCAAGGCAAGGCAAGGCCAAGGGCAGCAAGGCAAGGCAAGGCAAGGCAAGGCAAGGCAAGGCAGGCAAGGCAAGCAGGGCAGGGGCAAGGCAAGGCAAGGGGCAATGGCAAGGCAAGGGCAAGGCAGGCAAGGGGCAGGCAAGGCAGGCAATGGGCAAAGGCAAGGGCAAGGCAAGGGGCAGGCAAGGCAAGGCAAAGGCAAGGCAAGGCAAGGCAAGCAAGGCAAGGCAAGGCAAGGCAAGGCAAGGCAAGGCAAGGCACAAAGGCCAAGGCAAGGCAAGGCAAGGCAAGGCAAGGGGCAAGGCAAGGGGCAAGGGCAAGGCAGTGCAGGGCAGGAAGGCCAGGGCAGGCAGGGAGGCAAGGCACGGCAGGGAAGCACAGGGCAAGGGCAAGGCAAGGCACAAGGGCAGGGCAAGGCAAGGCACGGCAAGGCAAGGCAAGGCAAGGGGTGGGCAGGGCAGGGCAGGCAGGGCAAAGGCAAGCAGGCAGGCAGGGCAGGCAGGGCAGGGCAGGCAGGGCAAGGCAGGCAGGGCAGGCAGCAGGGCAGGCAGGCGGGCAGGGCAGGCAAGGCAGGCAAGGCAAGGCAGGGCAAGGGCAAGGCAGGCAAGGCAAGGCAAGGCAGGCAAGGCAGGGCAAGGCAAGGGCAAGGCGGGCACAAGTGCACAGGCAGGGCAGGCAGGGCAGGCAGCAGGGCAGGGCAGGGCAGGGCAGGGGCAGGCAAGCACGCAAGGCAAGGGCCAGGGCAGGCAAGGCAAGGAAGGCAGGGCAGGGCAGGGCAGGCAAGGGCAAGGGCAGGGCAGGCAGGGCAGGGCAGGGCAGGGCAAGCACAGGCAGGCAGGGCCGGGCAAGGCCAAGCAGAAGGCAGGTGTTGGCAAAGGCAAGGCAAGGCAAGGCAAGGCAAGGCATGCAAGGCACAAGGCAAGGCAGGGCAAGGCAGGCAGGCAAGCAAGGCAAGGCAAGGCAGGGCAGGGCAGGGCAAGCAAGGCAAGGCAAGGAGGGGGCAGGGCAGGGCAGGGCAGTTGGGCAGGGCAGGGCAGGGCAGGGGCAAGGCAAGGAAGGAGGCAGGGCAAGGGCAGGGCAGGGCAGGGCA
The DNA here is from genome assembly GCA_023970755.1 of Azemiops feae. Classification (NCBI taxonomy): domain Eukaryota; kingdom Metazoa; phylum Chordata; class Lepidosauria; order Squamata; family Viperidae; genus Azemiops; species Azemiops feae. The sequence continues at coordinate 73,163 of JALGBA010001281.1, forward strand.
GGGCAGGGCAGGGCAGGCCCAGGGCAGGGCAGGCAGGCAGGCAAGGGCAGGGCAGGGCAGGGCAGGGCAGGCAGGGGCAGGGCAGGCAGGGAGGCAAGGTCAGCAAGGCAAAAATCACAGGCAAGGCAAGGCAAGGCCATAGGGCAAGGCTCAAGGCAAGGTAAGGCAAGTTCATGCAGTGAAGCCCAAACCAGAGCTCTGATGGCAGGGCAGGGCAGGGCCAGGGCAGGCAGTCAGGGCAAGGCAAGGCAAGGCAAGGCAAGGCTGGCAAGCAAGGCAAGCATCTCGGTAACAGCAAGGCTTCCCCAAAGTGTTGCTGGCAAATACAACACTTGTTCCCAACAAAAGCCCCTCCCCACGGCATCTCCTTAAATCCTATTCTCCAGGTGAGCCTTGTGAAGGAGGGGCACCCTCCTCCTGAGTAGTCAGGTCGCCCGGCTATGAATCTGCTTCCTCTCCATTCTTGGGGATCGGGTGGGGGAGGCAGTTGCTTGTCTCCAGAGCTCCATCGCTCCTCTGCTCCGCTGCCTGCCCTTTCCATTGCCTCCCCCCTCACTCAGTCATCCTGCGCCCTCTCTTCCTCTCTAGCGACCCTTCTGAGGCCTGAGGGATCAGGGACTGCCTCGTCCTGCTCGTCCGGTCGTTCCTCCTGGACCAGAGAGGCTGCACCATCTTCCTCCATCGGCCCCGGCTTCATCTTCTCCTCCTCCTCGGAACTGGGCTCCGATGGAGCCATGACAAAAAGTGTTACTTTTGGGAAGAACAATGTCCCAGGAGTTCCTTTCTTGGATTCGCTAGCTGGACATCTGACATTAAACCAGCTCTGCTATTTCTGCAGCCTATCTGGACCCCTCCAGGAATGCTGTGATATCGGGATGCTGGCAGCCAACAAGAAGACGGATGGCGGGGCAAAGCTGGGAGAAGCCCCCCTCCCAGGAGCACCAATGGTGGCCCAAGTGGGGCCTGAGGACCAGCCAAGGGGTGCGCACCCCAAGCAGGGGGCTGGGAAACTGGAGCAGTCACCCATGTGCAAAGGAGTGGCGGCGTCTTACTCTGGGCCAAAGGGGTAATGGGCGAGCAGCATAAAGGCAGTGGAGGCAGAGTACCCACTGGTCCCCCCGGGGGTTACGGTGGTCCAGGGAAGCAAGTGGAAATCCAGGAGGGCCACTGAGTGGGAACAGCCACTGGAGTGGAGGTTCCCGATCACAACCCGCAGCCCCTCAATGGAGCAGCTCAGAGAGAAGATCAGCAGCCTGGAGGTCCAGGGGGCCACCTCACCAAGGTCAGTGACAATGGGAGCCGGGACAGGGTTTGCCAAGCAGCTGCCTGCCCTGTCCTCCCCTCAGTGGCAGCTGATGGTGTCTAGCCTGACTGGACCAATGGGACCCGCACAGCAAGGGGCAATGGCAGCCCTACTCTGATGGTTCCAGGGCAGGTCCCTCCACCTCCCGTGGCGACAGGAGCCCCTGTGCAGGTGGCCCCACAGGTGGTGGGGCTGCCACTGGGCTACATGCTGGTATGGCCAGCCTGAAAAGTTGGCCTATTTCCTGACTCAGGTGTGAAATTACTTGGAGCGGTATGGTGCAATGCACCCCGACGAGCCTTCCTGTGTAGGTGCAGTCACCTTGAACCTGGAGGGAGATGCCGCAGAGTGGTTGGTGTCTCTCTATGACAAAGGGGCCCCTGAGCTGATGAATGTGGACACCCTCATGCAGGAGCTGTGGTACAGATTTGAGGACCCCACGGATATCTGCCAGGCAGAGGCCAAGATCCGCTCCATTCAACAAGGTTGCAGAGTACTTTTGAGATTTTCGCAGCCTGGTAGCCCACTTGAGAGAATGACCTGAGCCCCTGCTGGTCTACCAGTTCTGGGATGGGCTGAAACAGGAGCTGTACCACAACTGCCTACACCAAGGGGTGCCTAATGACCTCAGGGCATGGTACCAGCTGGCCACTAATGTGGAACTAGACCTGATGGAGTACTGACAGCACGCTACCCATGAGATCCAGTCTCGCTGGGTGGCCAAAAGATGCCCTACAGCCCAAGGGGGAAAGGGAGGTAACCCCCCCTGGCCCGAAGGAGAAGCCCCGCTGAATTCCAGGAGCCTGCTTCTGATGTGAGAAGGAAGGCCACCAAGTGGCCGACTACCCGGCCCCACATCCAGCATCTGCATCATGGGCCTCAACCCAGCCGAAGGGATAAAAACAGCTGGTGAAGCCAAACAAGAAGACATGGGTTGCACAGATCGTGGAGGTCTCTCCCCAGTTCAGCAAAGGGGAGGGAACTTCCACCTCCAATAAGCCTGGCTTGGTCTTTTACGAGAATGACAGCTAAGGGGAAAATGACCCAATGGTACAGTAAGTGGCACCATCACCCCGATGACTGCCCAGGTAGAGATCCTGGTGCCCTACTCGGGAGTAAAAGGCACCCTCACTGCCCTATTAGACTCAGGCTGCATCCAGTGCCTGATCAGCTTGCCGACGGTAGAAAAGCTGTGGTTGAGACTCAGGAAACTAAGGCGGCCTGTGGGATTTGAACAGCTAGATGGTTCCCTTATGGGGGGCCTGCCAGCAACCTGCTTGATGGAGCCAGTGAACCTAAGGATCGAAACTGAGACTATGATCCTGGGGCTAGCCTGGCTGAAGAAGTGGAACCCAGCAGTATATTGGGGCAATAACAAGTGGCGCATGAGAAAGAGAGCAGCTAAGCAGCAAGAACTGAGGAAAGCACTGGGTGCCAGCCACGAACCTGCGGTTAGGGAGGCAAAAGTGGAGCTGGCTAAAGTGCTAACAGAGGGCGAGGGGTTGGAACAGCCCATTCCAGGGGTGTTCAGCAAGAGGGAATCGGATGTGCTACTGCCCCACTGGCCAACTGACTCTGCCATTGAAATTGTGCCGGGGGCTAAGCTGCCAAAGCCAAAGATGTATTCCATGATGCCCAGGGAGATGGAGGAACTTAGAGGGTTCATAGACAAGAACCTAGCTAGGGGCTTCATCCAGCCAGCTGTCGACGGTAGAAAAGCTGTGGTTGAGACTCAGTCGAGGGTAGCAGCCCTGGTGCTCTTCAAGGAGAAGAAAGACGGGTCCCTGAGAATGTGCGTGGATTATAGAGGGATAAATGCCATTTGCGTCGAGAACATGTACCCCCTCCCCCTGATGAAGGACATGCTGGGTTACTTGTCCTAGGACCTAGGGGAAGATTTTCACTAAGCTGGACTTGAGGGAAGCATACTACCGAGTGCAGATTAGGGAAGGGGATGAGTGGAAGACTGCATTAAACTGCCCCTTGGGGTGCTACCAATTCCAGGTGGTGCCGTTTAGGTTACAGGGGGCACCAGCCATGTTCATGCAGCTGATAAATGAAGTCCTACACGAACACTTGTATAAAGGGGTGCTGGTGTATTTTATTCTATACTGAGACCATGGAAGAGCAAGTAAAGCTGGTGAGAGATGTGCTAGAGAAGCTGCTGAAAGCTCAGCTGTATGCGAAGCTATCCAAATGTGACTTCCACAAGACCAGTTTAGACTACTTAGGATACCACATCTCTAGGGAAGGGGTCGAGATGGACCCAGGAAAGGTGAGGGCAGTCCTAGAATGGGAGGCCCCGTGGAGCAGAAGACAACTGCAGAGTTTCCTGGGGTTTGCAAACTTCTATAGGTAATTCATTCCAACGTTCGCGCAGATAGCCCTACCCATCACGAACTTGTTAAAAACAGGGAGGGGGATGAAGCCCAGACCAAGCCAACCCTTGAACTGTACTGTCAAGTGCCAAGTGGCTTTCAAAAAGCTAAAGAGACTCTTCGCTGCTTAGCCATTCTTGAGACACCCGAACCCAGGGGAGCCATTTGTGACCCAGGCAGATGATAGCGACGTTGCAGTAGGGCGGTTTTATTGCAGAGGAATGAAAGGGGAGAGCTGCAACCTTGCACCTATACATCTCGGAAACTATCTGACATTGAGAGATGGTGGGCCATCTGGGAGAAGGAGGCTTATGCTGTCCGCTGGGCCCTCCTCACCTGGAGGCAGTTCTTAGAGGGCAGTAAAATCCCATTCAAACTTTGGACTGACCACAAAAACCTGGAAGCACTGAAGGCCCCAAGAAAATTGTCCCCTAAGCAGGTCCAATGGGCTAAATACTTCAACTGGTTCAACTTCACCCTACGTTGTTTGCTGGGGGGGGGACTTCCTAGCAGATGCCCTCTCGCGCCTGCCTTAATATAAGAGCACTAGGGAAGAGATAGTTAATTCTATCATCCCATCTAAGCAACTTGCAGCACCAACGTGCGTGAGATAGCCACAGAAGGACCCCCCTTCATCAGTAGGAGACTCGCTGATCCAGCGAGTAGGAGAAGGCCTAGGAGCAGGATGAGTGGTTCCAAAAGCATGAGAGAGACTTGATGCTGAAGCAGGGCTTAGCATGGAAGGGGAGTAAAGTGTATGTCCCAGCCAGTCAGAGAACCATGGTCCTACAAAGGAGTCACAACGCGAAGCCAGCAGGGCACTTTGTGTAAGAACCCACCTCAGCTAACCACCCAAGAAAGCAGAACTCTTGAAACAGGCATTGTCTCAAAAGGAACTTTTATTAGGGGTTAGTGACAGTAGGGAAGTCAAGGCGAGATCTGGGAAAAATCCCGCCTGAACGGTATAATTAAAGCAGCAATATTCCTCCTCCCACATCTCAAGGTCTTCTCCAGCTTTCGTTTCTCTGTAACCGTCTCCCTGATAAGGGAGACACATTCCTTTCTCAAGTGGATAGAGGTGGAAGAAGGAAAGCAGAAAGCGAAAGTTATCCCAAGCAAAAGCAAATATCCCCCCTCCCCCCAGCTAAATGGCAGGCCCCAAAGCAAAGCAAAAGAATATATACAGTATATGGAAGGGAGACAATAAGGATTTGGGGACCTGACACTTTGGGTTCATGAAGAACCTGCACCTTATAAAGAGACAATTTTGGTGGCCAAAGATGAAGAAAGACATAGAATCCTATGTAGTGAGTTGCCCTGTATGTACAACTACAAAGCGCTTGCCAGGGAAAACCCCTGGACTGCTGCAGCCAATAGCCAGCTCAACCCTGCCGTGGGAGGAAATAGCCATGGACTTCATAGTTGAGCTGCCAGATAGTGGTGGGATCACTGTAATATGGACCGTTGTTGACCTCTTTTCCAAGCAGGCACATTTCATACTGTGCCCAAAGCTCCCTTCAGCCCAGGTCCTAGCGAAAATGTTTGTGCAGCATATTTACAAACTGCACAGGGTCCAAAAGAGGATTATCTCAGACCAGGGGGTGCAGTACACTGCAATGTTTTGGCAGGAGTTTGTGGGCTTGATAGGCTCATCCCAGGGGCTCAGTTCTGCTTTTCATCCCAGTACTAACGGGGCGGCAGAACTAGCTACTGTAATTTAAGGGTGGAGCAATACCTAAGGTGTTATGTAAATTATCAGCAGACTAATTGGGCTGAGCTGCTGCCATTTGCTGAGGTGGCTTACAATAACTCAGTGCATAGCAGCACAGGACTTACCCCTTTTAAGGTGGCTACTGGGGTTGAGTTCGTAGCCATGCCGGAGCTTTCCCAGGGAGCATCGTCCTCCGCAACACTGGCGGAGTGGATGGACTCTCTGAGAGGTGCATGAGTTATGGTGCGCAAAGCACTAGGGAAAGCAAGGGAGGCCCAGAAAAAGCAGGGTGATCGGAAGAGGGCCCCTCAAAGGAAGTTCCGGGTGGGGAATAAGGTGTATTTATACAAAAAGTATTTAAACCTAAGACAGGCCCCAGCAACCAGCGGGGCTTTGGTTGGTGATCAAATGCCCCTGCTTCCTCATCTAGCTTTGGATCTAATCTAATCTTCCCCACTTTGTGGCCTTGAAGTGGCTTTCTCCCAAGCTTCTATTTCCTCCTGTTCACTTTCGTGAGCAGACATTTTGTGCACGGTCCCCACAGTAGATGTGTGTCTCTGGGTGGACTGCTACTGCAGATCCAGCTTAATGTCAGGCTTGTCCCAACTTGGTCCTTAGGAAAAAAAGACCCTCGACTCCACGGTTGAAGTAAACGGTTCACTTTTACTAAGTTCAAGCAGTTACAGCATAAGCAAAGCTGGATCTGAATATTCCTGTGCAAAGCTTGCGTTTTTACCCTCTTCCCTGGCCCCCTCCCCTTGACCAGTCCATCGGTGTCCAATCACGTTCGTTTTAGATGTTTTGGGAATGGCTTTGAGGTTTTGTGCCTCTTCGATGTAGTTTCACATTCCACTGTTGAAAGAAAAATCTTCATCAGGGTCCAGTCCAAGCTGGGAATAAACAAAATTGAGACTGCTTTAGAAAGAAGGTTGGAGTTTATTGAAGAGCAGAGCCAGACAGAAGCGTGGCTCTGGGAAAGCTGACCACATGTTGCTGGGAGTGGTGGGTTTTTATACCTTCTTGGGCTTTTGAGGTTGTTTCCTGTTCCTGTTTGAGGCTTTGTATTTCCTGTGTCATGTACTTTGACCTATGTCTGAGTGTGCCCTTTTGGTATTGGTGGGTTAATCCTATTATGTCCCCAAAGGTCATGTCTTTTAGAGTTTGGGTGGGGTATGTAGATTTTAGAGGTCTTTGTCTTCCTAATCTCATAGCTTCTAGCTTCCTGGCCCCAACCTTCCTGAATGGATTATTGAATTTGCATTTCTAAAAGCTGCTCTCTGCCTAGTTTCTGCTTGGGGCTATTAAGAAAACTGGGCTTGCTTTTCTGCCTTTAAGATCTTCTCCATTATTCCTTTGGATAAATATATTCTGCCTTTTTAATATTTCCCAAAATATTTCTTTCTCTGGATTCTTCCCACACCACTTTCACGGTCTGTACTTGATTGGCTGGCTGCTAATAACAAAAATAACCTGTAATTTAACCTATCATACCGTTTTATAAAAATCTTCTATTTTTACACAATGGCAAGGTACACCCTTCAATACCTGTTGGCTATGCTGCACACATGAAAGAAACATATGAAAACTTGGAACTGACGAGGGAATTGAAGGGGAACTCATCAAATTTGCAGATGACACCAAACTGGCAGGAGTAGCCAACACCCCAGAAGACAAACTCAGGATTCAAAAAGATCTTGACAAACTTGAACAATGGACCCTATCCAACAAAATGAGTTTCAATGTGGAGAAAAGCAAAGGCTTACACTTAGGCAGGAAAAACCAAAGGAACAAATACAGATTGGGCGAGACCTGGCTTGGAGGCAGTAACTGTGAGAGGGACCTTGGAGTCCTGGTGGACGATCACTTAACTATGAGCCAGCAGTGTGCAGCAGCAACCAAAAAAGCTAATACAATCCTGGGTTGTATAAACAGAGGCATAGAATCAAGATCACGCAAACTACTAGTACCACTCTATAAAGCCCTAGTAAGATCACACCTCGAATACTGCAGCCAATTTTGGTCACCATATCACAAAAAAGATGTTGAGAGTTTGGAAAAAATTCAGAGAAGAGCAACTAAGATGATCAAAGGCCTGGAGACCAAAATGTACGAAGAATGGCTGCAGGACTTGGGTTTGGCTAGTGCAGGAGTAGGCAACCTTGGCTCTTTTATGACTCGTGGACTTCAACTCCCAGAATTCCTGAGCCAGCCATGCTGGCTCAGGAATTCTGGGATTTGAAGTCCACGAGTTATAAAAGAGCCAAAGTTGCCTACCCCTGGGCTAGTCTAAAGAAAAGAAGAAATAGGGGAGATATGATAGCAGTATTCCAGTATCTGAGGGGCTGCCACAAAGAAGAGGGGGTCAGGTTGTTCACCAGAGCACCAGAGGGAAGGACGAGAAACAATGGCTGGAAACTGATCAAGGAGAGAAGCAACCTGGAATTAAGGAGAAACTTCCTGACAGTGAGGACAATCAACCAGTGGAACAGCTTACCTCCAGAAATCGTGGGTGCTCCATCGCTGGAAGTTTTTAAAAAGAGACTGGACAATCACCTGTCTGAGATGGTATAGGTCTTCCTGCTTGAGCAGGGGGCTGGACTAGAAGACCTCCAAGGTCCCTTCCAGCTCTATTCTGTTCTATTCACATCCAGTACACCAAGTACAAATGGAGCATCTGTGGAGATCTAAAAGTAGTAGCTCTGCTGTTTGGAATGCAACCCGGATATACCAAGTACTGTTGTTCCATATGCAAATGGGACAGCTATGCAAGAGAGTTTCATTACATTAAAAAAGAAATGACCAATCTGAAAGAATTTGGTTCCAGGACAGATAAATGTGGAACATGAACAACTTGTTGACCCAACAAAGGTATTTTTGCTTCCGCTTCACATAAAACTTGGATTAATGAAAAATTTTGTGAAAGCAATGAACAAGGAAGGTGAAGGTTTTTGTTATTTGAGACAGATGTTTCCAAGCATAACTGATGCCAAGATTAAGGAAGGAATTTTTGTTGGCCCAAAGATGACATACGTTATCAATGACAAGTGGTTCAAATATCTGTTAGTGGGGCCAGAGAAAATTGCCTGGAAAGCATTCAAGGATGTCGTTGAGAATTTTCTTGGCAACTGCAGAGCAACAAACTACATTCATCTGGTTGACAAACTTCTTACAACATACTGTACAAGGCCAAGAAGTGCAACATGTCACTGAAGATTCATTTTCTGCATTCACACTTGGACTTCTTTCCTGGAAATCTAGGTGCAGTCAGTAACGAACATGGTGAAAGGTTTCACCAGGACATTGCCACAATGGAAAAACGGTATCAGGGCAACTGGAATCCATCAATGCTAGGTGACTATTGTTGGACACTGCAGTGAGATGTATCGGACACTGAGTACAAATGAAAATCAGCAGGAAAACACTTTTAGCCCTGTTGAAGTCATGCAGCATGTAGGAAACATTATGTGATTAAATATATTATAGTCATTAAAAGTTAATTTCATATTTCTCAGGATTCCTACGTGATACAGTCATTCTGAAATTATATTTGTGTTCAGTTTGAAGGGGTCTATCATAATCACCAAAGGTTTTCAGGAAGCTATTGAAAATGTTGTGTGTCCCCCCCCCAGTCATTCTAGGAAAGCTTTTCCCCCCCATTGGTTGACTGAAAATTATAGAAGAAAAAAAAAAGCAGATGAAATTTAAGCATGCTACTAATGTAACCCACTGGATAACCCTAGCCCTATTCTTGATTCAGAAGAGACCGATTCTACTAGTTTTATCCAAAAGGAAACAAACATGAATTTAAATTTGTTAATGAATCTGCTGCTATTACCATAATACTGTATTAGTCTTTTAAGACAACCTTACCAATTTTAAATTCATATTATTTTGGTAAAAAGAATAATCATTTTGTATAAGTATAGTATCATTTGATTTCTGAGTGCCATGATTGCATCTCTTCTATCGTGGGAGAAAACCAAATTTAATTTGGTATGGGGTCTTTCTGAAGAACCTTCATTTGACCCTCCCATCACTTTCCATGCTAATTTTCTGGATCACCCTGATGTGCCTGGTGTCTATGCTACATTTAACGTACCCCTTTTGACACAGGATACCTTTATGGGTCTGCCACATACAAGGACGTTGGCAAGCAGACCATTGAAGTATGTGTGTGCATTTCAAAATGTTGTATTTTTTGCTTGTGTCTCAAGTGAAGCTTTCTCAACCTTGCATTTTATTACCTTTACAACAGGGGCTTAAAATCGTTATATCTGAATTCTGTGAAACGTTTTGGGGGCCACCATCTAATTTTTGAGTTAAAATTTTTATTGATTTCAACAAAGCATAAAATACAGAAATATAAAGAAAGGAGAAAAGGGGGAAGAGAGAAAAGTGTCAGGTAGGGGGGGAAGCATTGACTTCTGACTCCTTTTGGTGCAGTAGAATAAGATAACATAAAATCTCAATTGTTTACTTTTATATAATAGTATGTACTAGCCATTTCTATAACACTAAACCTATTTAATCAGCAAAACCCAAAATTAAAGTTTCAATTTTTTTTCCACCTCAAGCACGAAGTCCAAAAGCGGTTTCCAAGTAGAAACAAGATTGTGTTTTTTTCTTTAATCAAAGCAGTCAATTTAGCCATCTCTGCTAACTTCATCAATTTTTGCAGCCATTTGTCCATTGTGGCAATCACAGTGTCCTTCCATTTTTGTGCATAAAGTAATCTTGCTGCCGTCAGTTTTGGATTGCCACTTTAAATCTAAACTAAGAATGTATTATAATACATTCTTAGTTTAGATTTAAAGTGGCAATCCAAAACATAGTGTCTCATTGTTCTTCTTACAAAGTGGATTAAAACATCTCTTGATAATTTTCTTATGGTGGCAAATCTGGAGTTTACTCTATATATTGTATCCACTTCAAGATCCAATACCTTTTCTTCCCAGTTAATTAACTGAGCCAAAGATTTAATCACCCTTGATCTAATATCCTCTCCAGACAATTCAGGAACTGCTCAAAATCTTAACTGAAGTTGCTTAAGCTGTAATTCCAAGAGAGCCCTCTCATCCAAATCCACTTCTTACTGATCGTCTTTCTTCTCCAATTTATGTTCCAGGAGATCTACTCTATCCTTTATCTGTTTAACATCTCCAGTTAAATGATATATCTCCTTGCAGAGTTCCTTTGAAAGTGTATCAAGTTTTAATTTGAGCTTTGTTCCCATTGCCTAGATTAATTCATGTGTTTTAGCTGTATATTCATCCAAAATTGCTCTTAGGAGTTCAGCTTTTCCTGATCCTCTTCGGTCAGCCCTCTTCTGTGTAGTCATGGTCCCAAAATATAACTAAAATTTAAAAATTAAAAATTTATAACATTAATTCCGTTGGATTTAGTCAATAATATTACTGGAAAGCTGATAATATCGTGGTCTTTGGCTCCCTCGTGTGGTTAAACAGCACCACTACAATAGAGGGATCAGATATTCCATTACAGACATGCTGCATGTCTTCCAATCAGATGAAAGTAAAATTAGAACTCCCCCCCCCCCACAACAGAGTCACAGCATCATTTAAACAGTCTTTGTTCTAAAACCAGAATAAGTTCAGCAGACTCAGCTTAGAGATAGTAAAGTTTTCCAGAGGATTTAAATCTAACAGTTTTTAAAGTAGTTTCCAAAGTAATTTCCAGCTTCTTTACTCTGGCTCGGTTACACCAACTTCTCACCTTAAAAATTATAGATCTTCAAAAATGACAATATTTCCACAAAAAGGAAAAAGCAAGCTGCAGTCAAGAGGAGCCTCTTTTGAAGCAAAAGGTAAATATGCAAAAAGCTAGTGTTCTAAGAAATGGTGGCAGACTATTGTCCATTTTAAATGACTGGTTCTTCCACTGTAAACTTGCTTCTTGGTTGTCCCACCCCCAGCCAGAGAGTCACCAGATTACTTCTTCAAGAAGCTCTCTGAGAGCATCCAGAGAGCCAGGGGAACAAAAAAGTTGATTTCTAGAGCTTCCCCTTTCCCAGGGAAGTTTCTTCTAACTTAGAAAACAGCTCAAAGTATAAAATTGTGGAGAATTGATACCAGAGCAAGAGAGGAAAGGTACCAGCAGGTCACCATATTTCTGCCAGAAGCTGGGGCCACAATCTAATTTTGATTAAGTCTCAGCAGGTGCATTTGGTTGGGGTTCGGGTTCGGGTTGTGAACTAAGTGGGGTTGGAGTTGGGTAATACTAGGAAAGGAGATGAGGATCACAAAGGTTGCATTTCAGAAGTGGTTTACCATTGCCTGCTTTGTAGTGTGGGAAGTCAGCCCCCCCAGAGAAGGAAATATTAAAAGGGCAGAAAAATATATTTCCTCAAAGGATCTTAAAGAGGCAGAAAAGCATGCCCAGTTTTCTTAATGGTCCCGGGTCTCCCTCCCCCAGGCAGAGGCCAGCTCTGTAGAAATGCAGATGTAAATCCAGGAAGGTTGAAGCTAGAAGATTAAGAAGTCAAAGACACCTAAAATCTACATACCTCACCCAAACTCTAAGAGTCATCAGCCCCAGCCCCAGGGAAGCAGGATATGACCTTTGGGACATAATAGGATTAACCCATCACCATCAGAATACCAGAAAGGCACACCCAGACTCAGGTCAGAATACATGACACAGGAAATAGCCTCAAACAGGAACAGGAAACAACTCCAAACAAAAGGCTCCAGAGGGTATAAAAACCCACTACCTACATGTGCTCTCTCTCTTTCCTGCCAGAGCCATCTTTCTGTCTGGCTCTCCTCTTCAATAAACTGCAACCTTCTTTCTAAAGCAGTCATCATGTTTATTCCCAGCTTGGACTGAACCACGATGAAGACTTTTCTTTCAACAGTAGGGCTGAGAGAGAGTGACTGGCTCAAGGACATCCATCTGGCTTCATGCCTAAGGCAGGAGTAGAACTCATGGTCTCCTGGTTCCTAGCCTGATGCATTAACCACTACATCAAATGGGCTCCTAACCATGAATTATTAACCATGAATATTTCTGTGCAATGGACTTCTCTGAATGTGGAAAGAGAATGGCAGTTTGCAAAATATTGTAGGACTAGTACAGCTATATATGCCTTCCATATCAGGGAGGTAAATAGCTACCTCCCCACTATTTCAGAGGCAATCAGCAAGAAGATCATAGAATTCCCATCCTAATGAGCTTACTGATGAATATCATGCTAATGTATACCTATACAGTTTTTAAGATTTGGTAACCTTTTTTTTCTTTTCAATAAATGTGGTTAATACGATGTCAGAATCTAACCTTCTTGGTTGTAAGCACTGATAGGAGCTTGACCTTCTGATTCTGAAATGTTGGCAGTTTCAGATTGACTGTACTGGGAAGCCTCACCCCAGATTTAAAGGGCCACTTCCAAATTGATGGAAGGGAATACTTGCCTCCTAGCATTTGTGTTCTGAGACAATTATTTGGTTTTAATGGTCATGTTTTTTTAGAAAATGGGGAGGGGAGAATTTTCTTATTACCTTTCCAGGCAATAGATAAGTTGGTATACAAAGAGAGAAGAACAAACACCTGTATGGTAAGCAACTCTCACTTCTCTGTTGTAGGTGTTGGCCTGTGACAGATATACTGTATATTCGAAACTCTTCAGTAAACAATGGAAATACACATTTTCTCATCTCCAGGTACTGTAAATGGTTCATATTCAGTGAAAAATATACTGCCTAAACAATTTTCTGTCACTGTGTAAGAAATTTTATGAACTGGAATAGCCATAGCAACAAACCAGCCAAAGAAACTGTTTTTGATTAAGACACAGTATTGGCTGTGTGAGGCATGTGATCCAGCCTAGGTTTGGGCATGTCTTAGTCTTCTCTCTGTTGTGTTTTTCTGATCTCCAAGTTAAGAGTTGTTGATGTTCCCCAGAGCTGAATGAAACTATGTATCATGTTTATATATATTTTATAGATAAAGTTTTTCTAAACTATGCCTCCTGCTCATTTTGAATGTGTGCTTATTTTTTGGGCTTATTTTTGCAATGGAAAGTTGTAAACTCTAATAGGTTATGGGCCCAGATCCCAGCCAGCCCTTGCACACAATACAGGAAAGTTCAGACTGAAGAAAAAGGATTGAGGCTCAACAAGGAGCTGTAATTAAGCTGAAGGACTGTCTGAGTTAAATAAGAAAGAAAAAGGCAGAGACTCAGCTGAAGGCTTGCAGGATGGCTGATTTAAAGGAGAGCTTTAAATTGGTCAATAGGCTGTGGAGTTCCTCTATAAATAATACTCCATATGCTGTGCTATATGGGAGAAAGCCATCTCTAGCACATTTAAGGGTGTTTGGAAGCAATGCATGGGTGCATATTCCAAAGGCAATCAGGAAAAAAGGGCAACAAAAGGCTAGAAAGCTCAGATTTATGGGCTATGAGCCTGGCTCAAAGAGCTATCGCTTTAGCGATGGAAGCAGAAGGATAGTAATTTCCAGGTCTGCTAGCTTTGCAGAGCAAAATTGGGACAGAATTGATGCCAATTCTGGGGATGATTCACTTAGTGATGGTGACTCACTTAGTGATGGTGTCAGCGTTCAGGGAGGAGAAGCTAAAAAAGGAAAAGAAAAGGAGTCAGAAGAAGATGGTGACTCTGATGTGAAGCAGGAAAGGGTTGATAGTCAAGAGCAGTCAATGCCACGCAGGTCAGAGCGATGGAACAAAGGGATTCCACCTGACAGGTATTCTGCTGGGAAAGTAAGGGTGTGTAATGTGTGGTATGAGCCAAGAAACTATCAGGAAGTATTGGCACTACCCAAAGTGGAGCAAGTGAAGTGGAAAGTGTTACCCAACAATGAGGTCCAATATAAGGCAAGATTAGTGGCACAGGGATTTTTGCAGAAGAAAAATGTGCAGTATGATGAGGTATTTGCACCAACGGTAAAAGGTGAAACTATAAGGTTGGCACTAGCATTGGCAATGGCACATGGTCATAAAATTTGGCACTTTGATATAACCACAGCATTCCTCAATGCAGAGTTGGAGGAAGAAATTTACATGGTTCAAGCACCAGGGTATGAAAGTAAAAAGCCTGGCACTGTGTATAAACCGAACAAGGCCATTTATGGGCTGAAGCAATCAGCCAGAAACTGGAACATCTGTTTAGATGTGGCATTGAAGGGTCTTGGGTTCAAGAGTTGTAAGGCTGATGGTTGCATATATACTGCAAGGTTCCATGGTGGGGATTGCCAATTATTAGCATTTGTGGATGATCTTTGCTTCATTGCAAAGGATCTGGCACAGGTGAAGGAATTTGCTAATCAATTGGAGAAAAAGTTTGATTTGAAAACTCTGGGTGAAATACAAAACTATCTTGGTGTAGAGATACAAAAAACTGAGAAAGGTGGCGACGTTCTCAGTCAAAGAAGGAAAATTGAACAACTGTTGTATAGATACAATATGAAGGATTGTAATTCTGCTCCAACACCTATGAGCATAGATTTTCACAATACTTTAGGTGAGGACAAAAGTGAAGCCTGTGATCAGGAGATATATCAGTCAGCAATAGGGAGCCTGTTATATCTGTCACAGTGGTCCAGACCAGACATAGCTCGTGCAGTAAGCATCTTAAGTCACTTTACTGCCGTACCAACGCAGTTGCATTGGATGGGTGTGAAGAGAATTCTCAGGTATTTGAAGGGAACTGTGAATTTGGGTCTTCAAATACAGGTCTCTGAAGAATTAAAGTTAAAATGTTATGTTGACAGTGATTATGCCAATGATGTGCAAACCAGAAAGTCCAATTCTGGGTTTGTGGTATTATTTGGAGGGACTTTGATTGGATAGAAGTCCAGAAAACAAACAACTGTAGCTATTTCTACTGCGGAGGCAGAATTTATTGCTCTGTCTGAACTTTGTTCAGAGGTAACCTGGTATGTACAGCTGTTAAAGGATTTAAGTATAGAAGTTAAAGAAGCTGTAACAGTATTTGAAGATAATGCTGCTTGCATTAAAATGGCAACAGATGACAGAGTGAAAAGTAGAAGCAAGCATGTGGACATTAAGTATTGTAATGTCAGAGAAGCCCTCAAAAGTAAACTAATTCGCTTGCTTCATTGTTCTTCAGATAACAATCTGGCAGATGTAATGACCAAGCCATTGGGTGGAGTACACCATGGGAAGAGTATTAAGTTATTTGGTTTTATGTCTATTCGAGTCATAAAGGGAGGAGTGTCAGTGTGTAAGAATTTATGAACTGGAATAGCCATAGCAATGAACCAGCCAATGGGAACTGTTATTTAACTGAGACACAGGATTGGCTGTGAGAAGCATGTGAGCTAGCCTAGGTCTGGGCGTGGTTTAGTCTCTTCCCTGTGTCCTGATCTCCTGAGTTAGTTGTTGTTGTTCTCTACCACGATGCCAAGAACTGAATGAAACTGTATGTATCATGTTTTTTTTTATAATATTTTATTGGTTTTCCAGCTTTACATTTGAGTATTTGGAGGGCAACGTGGTGATTGGGTTAGTCAATAGTTCAATAACAAAATCTTTAGTACATACCTCAGGTTACATCATCAGATATTTCTTCTCTGTTTCCCTTAACATTTGCTATATCATATTTAAGCTAATAAATTTCTAATTGTATCAAACTCAGTTAAAACTTCATTATCACATTTATCAATACATTTTTTGCTTATACATATCCATATCCTGTTTTTAAGTTTTACCTAATTTTTAGTTTTTAATTACAGTACTCCAATTTAACCTTTAATATCCAAAGTATTTAAGTTTCGGGTAACCCAAATTTCCGTTGTCTCACTACATAAAAATTATAATGTCTAAAATGCACATATTACTTACTTAGATATATTCTAATTTTATTTCATAAACATTTTCTATTTCTCGCCCTAATACATCACCACCTTAATAATGGAGTGTCCTTTGTTTTCTCAAGTCCAACATCTATATTATCTGGGCTAAACAATAGTTCAAACCTATTTCCTAATAGTTAGTTTTCATTTCCCTTGTAAGTCTAAATCCTCAGTATTAAACAGATTAATCCCTTATTTTTTACTATTTTCCAACTATTTTAAATCTAATAATCAAGTTTCCCCTTATCTCAAAATCTCCCTTTAGCCCATTAGTTGGCAATTTAGGATGCTCTCTAGTAAATCAAAAGACCCCAGTTTTTCAACCTAACTCTAGCTTTCTTTTTATGCCAACCAGGCTTCCATACCAATGCTTTTAAATCATCGGATAGATCTCCCTGCATTCTTGTGCATGTTACTTGAATTAAAGGAGACCATCTAGTTGTCAATTTTCTGGAAGAACTGGCCCATTTATAATCATTAAGTTGTCGCCCTGGTGGCCCAGATCCCCATATTTGCTCTAGTATAGTTGTCTTCAATTCGATCTGGTCTTCTTCCTCAGGTTTCTTCTGGTTTGTGTAGAAAGTCATTTCCATTTTTAAAGTTGTTGTTTCATTGTCTGGATTTTTGGTGAACTGTACTTGTTGATCTTTAAAGTCCTCTGTTTTGGTATTCACTTCTTCCACTTCTGTTGTTTTTTGGACTGTTAGTTCTTTAGTTGCAATTGAGGTTTTGCTTTGTACATCTGGGCTGGCACCTTGGTCTTTCAGATTAGATCTCATTGTCTCGCTGGCTGTAAGAATAGTTTCAAGTATAGATTTTAGCATAGCCAAGATTTTTTGCTGACCCTCCTCCATTTCTGGCGTAGTTGTAGATGGTCTTTCTAGTGAAGGCTGTTTATTAAACAAGAGTCAGTAAATGTTCACCTCCACAGTTCCTAGAGACCAATTTCACTGCCCAGCTGCTCTCTCAGTGTCAAATCTCTCATAGATAATACCAAGGTCAGGTCTGGGCTGTGAGCAAGTCTCTTTGTCAAAAATAATAGATTGCTATACCAAGCTTTGCCACAAGATGTCCCCGATAGCATTTAAAGCCTTTTTCAAGTCACGGATTAGGTTCTTATCCAATTTAAATTCTTTTCTGCAAATAGAATAAAATAGCAGGTCCCAGTTAGATTAGGAACTTTTTGGCTCCCCAAATTTCAAGAAAATGCAGATCCAATTATTAAGTTGTTCTTTTCAGTGCTTTATTTCCCCTGGGTAGTCAGACGCTGCCATTTTAGAGGGTGGGAGGAAAAAGTTCCCTTCCCTCTCTCCTCACAGGGGGGAGAAATTTCAAGAAGCTTTTTACAGGAAAATACTTGGGGTACAGAGAAGGTAAGATCTCACCCAATTCCTCCGCGTTGCTTTCAAAGTGCTTGTTGGTGATTTTGGCCTTGGCTGTTAAGAGCTTAGTGATGGGCCATGTTGATGGCCGATCTTTTCCCCGTCAGTTTGAAGAGCTGCCCCGGATCAAACGGGAGGGCTGCCGCCCTTCTGCGATCACTCGGGGGGACTCTTCTCGCTTGTCGCCCCTACAGGGCGACTTCCGACCCTCTTCAGGGTCCCCCGGCGGGAGAAAACCGGATGGTGGAGAGAGCGATCGCCCCACACTTCCGCCAATGCCGCGATCGCAAACTGGACAACTGTATGTATCATGTTTATATATATCTTATAGATAAAGTTTTTCTAAACTATGCCTCCTGCTCATTTTGAATGTGTGCTTATTTGGGGGCTTACTTTTGCGCTGGAAAGCTGTAAAACTCTAACAGCAGTGGTGAGATTCAAATATGTGAACAACCAGTTCTCTGTGTGGATGCTGCTTCCGGAAGTCCATTCTGGGCCTGGGCAACAAAAAATTAGCTACCAGTTCTGCCGAAGTGGTGCGAACCGGCTGAATCCCACCACTGGGTATAGGGTTTCCTGCCTGAGCAGGGGGTTGGACTAGATGACCTCCAAGGTCCCTTCCAACTTTATTATTATTATTATTATTATTATTATTATTATTATTATTATTATTATTATTATTATTATTATTATTATTATTATTATTATTATTATTATTATTATTATTATTATTATTATGAGACAGCAATAGAAGGGGCAGCTAAACAAAGGGAAGAAGAAGATACAGAAAACATAAACCAAGAAGAAGGGGCAAAGGGAAAAGAACAGAGACTGATAAGAACAACTAGAAGAATAAAACCTAAATATAATTGAAGAAGATGGAGAAGGACAATGGGATTCTCTCAATGAATATAAATGGATTGAATTCCCCCTTAAAAAGGAATTTTTTTTTTACACAACTACAAAAACTAAAAATGGATATAGTTTGTCTTCAAAAAACACATATTAAAAGAGAACATTATAAATTTTTGGAATGTCCAAAAATTGGGAAGCTTTTTTTTTATCAGCAGAACAAAAGAAAAGAGGAGTAGCTTTATATATTTATATATATATATATATTATTAGGTTTTATACGGGTAAGGGGAGGATAGGGTTGGTATGGGTGATGGGTGGGGTTGGGGAATGGGATTGGGGTAAGGATAGGGATAGGTACAATAGTGGGATTACTCCCCACAGAAAATTCATCGCTTTAGGAAGCAGACTATCGTCCGGGTACAAATATTGAATAACAATAGTTAATATAATACTAAACAATTGTAATCACTAATGCTAACAATAATCATAGAATTAAGGCTTAATAAGTAAATATCATTCATCCTGTTACACTTCACAATCTTTTTTGCTCTAACGTAATGCTAGCCATTGATAAATTTTTTCCCATGTTCTAAAGTACACTGAATCCTCTTTCTCTTTAATCTCTAAAGTTAATCTATCCATTTCTGCACATTCTAAAATTTTCATAATTATAATCTGGTCAGATGGTAGATTTTCATTTTTCCAAAATTGGGCAAATGCAATTCTCGCAGCTGTCAATACATGTAATATTAAGTATTCATTCTCTTTGCCATAATTAAATCCCAATATTCCTAACAAAAACAGTTCTGGCTTAAATTCTATCTGTATTTTAATCATCTTTTCCAGCCATATATGAATCTTAAACCAAAATTTCTTAGCTTTAGGACATATCCACCAGATATGATAGTAAGTACCTGGTTTTTGTTTACATTTCCAACAGATGTTCGATACATTTTTAAACATTTTCGCTAATCTAACTGGTGTCATATGCCATCTATAAAACATTTTATATAGATTCTCTTTATATGAAGCTGCTTTAGTAAGTTTAATATTTCTCTCCCAAAGCTTTTCCCAATCTTCTAATCTATAGAATGTCCAAAAAATTTTGCCCACACTATCATTGTTTCTTTTACTTGTTCTTCTTCCATCTTCCAGCTTAATAGAAATTTATAGAGCTTCTTAATCAGGTTTTCATCTGTTTTCAAAAGTGTTTTATCAAATAATGTCTGTTCTTTATAAAAGTCCATTGATTTTACATCTTTTTCATATCTTGTTTGAATTTGCAGATAAGACCACCATGTTAAGTCAATGCCTTGTTGTTGAAGAATTTGTCTGTCTTTAAGTTTTCCATCCTTATCCAAAATGTCTTTATAAGTGACAAGTTTATCATAGTTAATTAAATTTGGATAGGCAAACACTTCCATTGTTGAAAGCCACTCAGGTATTTTCATATAAATTTTGTGTTTGATTTTTTCCCACTCTGAAAACAAAACATTCCTTATGGCATGGTTTTGGAAATATTTATGTACTTTGTTTTTCTCATACCATAAGAACGCGTGCCAACCCAATTGCAAATCATGCCCCTCTAAATAAAGAAGTCGTTTATTTCTCAATGTAATCCATTCTTTAAGCCAAAGCAAAATGGATGCTTGGTAATAAAGTCTCCAATCCGGAAGTCCAAAACCCCCTCTGTCTTCGGTTTCTTGTAACAGTTTGGTTTTAATTCATGCTTTCTTCCCTTGCCATATAAATCTCGATATTGTTGTATTTAAATCATCGAAGAATTTCTTGCCCAGTTTAACAGGGGCTGTTTGAAATAAGAAGAGTAGCTTCGGTAAGATGTTCATCTTCACAGTCGCTATTCTTCCTAACAATGACAATTGGAGGTTTTTCCACTTTTCCAAATCTACTTTTATTTGTTTCATTAATC
The DNA here is from genome assembly GCA_023970755.1 of Azemiops feae. Lineage (NCBI taxonomy): Eukaryota > Metazoa > Chordata > Lepidosauria > Squamata > Viperidae > Azemiops > Azemiops feae. The sequence goes on from JALGBA010001281.1 coordinate 93,573, forward strand.
TTTCATAGTTATCTTCTTTTAATGTTGTATATTTTGATGTTAAGTGGATACCTAAATATTTGACTTTTTTGGCTATTTGAAGATTTGACCTTTTTGCAAGTTGAGTTTTCTGTTTGTCTGTTAGGTTTTTTGTTAATACCTTAGTCTTTTCTCTATTTATCTTCAGGCCTGCTACTTCTCCAAATTCCTCTATTTTCTGCAGAAGTTTAATAACTGTTTCCAGTGGCTCCTCCAAAATGAAAACTAAATCATCTGCAAAAGCCTGTAGTTTATATTTCTGTTCTTTTATTTCCAGTCCCTTAATTTCCATGTCTTGCCTAATATTTCTAGCCAACACCTCCAATGTGAAAATAAATAACAGGGGAGATAATGGGCATCCCTGTCTTGTGCCTTTTTTGATGTCAAAGCCATCTGTATAGTCTCCATTTACAAGTATCCTTGCTGTTTGTTTATTGTAAATTGCTTGAATTGCATTTATAAAGTTTTTGCCAAAGTCCATTTCCGTCAACTGTTGGAACATAAATTGCCAATTTAAGTTGTCAAAAGCTTTTTGTGCATCAAGAAATATGAGTGCCATCTGTTTCCCTGGATGGTTTTCATAATTTTCCAAAATGTTTAGAATAATCCTTAAGTTGTTCTTTATCTGTCTTTTAGGCAAAAAGCCATTTTGGTCTGTATGAATGAATTCAGTCAGAAATTTCTTCATTCTTTCTGCCATTATTGAAGTAAAAATTTTATAATCCACATTTAATAACGATATTGGTCTATAGTTTTTAATTTGTGTGAGATCAGTATCTTCTTTAGGTATCAAAGTGATATTAGCTTCAGTCCATGAATTTGGTATTTTTGTCTCTAAGAAAATTTCATTGCATAGTTCTTTCAAAATCGGGCTTACTATATCTTGTAGAGCTACGTAAACGTCTGCAGGGAGCCCATCAGGCCCGGAAGTTTTATCCTTCTTTTGTCTTTTTATTGCCTCTGTGATCTCCATCATTATTATTTTCTCATTTAAGATATGTCGCATATTCTCTGGCACCTTTGGAAGATCAGCTCCTTTTAGATAGTCCTGTATTGCCTCTTTAGAAACCACCTCCGCCTTATACAGTGCCTCATAGTAGTCCTTAATGATTTTTTTCATCACGTCATTATGGCAATATACCTCGCCTTTTGAAACTTGTAACTTACTTATCATTCTTTTTTCTTTTTCTTTCTTCAGCCTATATGCAAGCCATCTTCCCGGTTTATTAGCATTTTCAAAAAAGCTCTGTTTAGATCGTTTAATCTGTTGTGCCATCATGTCCATCTCAGATAGACTTAATTTATGTTTTATTAGTTCCATTTGTGCCTTCAATTCCTTCTTTTGTGGATCCATTCGCAATTCGGATTCCAATTTGCTAATTTCTTCTTTCAGCCTAAACTGTACTTGTTTCTTTTCTTTGTTCTTTTTAGCGGTGTACATTATAGCCAAACCTCTGAAGTATGCTTTAGCCGTGTCCCACACATTTTGAAGAGAAGTTTCTTCTTTCTTATTTATTTTAAAAAAGAATTCCATTTCTTTTGTTGCTAATTGTAAAAATTCTTTTTCCTTCAATATGGATTTATTTAATGACCATCTTAATTTTTTTCTGGTTCCTTTCCAGATCATTTTAATTGGATTATGGTCTGCCCAAATATTGGGTTCTATTTCAACCTCTTGTATTATAGTCTTCAAATTGTGGGACGTCCATATCGTATCAATTCTTGACCATGATTTATGCCTATTTAAATAAAATGTATATTGTGATTTTTCTGGATTCATCTCTCTCCAAATATCTTGTATAAGCAATTCATCCTTCATTTTTAAAAAGGCCTTCGGTAAAATATTTCCTCCTTTTTTCCCTTGTTTGTAGCTTTTATAGTCCTGTGTTGCATCAGCTATTGCATTAAAATCTCCTAATATACAAAGATTTTGGTAATTTAGATCCACTAGTTTATCATGTAGTTGCTGATAGAACTGATCTTGC
>JALGBA010001282.1:0-28976 GCA_023970755.1 Azemiops feae
GCATTTGTTGGCAAAAAGCCAATTCAGCATGAAAGGTCAAAAGTTGCAACTGACTTCAAATTCGAAAAGTATACATATATTCAGGTTCACCCCAGGTTGCGGAAGCTAAAAAACCATATGTTTTACCGATGCGACCTCCCTCTGAGAAGTTAGCACAGGGCATAACTTGCATTTGTTGGCAAAAATCCAATATAGCAGAAAAAGTCAAAATGTGAAACTGACCTCAAATTCGAAAAGTATACATATATTCAGGTTCCCCCCAGGTTGGGGAAGCTAAATAACCATATGTTATCCGGATGCGACCTCCCCCTGAGAACTGAGCCCAGGGCATAACTTGCATTTGTTTGCAAAAATCCAATAAAGCAGAAGAAGTCAAAATGTGAAACTGACATCAAATTCGAAAAGTATACATATATTCAGGTTCCCCCCAGGTTGGGGAAGCCAAAAACCCACTTTTTTTGCGTATCCGACCTCCCCTTCAGGATTTAGCGTAGGATTTGTCTCGCATTTGTTGGCAAAAAGCCAATTCAGCATCAAAGGTCAAAAGTTGAAACTGACTACAAATTCAAAAACCATGCATATATTCAGGTTCCCCCCAGGTTGGGGAAGCAGAAAAACCATATGTTTTGCGGATCTGACCTCTCCTTCAGGAGTTAGCACAGGGCTTATCTCCCATTTGTTGGCAAAAAGCCAATTCATTATGAAAAGTCAAAAGTTGAAACTCACCTCAAATTCAAAAAACATGCATATATTCATGTTCCCCCCAAGTTGGGGAAGCCAAAAAACCATATGTTTTCCGATGCAACCTCCTCCTGAGAAGTTAGCCCAGGATGTATCTTGCATTTCTTTGCAAAAATCCAATAAAGCATGAAAAGTCAAAAGTTGCAACTGACTTTAAATTCGAAAAGCATGCATATATTCAGGTTCCCCCCAGGTTGGGGAAGCAGAAAAACCATATGTTATCCGGATGCGACCTCCCCCTGAGAAGTTAGCCCAGGGCATAACTTGCATTTGTTTGCAAAAATCCAATAAAGCAGAAAAAGTCAAAATGTGAAACTGACCTCAAATTCGAAAAGTATACATATATTCAGGATCTCCCCAGGTTGGGGAAGCCAAAAAACCACTTCTTTTGTGGATCTGACCTTCCTTCAGCAGTTAAAATAGGGCTTATCTCGCATTTGTTGGCAAAAACCCAATTCAGTATGTAAAGTCAAAATTTGAAACTGACCTAAAATTCAAAAAGCATGCATATATTCAGTTCCCCCCAGGTTGGGGAAGCCGAAAAACCATATATTTTCGGGATGCGACCTCCCTCTGAGAAGTCAGCCCAGGACGTTTCTTGCAAGTGTTGGCAAAAATCCAATAAAGCATGAAAAGGCAAAATGTGAAACTAACCTCAAAATTGAAAAGCATGCATAAATTCAGATTCCCCCCGGGTTGGGGAAGCCGAAAAACCATATATTTTCCGGATGCGACCTCCCTCTGAGAAGTTAGCACAGTACGTCTTTTGCATTTCTTGGCAAATTCCTATAAAGCATGAAAAGTCAAAATGTGAAACTGACTTCAAATTCGAAAAGCATGCATATATTCAGGTTCCACCCAGGTTGGAGAAGCAGAAAAACCATCTGTTTTGCGTATCCGACCTCCCCTTCAGGGGTTAGCGTAGGATTTGTCTCGCATTTGTTGGCAAAAAGCCAATTCAGCATGAAAGGTCAAAAGTTGAAACTGACTCCAAATTCGAAAAGCATGCATATATTCAGGTTCCCCCCGTGTTGGGGAAGCCGAAATACCATTTGTTTTCCGGATATGACCTCTCCTTCAGGAGTTAGCATAGCGTTTATCTCCCATTTGTTGGCAAAAAGCCAGTTCAGCATGAAAGGTCAAAAGTTGAAACTGATTTCAAATTGAAAAAGCATGCATATATTCAGGTTCCCCCCAGGTTGGGGAAGCAGAAAAACCATCTGTTTTGCGTATCCGACCTCCCCTTCAGGGGTTAGCGTAGGATTTGTCTAGCATTTGTTGGCAAAAAGCCAATATAGCAGAAAAAGTCAAAATGTGAAACTGACCTCAAATTCGAAAAGTATTCAGGTTCCCCCCAGGTTGAGGATGCCAAAAAACCACTTGTTTTGTGGATCTGACGTTCCTTCAGGAGTTAAAATAGGGCTTATCTCGCATTTGTTTGCAAAAACCCAATTCAGTATGTAAAGTCAAAATTTGAAACTGACCTAAAATTCGAAAAGCATGCATATATTCAGGTTCCCCCCATGTTGGGGAAGCAGAAAAACCATCTGTTTTGCGGATCTGACCTCCCCTTCAGGAGTTAGCGTAGAATTTGTCTCGCATTAGTTGGCAAAAAGCCAATTCAGCATGAAAGGTCAAAAGTTGAAACTGACTTCAAATTCAAAAAGCATGAATATATTCAGGTTCCCCCCATGTTGGGGAAGCAGAAAAACCATCTGTTTTGCGTATCCGACCTCCCCTTCAGGAGTTAGCGTAGCGTTTATCTCGCATTTGTTGGCAAAAAGCCAATTCAGCATGAAAGGTCAAAAGTTGAAACTGACTTCAAATTCGAAAAGCACGCATAGATTCAGGTTCCCCCCAGGTTGGGGAAGCAGAAAAACCATCTGTTTTGCGGATCTGACCTCTCCTTCAGGATTTAGCGTAGGGTTTATCTCCCATTTGTTGGCAAAAAGCCAATTAAGCATGAAAGGTCAAAAGTTGAAACTGACTTCAAATTCGAGAAGCATGCATATATTCAGGTTCCCCCCAGGTTGGGGAAGCAGAAAAACCATCTGTTTTACGGATCCGACCTCCCCTTCAAGAGTTAGCGTAGGGTTTATCTCGCATTTGTTGGCAAAAAGCATATTCAGCATGAAAGGTCAAAGTTGAAACTGACTCCAAATTCAAAAAGCATGCATATATTCAGGTTCCCCCTATGCAGGGGAAGCCGAAAAACCATTTGTTTTGCGGATCTGACCTCTCCTTCAGGAGTTAGCATAGGGTTTATCTCCCATTTGTTGGCAAAAAGCCAATTCAGCATGAAAGGTCAAAAGTTGAAACTGACTTCAAATTCGAAAAGCATGCATAAATTCAGGTTCCCCCCGGGTTGGGGAAGCCAAAAAACCATCTGTTTTGTGGATCCAACCTCCCATTCAGGAGATAGCGTAGGGTTTATCTCCCATTTGTTGGCAAAAATCCAATAAAGCATGAAAAGGCAAAATGTGAAACTGACATCAAAATCGAAAAGCATGCATAAATTCAGGTTCCCCCCGGGTTGGGGAAGCCAAAAAACCATCTGTTTTGTGGATCCAAGCTCCCATTCAGGAGTTAGCATAGGGTTTATCTCGCATTTGTTGGCAAAAAGCCAATTCAGCATGAAAGGTCAACATTTGAAACTGACCTCAAATTCGAAACGCATGCATATATTCAGGTTCCCTCCAGGTTGGGGAAGCCGAAAAACCATTTGTTTTGCGGATCGGACCTCTCCTTCAGGAGTTAGCATAGGGTTTATCTCCCATTTGTTGGCAAAAAGCCAATTCATTATGTAAAGTCAAAAGTTGAAACTCACCTCAAATTCAAAACACATGCATATATTCATGTTCCCCCCAAGTTGGGGAAGCCGAAAAACCATATGTTTTCCGATGCAACCTCCCCCTGAGAAGTTAGCCCAGGATGTATCTTGCATTTCTTTGCAAAAATCCAATAAAGCATGAAAAGTCAAAAGTTGCAACTGACTTTAAATTCGAAAAGCATGCATATATTCAGGTTCCCCCCAGGTTGGGGAAGCCAAAAAACCATATGTTATCCGGATGCGACCTCCCCCTGAGAAGTCAGCCCAGGGCATAACTTGCATTTGTTTGCAAAAATCCAATAAAGCAGAAAAAGTCAAAATGTGAAACTGACCTCAAATTCGAAAAGTATACATATATATCCCCAGGTTGGGGATGCCAAAAAACCACTTGTTTTGTGGATCTGACCTTCCTTCAGGAGTTAAAATAGGGCTTATCTCTCATTTGTTGGCAAAAACCCAATTCAGTATGTAAAGTCAAAATTTGAAACTGACCTTAAATTCGAAAAGCATGCATATATTCTGGTTCCCCCCAGGTGGGGAAGCCGAAAAACCATATATTTTCGGCATGCGATCTCCCTCTGAGAAGTCAGCCCAGGACGTTTCTTGCAAGTGTTGGCAAAAATCCAATAAACCATGAAAAGGCAAAATGTGAAACTGACCTCAAAATGGAAAATCATGCATAAATTCAGGTTCCCCCCGGGTTGGGGAAGCCAAAAAACCATCTGTTTTGTGGATCCAACCTCCCATTCAGGAGTTAGCAAAGGGTTTATCTCGCATTTGTTGGCAAAAAGCCAATCAGTATGTAAAGTCAAAAGTTGAAACTGACATCAAATTTGAAAAGTATACATATATTCAGGTTCCCCCCAGGTTGGGGAAGCAGAAAAACCATCTGTTTTGCGTATCCGACCTCCCCTTCAGGAGTTAGCGTAGGATTTATCTCCCATTTGTTGGCAAAAAGCCAATTCAGCATCAAAGGTCAAAAGATGAAACTTACTTCAAATTCAAAAAGCATGCATATATTCAGGTTCCCCCCATGTTGGGGAAGCAGAAAAACCATCTGTTTTGCGTATCCGACCTCCCCTTCAGGAGTTAGCGTAGGGTTTATCTTGCATTTGTTGGCAAAAAGCCAATTCAGCATGAAAGGTCAAAAGTTGCAACTGACTTCAAATTCGAAAAGTATACATATATTCAGGTTCATCCCAGGTTGCGGAAGCTAAAAAACCATATGTTTTACCGATGCGACCTCCCTCTGAGAAGTTAGCACAGGGCATAACTTGCATTTGTTGGCAAAAATCCAATATAGCAGAAAAAGTCAAAATGTGAAACTGACCTCAAATTCGAAAAGTATACATATATTCAGGTTCCCCCCAGGTTGGGGAAGCTAAATAACCATATGTTATCCGGATGCGACCTCCCCCTGAGAACTGAGCCCAGGGCATAACTTGCATTTGTTTGCAAAAATCCAATAAAGCAGAAGAAGTCAAAATGTGAAACTGACATCAAATTCGAAAAGTATACATATATTCAGGTTCCCCCCAGGTTGGGGAAGCCAAAAACCCACTTTTTTTGCGTATCCGACCTCCCCTTCAGGATTTAGCGTAGGATTTGTCTCGCATTTGTTGGCAAAATGCCAATTCAGCATCAAAGGTCAAAAGTTGAAACTGACTACAAATTCAAAAACCATGCATATATTCAGGTTCCCCCCAGGTTGGGGAAGCAGAAAAACCATATGTTTTGCGGATCTGACCTCTCCTTCAGGAGTTAGCATAGGGCTTATCTCCCATTTGTTGGCAAAAAGCCAATTCATTATGAAAAGTCAAAAGTTGAAACTCACCTCAAATTCAAAAAACATGCATATATTCATGTTCCCCCCAAGTTGGGGAAGCCAAAAAACCATATGTTTTCCGATGCAACCTCCTCCTGAGAAGTTAGCCCAGGATGTATCTTGCATTTCTTTGCAAAAATCCAATAAAGCATGAAAAGTCAAAAGTTGCAACTGACTTTAAATTCGAAAAGCATGCATATATTCAGGTTCCCCCCAGGTTGGGGAAGCAGAAAAACCATATGTTATCCGGATGCGACCTCCCCCTGAGAAGTTAGCCCAGGGCATAACTTGCATTTGTTTGCAAAAATCCAATAAAGCAGAAAAAGTCAAAATGTGAAACTGACCTCAAATTCGAAAAGTATACATATATTCAGGATCTCCCCAGGTTGGGGAAGCCAAAAAACCACTTCTTTTGTGGATCTGACCTTCCTTCAGCAGTTAAAATAGGGCTTATCTCGCATTTGTTGGCAAAAACCCAATTCAGTATGTAAAGTCAAAATTTGAAACTGACCTAAAATTCAAAAAGCATGCATATATTCAGTTCCCCCCAGGTTGGGGAAGCCGAAAAACCATATATTTTCGGGATGCGACCTCCCTCTGAGAAGTCAGCCCAGGACGTTTCTTGCAAGTGTTGGCAAAAATCCAATAAAGCATGAAAAGGCAAAATGTGAAACTAACCTCAAAATTGAAAAGCATGCATAAATTCAGATTCCCCCCGGGTTGGGGAAGCCGAAAAACCATATATTTTCCGGATGCGACCTCCCTCTGAGAAGTTAGCACAGTACGTCTTTTGCATTTCTTGGCAAATTCCTATAAAGCATGAAAAGTCAAAATGTGAAACTGACTTCAAATTCGAAAAGCATGCATATATTCAGGTTCCCCCCAGGTTGGAGAAGCAGAAAAACCATCTGTTTTGCGTATCCGACCTCCCCTTCAGGGGTTAGCGTAGGATTTGTCTCGCATTTGTTGGCAAAAAGCCAATTCAGCATGAAAGGTCAAAAGTTGAAACTGACTCCAAATTCGAAAAGCATGCATATATTCAGGTTCCCCCCGTGTTGGGGAAGCCGAAATACCATTTGTTTTCCGGATATGACCTCTCCTTCAGGAGTTAGCATAGCGTTTATCTCCCATTTGTTGGCAAAAAGCCAGTTCAGCATGAAAGGTCAAAAGTTGAAACTGATTTCAAATTGAAAAAGCATGCATATATTCAGGTTCCCCCCAGGTTGGGGAAGCAGAAAAACCATCTGTTTTGCGTATCCGACCTCCCCTTCAGGGGTTAGCGTAGGATTTGTCTCGCATTTGTTGGCAAAAAGCCAATATAGCAGAAAAAGTCAAAATGTGAAACTGACCTCAAATTCGAAAAGTATTCAGGTTCCCCCCAGGTTGAGGATGCCAAAAAACCACTTGTTTTGTGGATCTGACGTTCCTTCAGGAGTTAAAATAGGGCTTATCTCGCATTTGTTTGCAAAAACCCAATTCAGTATGTAAAGTCAAAATTTGAAACTGACCTAAAATTCGAAAAGCATGCATATATTCAGGTTCCCCCCATGTTGGGGAAGCAGAAAAACCATCTGTTTTGCGGATCTGACCTCCCCTTCAGGAGTTAGCGTAGGATTTGTCTCGCATTAGTTGGCAAAAAGCCAATTCAGCATGAAAGGTCAAAAGTTGAAACTGACTTCAAATTCAAAAAGCATGAATATATTCAGGTTCCCCCCATGTTGGGGAAGCAGAAAAACCATCTGTTTTGCGTATCCGACCTCCCCTTCAGGAGTTAGCGTAGCGTTTATCTCGCATTTGTTGGCAAAAAGCCAATTCAGCATGAAAGGTCAAAAGTTGAAACTGACTTCAAATTCGAAAAGCACGCATAGATTCAGGTTCCCCCCAGGTTGGGGAAGCAGAAAAACCATCTGTTTTGCGGATCTGACCTCTCCTTCAGGATTTAGCGTAGGGTTTATCTCCCATTTGTTGGCAAAAAGCCAATTAAGCATGAAAGGTCAAAAGTTGAAACTGACTTCAAATTCGAGAAGCATGCATATATTCAGGTTCCCCCCAGGTTGGGGAAGCAGAAAAACCATCTGTTTTACGGATCCGACCTCCCCTTCAAGAGTTAGCGTAGGGTTTATCTCGCATTTGTTGGCAAAAAGCATATTCAGCATGAAAGGTCAAAGTTGAAACTGACTCCAAATTCAAAAAGCATGCATATATTCAGGTTCCCCCTATGCTGGGGAAGCCGAAAAACCATTTGTTTTGCGGATCTGACCTCTCCTTCAGGAGTTAGCATAGGGTTTATCTCCCATTTGTTGGCAAAAAGCCAATTCAGCATGAAAGGTCAAAAGTTGAAACTGACTTCAAATTCGAAAAGCATGAATATATTCAGGTTCCCCCCAAGTTGGGGAAGCAGAAAAACCATCTGTTTTGCGGATCCGATCTCCGCTACAGGAGTTAGCATAGGGTTTATCTCCCGTTTGTTGGCAAAAAGCCAGTTCAGCATAAAAGGTCAAAAGTTGAAACTGACTTCAACTTCGAAAAGCATGCGTATATTCCGGTTCCCCCCATGTTGGGGAAGCCGAAAAACCATTTGTTTTGCGGATCGGACCTCTCCTTCAGGAGTTAGCATAGGGTTTCTCTCCCATTTGTTGGCAAAAAGCCAAGTCAGCATGAAAGGTCAAAAGTTGAAACTGACTTCAAATTCAAAAAGCATGCATAAATTCAGGTTCCCCCCGGGTTGGGGAAGTCAAAAAACCATCTGTTTTGTGCATCCAACCTCCCATTCAGGAGATAGCATAGGGTTTATCTCCCATTTGTTGGCAAAAAGCCAATTCAGCATGAAAGGTCAAAAGTTGAAACTGACTTCAAATTCGAAAAGCATGCATAAATTCAGGTTCCCCCCGGGTTGGGGAAGCCAAAAAACCATCTGTTTTGTGGATCCAACCTCCCATTCAGGAGATAGCGTAGGGTTTATCTCCCATTTGTTGGCAAAAATCCAATAAAGCATGAAAAGGCAAAATGTGAAACTGACATCAAAATCGAAAAGCATGCATAAATTCAGGTTCCCCCCGGGTTGGGGAAGCCAAAAAACCATCTGTTTTGTGGATCCAAGCTCCCATTCAGGAGTTAGCATAGGGTTTATCTCGCATTTGTTGGCAAAAAGCCAATTCAGCATGAAAGGTCAACATTTGAAACTGACCTCAAATTCGAAACGCATGCATATATTCAGGTTCCCTCCAGGTTGGGGAAGCCGAAAAACCATTTGTTTTGCGGATCGGACCTCTCCTTCAGGAGTTAGCATAGGGTTTATCTCCCATTTGTTGGCAAAAAGCCAATTCATTATGTAAAGTCAAAAGTTGAAACTCACCTCAAATTCAAAACACATGCATATATTCATGTTCCCCCCAAGTTGGGGAAGCCGAAAAACCATATGTTTTCCGATGCAACCTCCCCCTGAGAAGTTAGCCCAGGATGTATCTTGCATTTCTTTGCAAAAATCCAATAAAGCATGAAAAGTCAAAAGTTGCAACTGACTTTAAATTCGAAAAGCATGCATATATTCAGGTTCCCCCCAGGTTGGGGAAGCCAAAAAACCATATGTTATCCGGATGCGACCTCCCCCTGAGAAGTCAGCCCAGGGCATAACTTGCATTTGTTTGCAAAAATCCAATAAAGCAGAAAAAGTCAAAATGTGAAACTGACCTCAAATTCGAAAAGTATACATATATATCCCCAGGTTGGGGATGCCAAAAAACCACTTGTTTTGTGGATCTGACCTTCCTTCAGGAGTTAAAATAGGGCTTATCTCTCATTTGTTGGCAAAAACCCAATTCAGTATGTAAAGTCAAAATTTGAAACTGACCTTAAATTCGAAAAGCATGCATATATTCTGGTTCCCCCCAGGTGGGGAAGCCGAAAAACCATATATTTTCGGGATGCGATCTCCCTCTGAGAAGTCAGCCCAGGACGTTTCTTGCAAGTGTTGGCAAAAATCCAATAAACCATGAAAAGGCAAAATGTGAAACTGACCTCAAAATGGAAAATCATGCATAAATTCAGGTTCCCCCCGGGTTGGGGAAGCCAAAAAACCATCTGTTTTGTGGATCCAACCTCCCATTCAGGAGTTAGCAAAGGGTTTATCTCGCATTTGTTGGCAAAAAGCCAATCAGTATGTAAAGTCAAAAGTTGAAACTGACATCAAATTTGAAAAGTATACATATATTCAGGTTCCCCCCAGGTTGGGGAAGCAGAAAAACCATCTGTTTTGCGTATCCGACCTCCCCTTCAGGAGTTAGCGTAGGGTTTATCTCCCATTTGTTGGCAAAAAGCCAGTTCAGCATGAAAGGTCAAAAGTTGAAACTGACTTCAAATTCGAAAAGCATGCATATATTCCGGTTCCCCCCAGGTTGGGGAAGCCAAAAAACCATCTCTTTTGCGGATCGGACCTCTCCTTCAGGAGTTAGCATAGGGTTTATCTCCCATTTGTTGGCAAAAAGCCAATTCATTATGTAAAGTCAAAAGTTGAAACTCACCTCAAATTCAAAAAACATGCATATATTCATGTTCCCCCCAAGTTGGGGAAGCCGAAAAACCATATGTTTTCCGATGCAACCTCCTCCTGAGAAGTTAGCCCAGGATGTATCTTGCATTTCTTTGCAAAAATCCAATAAAGCATGAAAAGTCAAAAGTTGCAACTGACTTTAAATTCGAAAAGCATGCATATATTCAGGTTCCCCCCAGGTTGGGGAAGCCGAAAAACCATATGTTATCCGGATGCGACCTCCCCCTGAGAAGTTAGCCCAGGGCATAACTTCCATTGGTTTGCAAAAATCCAATAAAGCAGAAAAAGTCAAAATGTGAAACTGACCTCAAATTCGAAAAGTATACATATATATCCCCAGGTTGGGGATGCCAAAAAACCACTTGTTTTGTGGATCTGACCTTCCTTCAGGAGTTAAAATAGGGCTTATCTCTCATTTGTTGGCAAAAACCCAATTCAGTATGTAAAGTCAAAATTTGAAACTGACCTTAAATTCGAAAAGCATGCATATATTCATGTTCCCCCCAAGTTGGGGAAGCCAAAAAACCATATATTTTCGGGATGCGACCTCCCTCTGAGAAGTCAGCCCAGGACGTTTCTTGCAAGTGTTGGCAAAAATCCAATAAAGCATGAAAAGGCAAAATGTGAAACTGACCTCAAAATCGAAAATCATGCATAAATTCAGGTTCCCCCCGGGTTGGGGAAGCCAAAAAACCATCTGTTTTGTGGATCCAACCTCCCATTCAGGAGTTAGCATAGGGTTTATCTCGCATTTGTTGGCAAAAAGCCAATCAGTATGTAAAGTCAAAAGTTGAAACTGACATCACTTTTGAAAAGTATACATATATTCAGGTTCACCCCAGGTTGCGGAAGCCAAAAAACCATATGTTTTACCGATGCGAACTCTCCCTCAGCAGCTTGCATTTGTTGGCAAAAATCCAATAAAGCATGAAAAGTCAAAATGTGAAACTGACTTCAAATTCGAAAAGCATGCATATATTCAGGTTCCCCCCAGGTTGGGGAAGCAGAAAAACCATCTGTTTTGCGTATCCGACCTCCCCTTCAGGAGTTAGCGTAGGATTTGTCTCGCATTTGTTGGCAAAAAGCCAATTCAGCATCAAAGGTCAAAAGATGAAACTTACTTCAAATTCAAAAAGCATGCATATATTCAGGTTCCCCCCATGTTGGGGAAGCAGAAAAACCATCTGTTTTGCGTATCCGACCTCCCCTTCAGGAGTTAGCGTAGGGTTTATCTTGCATTTGTTGGCAAAAAGCCAATTCAGCATGAAAGGTCAAAAGTTGCAACTGACTTCAAATTCGAAAAGTATACATATATTCAGGTTCATCCCAGGTTGCGGAAGCTAAAAAACCATATGTTTTACCGATGCGACCTCCCTCTGAGAAGTTAGCACAGGGCATAACTTGCATTTGTTGGCAAAAATCCAATATAGCAGAAAAAGTCAAAATGTGAAACTGACCTCAAATTCGAAAAGTATACATATATTCAGGTTCCCCCCAGGTTGGGGAAGCTAAATAACCATATGTTATCCGGATGCGACCTCCCCCTGAGAACTGAGCCCAGGGCATAACTTGCATTTGTTTGCAAAAATCCAATAAAGCAGAAGAAGTCAAAATGTGAAACTGACATCAAATTCGAAAAGTATACATATATTCAGGTTCCCCCCAGGTTGGGGAAGCCAAAAACCCACTTTTTTTGCGTATCCGACCTCCCCTTCAGGATTTAGCGTAGGATTTGTCTCGCATTTGTTGGCAAAAAGCCAATTCAGCATCAAAGGTCAAAAGTTGAAACTGACTACAAATTCAAAAACCATGCATATATTCAGGTTCCCCCCAGGTTGGGGAAGCAGAAAAACCATTTGTTTTGCGGATCTGACCTCTCCTTCAGGAGTTAGCATAGGGCTTATCTCCCATTTGTTGGCAAAAAGCCAATTCAGCATGAAAGGTCAAAAGTTGAAACTGACTTCAAATTCGAAAAGGATGCATATATTCAGGTTCCCCCCAAGTTGGGGAAGCAGAAAAACCATCTGTTTTGCGGATCCGACCTCCCCTACAGGAGTTAGCCTAGGGTTTATCTCCCATTTGTTGGCAAAAAGCCAATTCAGCATCAAAGGTCAAAAGTTGAAACTGACTACAAATTCAAAAACCATGCATATATTCAGGTTCCCCCCAGGTTGGGGAAGCAGAAAAACCATTTGTTTTGCGGATCTGACCTCTCCTTCAGGAGTTAGCATAGGGTTTATCTCCCATTTGTTGGCAAAAATCCAATAAAGCATGAAAGGTCAAAAGTTGAAACTGACTTCAAATTCGAAAAGGATGCATATATTCAGGTTCCCCCCAAGTTGGGGAAGCAGAAAAACCATCTGTTTTGCGGATCTGACCTCCCCTACAGGAGTTAGCATAGGGTTTATCTCCCATTTGTTGGCAAAAAGCCAATTCAGCATGAAAGGTCAAAAGTTGAAACTGACTTCAAATTCGAAAAGCATGCATAAATTCAGGTTCCCCCCGGGTTGGGGAAGCCAAAAAACCATCTGTTTTGTGCATCCAACCTCCCATTCAGGAGATAGCATAGGGTTTTTCTCCCATTTCTTGGCAAAAATCCAATAAAGCATGAAAAGGCAAAATGTGAAACTGACCTCAAAATCGAAAAGCATGCATTAATTCAGGTTCCCCCCGGGTTGGGGAAGCCAAAAAATCATCTGTTTTGTGGATCCAACCTCCCATTCAGGAGTTAGCATAGGGTTTATCTCGCATTTGTTGGCAAAAAGCCAATCAGTATGTAAAGTCAAAAGTTGAAACTGACCTCAAATTCAAAAAACATGGATATATTCATGTTCCCCCCAACTTGGGGAAGCCGAAAAACTATATGTTTTCCAATGCAACCTCCGCCTGAGAAGTTAGCCCAGGATGTATCTTGCATTTCTTTGCAAAAATCCAATAAAGCATGAAAAGTCAAAATGTGAAACTGACTTCAAATTCGAAAAGCATGCATATATTCAGGTTCCTCCCAGGTTGGGGAAGCTGAAAAACCATATATTTTTGGGATGCGACCTCCCTCTGAGAAGTCAGCCCAGGACGTTTCTTGCAAGTGTTGGCAAAAATCCAATAAAGCATGAAAAGGCAAAATGTGAAACTGACCTAAAAATCGAAAAGCATGCATAAATTCAGGTTCCCCCCGGGTTGGGGAAGCCAAAAAACCATCTGTTTTGTGGATCCAACCTCCCATTCAGGAGTTAGCATAGGGTTTATCTCGCATTTGTTGGCAAAAAGCCAATCAGTATGTAAAGTCAAAAGTTGAAACTGACATCAAATTTGAAAAGTATACATATATTCAGGTTCACCCCAGGTTGCGGAAGCCAAAAAACCATATGTTTTACCGATGCGAACTCTCCCTCAGCAGTTAGCCCAGGAGATAGCTTGCATTTGTTGGCAAAAATCCAATAAAGAATGAAAAGTCAAAATGTGAAACTGACTTCAAATTCAAAAAGTATACATATATTCAGGTTCCCCCCAGGTTGGGGAAGCCGAAAAACCATATATTTTCCGGATGCGACCTCCCTCTGAGAAGTTAGCACAGTACGTCTCTTGCATTTCTTGGCAAATTCCTATAAAGCATGAAAAGTCAAAATGTGAAACTGACTTCAAATTCGAAAAGCATGCATATATTCAGGTTCCCCCCAGGTTGGGGAAGCAGAAAAACCATCTGTTTTGCGTATCCGACCTCCCCTTCAGGAGTTAGCGTAGGATTTGTCTCGCATTTGTTGGCAAAAAGCCAATTCAGCATCAAAGGTCAAAAGTTGAAACTTACTTCAAATTCAAAAAGCATGCATATATTCAGGTTCCCCCCATGTTGGGGAAGCAGAAAAACCATCTGTTTTGCGTATCCGACCTCCCCTTCAGGAGTTAGCGTAGGGTTTATCTCGCATTTGTTGGCAAAAAGCCAATTCAGCATGAAAAGTCAAAAGTTGCAACTGACTTCAAATTCGAAAAGCATGCATATATTCAGGTTCCCCCCAGGTTGGGGAAGCCGAAAAACCATATGTTATCCGGATGCGACCTCCCCCCGAGAAGTTAGCCCAGGGCATAACTTGCATTTGTTGGCAAAAATCCAATATAGCAGAAAAAGTCAAAATGTGAAACTGACCTCAAATTCGAAAAGTATACATATATTCAGGTTCCCCCCAGGTTGGGGAAGCTAAATAACCATATGTTATCCGGATGCGACCTCCCCCTGAGAACTGAGCACAGGGCATAACTTGCATTTGTTTGCAAAAATCCAATAAAGCAGAAGAAGTCAAAATGTGAAACTGACATCAAATTCGAAAAGTATACATATATTCAGGTTCCCCCCAGGTTGGGGAAGCCAAAAACCCACTTGTTTTGTGGATCTGACCTTCCTTCAGGAGTTAAAATAGGGCTTATCTCGCATTTGTTGGCAAAAACCCAATTCAGTATGTAAAGTCAAAATTTGAAACTGACCTAAAATTCGAAAATCATGCATATATTCAGGTCCCCCCCATGTTGGGGAAGCAGAAAAACCATCTGTTTTGCAGATCCGACCTCCCCTTCAGGAGTTAGCGTAGGGTTTATCTCGCATTTGTTGGCAAAAAGCCAATTCAGCATGAAAGGTCAAAAGTTGAAACTGACTTCAAATTCGAAAAGCACGCATATATTCAGGATCCCCCCAGGTTGGGAAAGCAGAAAAACCATCTGTTTTGCGTATCCGCCCTCCCCTTCAGGAGTTAGCGTAGGATTTGTCTTGCATTTGTTCGCAAAAAGCCAATTCAGCATCAAAGGTCCAAACTTGAAACTGACTTCAAATTCAAAAAGCATGCATATATTCAGGTTCCCCCCATGTTGGGGAAGCCGAAAAACCATATGTTTTCCCAATGCGAACTCTCCCTCAGCAGTTAGCCCAGGAGTTAGCTTGCATTTGTTGGCAAAAATCCAATAAAGCATGAAAAGTCAAAATGTGAAACTGACTTCAAATTCAAAAAGTATACATATATTCAGGTTCCCCCCAGGTTGGGGAAGCCGAAAAACCATCTGTTTTGCGTATCCGACCTCTCCTTCAGGAGTTAGCATAGGGTTTATCTCCCATTTGTTGGCAAAAAGCCAATTCAGCATGAAAGGTCAACATTTGAAACTGACCTCAAATTCGAAACGCATGCATATATTCAGGTTCCCCCCAGGTTGGGGAAGCAGAAAAACCATCTGTTTTGCGTATTCGACCTCCCCTTCAGGATTTAGCGTAGGATTTGTCTCGCATTTGTTGGCAAAAAGCCAATTCAGCATCAAAGGTCAAAAGTTGAAACTGACTACAAATTCAAAAACCATGCATATATTCAGGTTCCCCCCAGGTTGGAGAAGCAGAAAAACCATCTGTTTTGCGTATCCGACCTCCCCTTCAGGAGTTAGCGTAGGATTTCTCTCGCATTTGTTGGCAAAAAGCCAATTCAGCATGAAAGGTCAAAAGTTGTAACTGACTTCAAATTCGAAAAGCATGCATATATTCAGGTTCCCCCCAAGTTGGGGAAGCAGAAAAACCATCTGTTTTGCGGATCCGATCTCCCCTACAGGAGTTAGCATAGGGTTTATCTCCCATTTGTTGGCAAAAAGCCAGTTCAGTTGAAAGGTCAAAAGTTGAAACTGACTTCAAATTCGAAAAGCATGCATATATTCCGGTTCCCCCCAGGTTGGGGAAGCCAAAAAACCATCTCTTTTGCGGATCGGACCTCTCCTTCAGGAGTTAGCATAGGGCTTATCTCCCATTTGTTGGCAAAAACCCAATTCAGTATGTAAAGTCAAAATTTGAAACTGACCTAAAATTCAAAAAGCATGCATATATTCAGTTCCCCCCAGGTTGGGGAAGCCGAAAAACCATATATTTTCGGGATGCGACCTCCCTCTGAGAAGTCACCCCAGGACGTTTCTTGCAAGTGTTGGCAAAAATCCAATAAACCATGAAAAGGCAAAATGTGAAACTGACCTCAAAATCGAAAAGCATGCATAAATTCAGGTTCCCCCCGGGTTGGGGAAGCCGAAAAACCATATATTTTCCGGAGAAGTTAGCACAGTACGTCTCTTGCATTTCTTGGCAAATTCCTATAAAGCATGAAAAGTCAAAATGTGAAACTGACTTCAAATTCGAAAAGCATGCATATATTCAGGTTCCCCCCCAGGTTGGAGAAGCAGAAAAACCATCTGTTTTGCGTATCCGACCTCCACTACAGGAGTTAGCATAGTGTTTATCTCCCATTTGTTGGCAAAAAGCCAATTCAGCATGAAAGGTCAAAAGTAAAAACTGACTTCAAATTCGAAAAGCATTCATATATTCAGGTTCCCCCCAGGTTGGGGAAGCAGAAAAACCATCTGTTTTGCGTATCCGACCTCCCCTACAGGAGTTAGCATAGGGTTTATCTCCCATTTGTTGGCAAAAAGCCAATTCAGCATGAAAGGTCAAAAGTTGAAACTGACTTCAAATTCGAAAAGGATGCATATATTCAGGTTCCCCCCAGGTTGGGGAAGGAGAAAAACCATCTGTTTTGCGGATCCGACCTCCCCTACAGGAGTTAGCATAGGGTTTATCTCCCATTTGTTGGCAAAAATCCAATAAAGCATGAAAAGACAAAATGTGAAACTGACCTCAAAATCGAAAAGCATGCATAAATTCAGGTTCCCCCCGGGTTGGGGAAGCCAAAAAACCATCTGTTTTGTGGATCCAAGCTCCCATTCAGGAGTTAGCATAGGGTTTATCTCGCATTTGTTGGCAAAAAGCCAATTCAGCATGAAAGGTCAACATTTGAAACTGACCTCAAATTCGAAACGCATGCATATATTCAGGTTCCCTCCAGGTTGGGGAAGCCGAAAAACCATTTGTTTTGCGGATCGGACCTCTCCTTCAGGAGTTAGCATAGGGTTTATCTCCCATTTGTTGGCAAAAAGCCAATTCATTATGTAAAGTCAAAAGTTGAAACTCACCTCAAATTCAAAAAACATGCATATATTCATGTTCCCCCCAAGTTGGGGAAGCCGAAAAACCATATGTTTTCCGATGCAACCTCCCCCTGAGAAGTTAGCCCAGGATGTATCTTGCATTTCTTTGCAAAAATCCAATAAAGCATGAAAAGTCAAAAGTTGCAACTGACTTTAAATTCGAAAAGCATGCATATATTCAGGTTCCCCCCAGGTTGGGGAAGCCGAAAAACCATATGTTATCCGGATGCGACCTCCCCCTGAGAAGTTAGCCCAGGGCATAACTTGCATTTGTTTGCAAAAATCCAATAAAGCAGAAAAAGTCAAAATGTGAAACTGACCTCAAATTCGAAAAGTATACATATATATCCCCAGGTTGGGGATGCCAAAAAACCACTTGTTTTGTGGATCTGACCTTCCTTCAGGAGTTAAAATAGGGCTTATCTCTCATTTGTTGGCAAAAACCCAATTCAGTATGTAAAGTCAAAATTTGAAACTGACCTTAAATTCGAAAAGCATGCATATATTCAGGTTCCCCCCAGGTTGGGGAAGCCGAAAAACCATATATTTTCGGGATGCGACCTCCCTCTGAGAAGTCAGCCCAGGACGTTTCTTGTAAGTGTTGGCAAAAATCCAATAAAGCATGAAAAGGCAAAATGTGAAACTGACGTCAAAATCGAAAATCATGCATAAATTCAGGTTCCCCCCGGGTTGGGGAAGCCAAAAAACCATCTGTTTTGTGGATCCAACCTCCCATTCAGGAGTTAGCAAAGGGTTTATCTCGCAATTGTTGGCAAAAAGCCAATCAGTATGTAAAGTCAAAAGTTGAAACTGACATCAAATTTGAAAAGTATACATATATTCAGGTTCCCCCCAGGTTGGGGAAGCAGAAAAACCATCTGTTTTACATATCCGACCTCCCCTTCAGGAGTTAGCGTAGGATTTGTCTCGCATTTGTTGGCAAAAAGCATATTCAGCATGAAACGTCAAAGTTGAAACTGACTTCAAATTCAAAAAGCATGCATAGATTCAGGTTCCCCCTATGTTGGGGAAGCCGAAAAACCATTTGTTTTGCGGATCTGACCTCTCCTTCAGGAGTTAGCATAGGGTTTATCTCCCATTTGTTGGCAAAAAGCCAATTCAGCATGAAAGGTGAAAAGTGGAAACTGACTTCAAATTCGAAAAGCATGCATATATTCAGGTTCCCCCCAAGTTGGGGAAGCAGAAAAACCATCTGTTTTGCGGATCCGATCTCCCCTACAGGAGTTAGCATAGGGCATAACTTGCATTTGTTTGCAAAAATCCAATAAAGCAGAAAAAGTCAAAATGTGAAACTGACCTCAAATTCGAAAAGTATACATATATATCCCCAGGTTGGGGATGCCAAAAAACCACTTGTTTTGTGGATCGGACCTTCCTTCAGGAGTTAAAATAGGGCTTATCTCTCATTTGTTGGCAAAAACCCAATTCAGTATGTAAAGTCAAAATTTGAAACTGACCTTAAATTCGAAAAGCATGCATATATTCAGGTTCCCCCCAGGTTGGGGAAGCCGAAAAACCATATATTTTCGGGATGCGACCTCCCTCTGAGAAGTCAGCCCAGGACGTTTCTTGCAAGTGTTGGCAAAAATCCAGTAAAGCATGAAAAGGCAAAATGTGAAACTGACTTCAAATTCGAAAAGCATGCATATATTCAGGTTCCCCCCAAGTTGGGGAAGCAGAAAAACCATCTGTTTTGCGGATCCGATCTCCCCTACAGGAGTTAGCATAGGGTTTATCTCCCGTTTGTTGGCAAAAAGCCAGTTCAGCATGAAAGGTCAAAAGTTGAAACTGACTTCAAATTCGAAAAGCATGCATATATTCCGGTTCCCCCCAGGTTGGGGAAGCCAAAAAACCATCTCTTTTGCGGATCGGACCTCTCCTTCAGGAGTTAGCATAGGGTTTATCTCCCATTTGTTGGCAAAAAGCCAATTCATTATGTAAAGTCAAAAGTTGAAACTCACCTCAAATTCAAAAAACATGCATATATTCATGTTCCCCCCAAGTTGGGGAAGCCGAAAAACCATATGTTTTCCGATGCAACCTCCTCCTGAGAAGTTAGCCCAGGATGTATCTTGCATTTCTTTGCAAAAATCCAATAAAGCATGAAAAGTCAAAAGTTGCAACTGACTTTAAATTCGAAAACCATGCATATATTCAGGTTCCCCCCAGGTTGGGGAAGCCGAAAAACCATATGTTATCCGGATGCGACCTCCCCCTGAGAAGTTAGCACAATACGTCTCTTGCATTTCTTGGCAAATTCCTATAAAGCATGAAAAGTCAAAATGTGAAACTGACTTCAAATTCGAAAAGCATGCATATATTCAGGTTCCCCCCAGGTTGGGGAAGCAGAAAAACCATCTGTTTTGCGTATCCGACCTCCCCTTCAGGGGTTAGCGTAGGATTTGTCTCGCATTTGTTGGCTAAAAGCCAATTCAGCATGAAAGGTCAAAAGTTGAAACTGACTTCAAATTCAAAAAGCATGCATATATTCAGGTTCCCCCCATGTTGGGGAAGCAGAAAAACCATCTGTTTTGCGGATCCGACCTCCCCTTCAGGAGTTAGCGTAGGGTTTATCTCGCATTTGTTGGCAAACAGCCAATTCAGCATGAAAAGTCAAAAGTTTTAACTGACTTCAAATTCGAAAAGCATGCACATATTCAGGTTCCCCCCAGGTTGGGGAAGCCGAAAAACCATCTGTTTTGCGGATCTGACCTCTCCTTCAGGATTTAGCGTAGGGTTTATCTCCCATTTGTTGGCAAAAAGCCAATTAAGGATGAAAGGTCAAAAGTTGAAACTGACTTCAAATTCGAGAAGCATGCATATATTCAGGTTCCCCCCAGGTTGGGGAAGCAGAAAAACCATCTGTTTTACGGATCCGACCTCCCCTTCAAGAGTTAGCGTAGGGTTTATCTTGCATTTGTTGGCAAAAAGGCAATTCAGCATGAAAGGTCAAAAGTTGAAACTGACCTCAAAATCGAAAAGCATGCATAAATTCAGGTCCCCCCCGGGTTGGGGAAGCCAAAAAATCATCTGTTTTGTGGATCCAACCTCCCATTCAGGAGTTAGCATAGGGTTTATCTCGCGTTTGTTGGCAAAAAGCCAATTCAGCATGAAAGGTTCAGGTTCCCCCCAGGTTGGGGAAGCCGAAAAACCATCTGTTTTGCGGATCTGACCTCTCCTTCAGGATTTAGCGTAGGGTTTATCTCCCATTTGTTGGCAAAAAGCCAATTCATTATGTAAAGTCAAAAGTTGAAACTCACCTCAAATTCAAATAGCATGCATATATTCATGTTCCCCCCAGGTTGGGGAAGCAGAAAAACCATCTGTTTTGCGGATGCGACCTCCCCTTCAGGAGTTAGCGTAGGATTTGTCTCGCATTTGTTGGCAAAAAGCCAATTCAGCATGAAAGGTCAAAAGTTGAAACTGACTTCAAATTCGAAAAGCACACATATATTCAGGTTCCCCCCAGGTTGGGGAAGCAGAAAAACCATCTGTTTTGCGTATCTGACCTCCCCTTCAGGATTTAGCGTAGGATTTGTCTCGCATTTGTTGGCAAAAAGCCAATTCAGCATCAAAGGTCAAAAGTTGAAACTGACTTCAAATTCAAAAAGCATGCATATATTCAGGTTCCCCCCAGGTTGGGGAAGCAGAAAAACCATTTGTTTTGCGGATTTGACCTCTCCTTCAGGAGTTAGCATAGGGTTTATCTTGCATTTGTTGGCAAAAAGCCAATTCAGCATGAAAGGTCAAAAGTTGAAACTGACTTCAAATTCGAAAAGGATGCATATATTCAGGTTCCCCCCAGGTTGGGGAAGGAGAAAAACCATCTGTTTTGCGTATCCGACCTCCCCTACAGGAGTTAGCATAGGGTTTATCTCCCATTTGTTGGCAAAAAGCCAAGTCAGCATGAAAGGTCAAAAGTTGAAACTGACTTCAAATTCGAAAAGGATGCATATATTCAGGTTCCCCCCAGGTTGGGGAAGGAGAAAAACCATCTGTTTTGCGGATCCGACCTACAGGAGTTAGCATAGGGTTTATCTCCCATTTGTTGGCAAAAAGCCAATTCAGCATGAAAGGTCAAAAGTTGAAACTGACTTCAAATTCGAAAAGCATGCATAAATTCAGGTTCTCCCCGGGTTGGGGAAGCCAAAAAACCATCTGTTTTGTGTATCCAACCTCCCATTCAGGAGATAGCGTAGGGTTTATCTTGCATTTGTTGGCAAAAAGCCAATTCAGCATGAAAGGTCAACATTTGAAACTGACCTCAAATTCGAAACGCATGCATATATTCAGGTTCCCTCCAGGTTGGGGAAGCCGAAAAACCATTTGTTTTGCGGATCGGACCTCTCCTTCAGGAGTTAGCATAGGGTTTATCTCCCATTTGTTGGCAAATAGCCAATTCATTATGTAAAGTCAAAAGTTGAAACTCACCTCAAATTCAAAAAGCATGCATATATTCAGGTTCCCCCCAGGTTGGGGAAGCAGAAAAACCATCTGTTTTGCGGATGCGACCTCCCCTTCAGGAGTTAGCGTAGGATTTGTCTCGCATTTGTTGGCAAAAAGCCAATTCAGCATGAAAGGTCAAAAGTTGAAACTGACTTCAAATTCGAAAAGCACACATATATTCAGCTTCCCCCCAGGTTGGGGAAACAGAAAAACCATCTGTTTTGCGTATCTGACCTCCCCTTCAGGATTTAGCGTAGGATTTGTCTCCCATTTGTTGGCAAAAAGCCAATTCAGCATGAAAGGTCAAAAGTAGAAACTGACTTCAAATTCGAAAAGCATGCATATATTCAGGTTCCCCCCAGGTTGGGGAAGCAGAAAAACCATCTGTTTTGCGTATCCGACCTCCCCTACAGGAGTTAGCATAGGGTTTATCTCCCATTTGTTGGCAAAAAGCCAATTCAGCATGAAAGGTCAAAAGTTGAAACTGACTTCAAATTCGAAAAGGATGCATATATTCAGGTTCCCCCCAGGTTGGGGAAGCCAAAAAACCATCTGTTTTGTGGATCCAACCTCCCATTCAGGAGATAGCGTAGGGTTTATCTCCCATTTGTTGGCAAAAATCCAATAAAGCATGAAAAGGCAAAATGTGAAACTGACCTCAAAATCGAAAAGCATGCATAAATTCAGGTTCCCCCCGGGTTGGGGAAGCCGAAAAACCATATGTTTTCCGATGCAACCTCCCCCTGAGAAGTTAGCCCAGGATGTATCTTGCATTTCTTTGCAAAAATCCAATAAAGCATGAAAAGTCAAAAGTTGCAACTGACTTTAAATTCGAATAGCATGCATATATTCAGGTTCCCCCCAGGTTGGGGAAGCCGAAAAACCATATGTTATCCGGATGCGACCTCCCCCTGAGAAGTTAGCCCAGGGCATAACTTGCATTTGTTTGCAAAAATCCAATAAAGCAGAAAAAGTCAAAATGTGAAACTGACCTCAAATTAGAAAAGTATACATATATATCCCCAGGTTGGGGATGCCAAAAAACCACTTGTTTTGTGGATCTGACCTTCCTTCAGGAGTTAACTAAGGGCTTATCTCTCATTTGTTGGCAAAAACCCAATTCAGTATGTAAAGTCAAAATTTGAAACTGACCTTAAATTCGAAAAGCATGCATATATTCAGGTTCCCCCCAGGTTGGGGAAGCCGAAAAACCATATATTTTCGGGATGCGACCTCCTTCTGAGAAGTCAGCCCAGGACGTTTCTTGCAAGTGTTGGCAAAAATCCAATAAAGCATGAAAAGGCAAAATGTGAAACTGACCTCAAAATAGAAAATCATGCATAAATTCAGGTTCCCCCCGGGTTGGGGAAGCAAAAAAACCATCTGTTTTGTGGTTCCACCTCCCATTCAGGAGTTAGCATAGGGTTTATCTCGCATTTGTTGGCAAAAAGCCAATCAGTATGTAAAGTCAAAAGTTGAAACTGACATCAAATTTGAAAAGTATACATATATTCAGGTTCACCCCAGGCTGCGGAAGCCAAAAAACCATATGTTTTACCGATGCGAACTCTCCCTCAGCAGTTAGCCCAGGAGATAGCTTGCATTTGTTGGCAAAAATCCAATAAAGCATGAAAAGTCAAAATGTGAAACTGACTTCAAATTCAAAAAGTATACATATATTCAGGTTCCCCCCAGGTTGGGGAAGCCGAAAAACCATATATTTTCCGGATGCGACCTCCCTCTGAGAAGTTAGCACAGTACGTCTCTTGCATTTCTTGGCAAATTCCTATAAAGCATGAAAAGTCAAAATGTGAAACTGACTTCAAATTCAAAAAGCATGCATATATTCAGTTTCCCCCCAGGTTGGGGAAGCAGAAAAACCATCTGTTTTGCGTATCCGACCTCCCCTTCAGGAGTTAGCGTAGGATTTGTCTCGCATTTGTTGGCAAAAAGCCAATTCAGCATGAAAGGTCAAAAGTTGAAACTTACTCCAAATTCAAAAAGCATGCATATATTCAGGTTCCCCCCATGTTGGGGAAGCAGAAAAACCATCTGTTTTGCGTGTCCGACCTCCCCTTCAGGAGTTAGCGTAGGGTTTATCTCGCATTTGTTGGCAAAAAGCCAATTCAGCATGAAAAGTCAAAAGTTGCAACTGACTTCAAATTCGAAAAGCATGCATATATTCAGGTTCCCCCCAGGTTGGGGAAGCCGAAAAACCATATGTTATCCGGATGCGACCTCCCCCTGAGAAGTGAGCCCAGGGCATAACTTGCATTTGTTTGCAAAAATCCAATAAAGCAGAAGAAGTCAAAATGTGAAACTGACATCAAATTATAAAAGTATACATATATTCAGGTTCCCCCCAGGTTGGGGAAGCCAAAAAACCACTTGTTTTGTGGATCTGACCTTCCTTCAGGAGTTAAAATAGGGCTTATCTCGCATTTGTTGGCAAAAACCCAATTCAGTATTTAAAGTCAAAATTTGAAACTGACCTAAAATTCGAAAAGCATGCATATATTCAGGTCCCCCCCATGTTGGGGAAGCAGAAAAACCATCTGTTTTGCGGATCCGACCTCCCCTTCAAGAGTTAGCGTAGGGTTTATCTCGCATTTGTTGACAAAAAGCCAATTCAGCATGAAAGGTCAAAAGTTGAAACTGACTTCAAATTCGAAAAGCACGCATATATTCAGGATCCCCCCAGGTTGGGAAAGCAGAAAAACCATCTGTTTTGCGTATCCGACCTCCCCTTCAGGAGTTAGCGTAGGATTTGTCTTGCATTTGTTCGCAAAAAGCCAATTCAGCATCAAAGGTCCAAACTTGAAACTGACTTCAAATTCAAAATGCATGCATATATTCAGGTTCCCCCCATGTTGGGGAAGCCGAAAAACCATATGTTTTCCCAATGCGAACTCTCCCTCAGCAGTTAGCCCAGGAGTTAGCGTGCATTTGTTGGCAAAAATCCAATAAAGCATGAAAAGTCAAAATGTGAAACTGACTTCAAATTCGAAAAGCATGCATATATTCAGGTTCCCCCCAGGTTGGGGAAGGAGAAAAACCATCTGTTTTACGTATCCGACCTCCCCTTCAGGAGTTAGCGTAGGATTTCTCTCGCATTTGTTGGCAAAAAGCCAATTAAGCATGAAAGGTCAAAAGTTGCAACTGACTTCAAATTCAAAAAGTATACATATATTCAGGTTCCCCCCAGGTTGGGGAAGCCAAAGAACCATATATTTTCCGGATGTGACCTCCCCCAGAGAAGTTAGCCCAGTACATCTCTTGCATTTCTTGGCAAATTCCTGTAAAGCATGAAAAGTCAAAATGTGAAACTGACTTCAAATTCGAAAAGCATGCTTATATTCAGGTTCCCCCCAGGTTGGGGAAGACGAAATACCATCTGTATTGCAGATCCGAACTCCCCTTGAGGAGTTAGCATAGGGTTTATCTCGAACTTGTTGGCAAAAAGCGAATTATGCATGAACGGTCAAAAGTTGAAACTGACTTCAAATTCGAAAAGCATGCATATATTCAGGTTCCTGCCAGGTGAGGGATGCCGAACAACCATCTGTTTTGCGGATCTGACCTCTCCTTTAGGAGTTAGCATAGGGTTTATTTCCCATTTGTTGGCAAAAAGCCAATTCAGCATGAAAGGTCAAAAGTTGAAACTGACTTCAAATTCGAAAAGCATGCATATATTCAGGTTACCCCCAGGTTGGGGAAGACGAAGAACCATTTGTTTTGTGGAACCGACCTCCCCTTGAGGAGTTAGCATAGGGTTTATCTCGCATTTGTTGGCAAAAAGCCAATTAAGCATGAAAGGTCAACAGTTGAAACTGACTTCAAATTCGAAAAGCATGCATATATTCAGGTTCCTGCCAGGTGGGGGAAGCCGAAAAACCATCTGTTTTGCAGATCTGACCTCTCCTTCAGGAGTTAGCATAGGGTTTATCTCGCAATTTTTGGCAAAAAGCCAATTCAGCATGAAAGCTCAAAAGTTGAAACTGACTTCAAATTCGAAAAGTATGCATATATTCAGGTTCCCCAAAACCATCTGTTTTGCGGATCCGACCTCACCTTCAGGAGTTAGCATAGGGTTTATCTCGCATTTATTGGCAAAAAGCCAATTAAGCATGAAAGGTCAAAAGTTGAAACTGACTTCAAATTCGAAAAGCACTCATATATTCAGGTTCCCCCCAGGTTGGTGAAGCAGAAAAACCATCTGTTTTGCTTATCCGACCTTCCCTTCAGGAGTTCGCGTAGGATTTGTCTCGCATTTGTTGGCAAAAAGCCAATTCAGCATGAAAGGTCAAAAGTTGAAACTGACTTCAAATTCGAAAAGCATGCACAGATTCAGGTTCCCCCCAGGTTGGGGAAGACGAAGAACCATTTGTTTTGCGGAACCGACCTCCCCTTGAGGAGTTAGCATAGGGTTTATCTCGCATTTGTTGGCAAAAAGCCAATTTAGCATGAAAAGTCAACAGTTGAAACTGACGTCAAATTCGAAAAGCATGCATATATTCAGGTTCCTGCCAGGTGGGGGAAGCCGAAAAACCATCTGTTTTGCAGATCTGACCTCTCCTTCAGGAGTTAGCATAGGGTTTATCTCGCAATTGTTGGTAAAAAGCCAATTAAGCATGAAAAGTCAAAAGTTGAAACAGACCTCAAATTCAAAAAGCATGCATATATTCAGGTTCCCCCAAGGTTGGGGAAGCCAAAAAACCATTTGTTTTGTACATCCGACCTCCCCTTCAGGAGTTAGCATAGGGCTTATCTCGCATTTGTTGGCAAAAAGCCAATCAGTATGTAAAGTAAAAAGTTGAAACTGACATCAAATTTGAAAAGTATACATATATTCAGGTTCCCCCCAGGTTGCGGAAGCCAAAAAACCATATGTTTTCCCGATGCGAACTCTCCCTCAGGATCTGACCTCTCATTCAGGAGTTAGCCTAGGGTTTATCTCCAATTTGTTGGCAAAAAGCCAATTAAGCATGAAAGGTCAAAAGTTGAAACTGACTTCAAATTCGAAAAGCACGCATATATTCAGGTTCCCCCCAGGTTGGGGAAGCAGAAAAACCATCTGTTTTGCGTATCCGACCTCCCCTTCAGGAGTTAGCATAGGGCTTATCTCGCATTTGTTGGCAAAAACCCAATTCAGTATGTAAAGTCAAAATTTGGAACTGACCTCAAATTCGAAAAGCATGCATATATTCAGGTTCCCCCCAGGTTGGGGAATCCGAAAAACCATATGTTTTTCGTCTGCGACCTCCCCCTGAGAAGTTAGCCCTGATTGTATCTTGCATTTGTTGGCAAAAATCCAATAAAGCATGAAAAGTCAAAATGTGAAACTGACCTCAAATTCGAAAAGTATATATATATTCATGTTCCCCCCAGGTTGGGGAAGCCGAAAAACATATGGTTTTTCGGCTTCCCCAACCTGGGGGGAACCTGAATATACGTATACTTTTCGAATTTGAGGTCAGTTCACATTTTACTTTTCGATGCTTATTGGATTTTCATGCTTTATTGATTTTTGGCCAACAAATGCAAGATACAACCAGGGCTAACTTCTCAGGGGGAGGTCGCAGACGGAAAACATATGTTTTTTCGCCTTCCCCAACCTGGGGGGAACATGAATATATGTATAATTTTCGAATTTGAGGTCAGGTTCACATTTTGACTTTTCATGCTTTATTGGATTTTCATGCTTTATTGGATTTTTGCCAACAAATGCAAGATACAACCAGGGCTAACTTCTCAGGGGGATGTCGCAGACTGAAAACATATGGTTTTTCGGCTTCCCCAACCTGGGGGGAACATGAATATATGTATACTTTTCGAATTTGATGTCAAGTTCACATTTTGACTTTTCATGCTTTCTTGGATTTTTGCCAACAAATGCAAGATACAACCAGGGCTAACTTCTCAGGGGGAGGTCGCAGACAGAAAACATATGGTTTTTCGGCTTCCCCAACCCTGGGGGACATGAATATATGTATACTTTTCGAATTTGAGGTCAGGTTCACATTTTGACTTTTCATGCTTTATTGGATTTTCATGCTTTATTGGATTTTTTGCCAACAA
Source organism: Azemiops feae (assembly GCA_023970755.1). Taxonomy (NCBI): domain Eukaryota; kingdom Metazoa; phylum Chordata; class Lepidosauria; order Squamata; family Viperidae; genus Azemiops; species Azemiops feae. Next base: position 27,484 of record JALGBA010001282.1, read on the forward strand.
ATGCAAGATACAACCAGGGCTAACTTCTCAGGGGGAGGTCGCAGACGGAAAACATATGGTTTTTCGGATTCCCCAACCTGGGTGGAACCTGAATATATGTATACTTTTCGAATTTGAGGTCAGGTTCACATTTTGACTTTTCATGCTTTATTCGAATTTCATGCTTTATTGGATTTTTGCCAACAAATGCAAGATACAACCAGGGCTAACTTCTCAGGGGGAGGTCGCAGACGGAAAACATATGGTTTTTCGACTTCCCCAAACTGGGGGGAACATGAATATATGTATACTTTTCGAATTTGAGGTCAGGTTCACATTTTGACTTTTCATGCTTTATTGGATTTTCATGCTTTATTGGATTTTTGCCAACAAATGCAAGATACAACCAGGGCTAACTTCTCAGGGGGAAGTCGCAGACGGAAAACATATGGTTTTTCGGATTCCCCAACCTGGGGGGAACCTGAATATATGTATAGTTTTCAAATTTGAGGTCAGGTTCACATTTTGACTTTTCATGCTTTATTGGAATTTCATGCTTTATTGGATTTTTGCCAACAAATGCAAGATACAACCAGGGCTAACTTCTCAGGGGGAGGTCGCACACGGAAAACATATGGTTTTTCGGATTCCCCAACCTGGGGGGAACCTGAATATATGTATAGTTTTCGAATTTGAGGTCAGGTTCACATTTTGACTCTTCATGCTTTATTGGAATTTCATGCTTTATTGGATTTTTGCCAACAAATGCAAGATACAACCAGGGCTAACTTCTCAGGGGCAGGTCGCAGACGGAAAACATATGGTTTTTCGGCTTCCCCAACCTGGGGGGAACATGAATATATGTATACTTTTCGAATTTGAGGTCAGGTTCACATTTTGACTTTTCATGCTTTATTGGATTTTCATGCTTTATTGGATTTTTGCCAACAAATGCAAGATACAACCAGGGCTAACTTCTCAGGGGGAAGTCGCAGACGGAAAACATATGGTTTTTCGGATTCCCCAACCTGGGGGGAACCTGAATATATGTATAGTTTTCGAATTTGAGGTCAGGTTCACATTTTGACTTTTCATGCTTTATTGGAATTTCATGCTTTATTGGATTTTTGCCAACAAATGCAAGATACAACCAGGGCTAACTTCTCAGGGGGAGGGCGCAGACGGAAAACATAGGGTTTTTCGGCTTCCCCAACCTGGGGGGAACATGAATATATGTATACTTTTCGAATTTGAGGTCAGGTTCACATTTTGACTTTTCATGCTTTATTGATTTTCATGCTTTATTGGATTTTTGCCAACAAATGCAAGATACAACCAGGGCTAACTTCTCAGGGGGAGATCGCAGATGGAAAACATATGGTTTTTCGGATTCCCCAACCTGGGGGGAACATGAATATATGTATACTTTTCGAATTTGAGGTCAGGTTCACATTTTGACTTTTCATGCTTTATTGATTTTCATGCTTTATTGGATTTTTGCCAACAAATGCAAG
>JALGBA010001283.1:0-23896 GCA_023970755.1 Azemiops feae
CGCTGGGAATGAAAAATTGTCATTTTTTTTAAAAGTAACCAACACCATTTTTAGCGACGAATTTCAAGCTCGGATCTTGAAATATCTATTTTAGCATTTTGGTTAAAAAGCAGTTTGGCCTCCCAGCCTCCTGCATACCATTCCCTGAGGAATCACCAATCTTCCGAATTTCATCGCTGGGCATGAAAAATTGTCGTTTTCAAAAAAAAGAAACTAAGACCAATTTTAAGCAGGAGATTCAACCCTGAATCTTGACACAATATCACTTTCAGCATTTCGAGAGACATATTTTTCGTCTCCCAACCTCCTGCACTTCTTCCCTGGGACATCACGAATTTTCTGAATTTTCGTCGCTGGGGATGAAAAGTTGTCATTTTTTTAAAAAGTAACCAACACCATTTTTAACAACGAAATTCAAATTCACATCTTGAGATATCTATTTTAGCATTTTGGTTAAAAAGCAGTCGGGCATCCCAGCCTCCTGCATGCCATTCCCTGAGGAATTACGAATTTTCTGAATTTTCGTCGCTGGCGATGAAAAATCATCAATTTACTTATAAAGCAACGAACACCATTTTTAACAACGAAATTCAAATTCACATCTTGAGATATCTATTTTAGCATTTTGGTTAAAAAGCAGTTAGGCCTCCCAGCCTCCTGCATGCCATTCCCTGCGGCATCACGAATCTTCCGTATTTTTGTCGCTGGGGATGAAAAATTGTAATTTTTTTTAAAAAGCAACCAACCCCCTTTTTTAATTAATGAAATTCAAACTCGGATCTTGAAATATCTATTTTAGCATTTTGGTTAAAAAGCAGTTTGGCCTCCCAGCCTCCTGCATGCCATTCCCTGAGGAATCACGAATCTTCCGAATTTTCGTCGCTGGCGATGAAAAATTGTCTTTTTCAAAAAAAAAGAAACTAAGACCAATTTTAAGCAGGAGATTCAACCCTGAATCTTGACACAATAACACTTTCAGCATTTCGAGAGACATATTTTTGGTCTCCCAACCTCTTGCACTTCTTCCCTGGGACATCACGAATTTTCTGAATTTTCGTCACTGGGGATGAAAAATTGTCATTTTTTTTAAAAAAGTAACCAACACCATTTTTAGCGACGAATTTCAAGCTCGGATCTTGAAATATCTATTTTAGCATTTTGGTTAAAAAGCAGTTGGGCCTCCCAGCCTCCTGCATTCCATTCCCCGATTAATTATGAATTTTCTGAATTTTTGTCGCTGGGGATGAAAAATCGTCAATTTTCTTATAAAGCAATGAACACCATTTTTAACAACTAAATTCAAATTTGCATTTTGAAATATCTATTTTAGCATTTTGGTTAAAAAGCAGTCGGGCATCCCAGCCTCCTGCATGCCATTCCCTGAGGAATTACGAATTTTCTGAATTTTCGTCGCTGGGGATGAAAAATTGTCGTTTTCAAAAAAAAAGAAACTAAGACCAATTTTAAGCAGGAGATTCAACCCTGAATCTTGACACAATATCACTTTCAGCATTTCGAGAGACAAATTTTTGGTCTCCCAACCTCCTGCACTTCTTCCCTGGGACATCACGAATTTTTCTGAATTTTCGTCGCTGGGGATGAAGAATTGTCATTTTTTTAAAAAAGTAACCAACACCATTTTTAACAACGAAATTCAAACTTGGATCTTGAAATATCTATTTTAGCATTTTGGTTAAAAAGAAGTTTGGCCTCCCAGCCTCTTGCATGCCATTCCCTGAGGAATAACGAATCTTCCGAATTTTCGTCGCTGGGGATGAAAAATTGTCGTTTTGAAAAAAAAGAAACTAAGACCAATTTTAAGCACGAGATTCAACCCTGAATCTTGACACAATATCACTTTCAGCATTTCGAGAGACACATTTTTGGTCTCCCAACCTCCTGCACTTCTTCCCTTGGACATCACGAATTTTCTGAATTTTCGTCGCTGGGGATGAAAAATTGTCATTTTTTTAAAAAGGTAACCAACACCATGTTTAACAACGAAATTAAAACTCGGATCTTGAAATATCTATTTTAGCATTTTGGTTAAAAAGCAGTTTGGCCTCCCAGCCTCCTGCATGCCATTCCCGGAGGAATCAAGAATCTTCCGAATTTATGTCGCTGGGGATGAAAAATTGTCGTTTTCAAAAAAAAAGAAACTAATACCAATTTTAAGCAAGAGATTCAACCCTGAATCTTGACACAATATCACCTTCAGCATTTCGAGAGACATGTTTTTGGTCTCCCAACCTCCTGCACTTCTTCCCTGGGACATCACGAATTTTCGGAATTTTCGTCGCTGGAGATGAAAATTTGTCATTTTTTTTAAAAGTAACCAACACCACTTTTAACAACGAAATTCAAACTCGGATCTTGAAATATCTATTTTAGCAGTTTGGTTAAAAAGTAGTTTGGCCTCCCAGACTCCTGCATGCCATTCCCTGAGGAATCACGAATCTTCCGAATTTTCATCGCTGGGGATGAAAAATTGTCGTTTTCAAAAAAAAAGAAACTAAGACCAATTTTAAGCAGGAGATTCAACCCTGAATCTTGACACAATATCACTTTCAGCATTTCGAGAGACAAATTTTTGGTCTCCCAACCTCCTGCACTTCTTCCCTGGGACATCACGAATTTTCTGAATTTTCGTCGCTGGGGATGAAAAATTGTCAGTTTTTTAAAAAAGTAACCAACACCATGTTTAACAACGAAATTAAAACTTGGATCTTGAAATATCTATTTTAGCATTTTGGTTAAAAAGCAGTTTGGCCTCCCAGCCTCCTGCATGCCATTCCCTGAGGAATCACGAATCTTCCAAATTTTCGTCACTGGGGATGAAAATTTCTCGTTTTCAAAAAAAAGAAACTAAAACCAATTTTAAGCAGGATATTCAACCCTGAATCTTGACACAATATCACTTTCAGCATTTCGAGAGACACATTTTTGGTCTCCCAACCTCCTGCACTACTTCCCTGGGACATCACGAATTTTCTGAATTTTCGTCGCTGGGAATGAAAAATTGTCATTTTTTTTAAAAAGCAACCAACACCATTTTTAATTAATGAAATTCAAACTCGGATCTTGAAATATCTATTTTAGCATTTTGGTTAAAAAGCAGTTGGGCCTCCCAGCCTCCTGCATGCCATTCCCTGAAGAATTACGAATTTTCTGAATTTTTGTCGCTGGGGATGAAAAATTGTCAATTTTCTTATAAAGCAACGAACACCATTTTTAACAACGAAATTCAAATTTGCATTTGAAATATCTATTTTAGCATTTTGTTTAAAAAGCAGTTTGGCCTCCCAGCCTCCTGCATGCCATTCCCTGAGGAATCACGAATCTTCCGAATTTTCGTCGCTGGGGATGAAAAATTGTCGTTTTCAAAAAAAAAGAAACTAATACCAAGTTTAAGCAAGAGATTCAACCCTGATTCTTGACACAATATCACTTTCAGCATTTCGAGAGACATATTTTTGGTCTCCCAACCTCCTGCACTTCTTCCCTGGGACATCACGAAGTTTCTGAATTTTCTTCGCTGGGGATGAAAAATTGTCATTTTTTAAAAAAAGTAACCAACACCATTTTTAACAACGAAATTCAAACTCGGATCTTGAAATATCTATTTTAGCAGTTTGGTTAAAAAGCAGTTTGGCCTCCCAGACTCCTGCATGCCATTCCCTGAGGAATCACAAATCTTCCGAATTTTCATCGCTGGGGATGAAAAATTGTCGTTTTCAAAAAAAAAGAAACTAAGACCAATTTTAAGCAGGAGATTCAACCCTGAATCTTGACACAATATCACTTTCAGCATTTCGAGAGACATATTTTTGGTCTCCCAACCTCCTGCACTTCTTCCTTGGGACATCACGAATTTTCTGAATTTTCGTCGCTGGGAATGAAAAATTGTCATTTTTTTTAAAAGTAACCAACACCATGTTTAACAACGAAATTCAAACTCGGATCTTGAAATATCTATTTTAGCATTTTGGTTAAAAAGCAGTTGGGCCTCCCAGCCTCCTGCATGCCATTCCCTGAGAAATTACAAATTTTCTGCATTTTCGTCGCTGGGGATGAAAAATTGTCGTTTTCAAAAATAAACGAAACTAAGACCAATTTTAAGCAGGAAATTCAACCCTGAATCTTGACACAATATCACTTTCAGCAATTCGAGAGACATATTTTTGGTCTCCCAACCTCCTGCACTTCTTCCCTGGCACATCACGAAGTTTCTGAATTTTCTTCGCTGGGGATGAAAAATTGTCATTTTTTTTAAAAGTAACCAACACCATGTTTAACAACGAAATTCAAACTCGGATCTTGAAATATCTATTTTAGCATTTTGTTTAAAAAGCAGTTTGGTCTCCCAGCCTCCTGCATGCCATTCCCTGAGGAATCACGAATCTTCCGAATTTTCGTCGTTGGGGATGAAAAATTGTCATTTTCAAAAAAAAAGAAACTAAGACCAATTTTAAGCAGGAGATTCAACCCTGAATTTTGACACAATATTACTTTCAGCATTTCGAGAGACATATTTTTGGTCCCCCAACCTCCTGCACTTCTTCCTTGGGACATCACGATTTTTCTGAATTTTCGTCGCTGGGGATGAAAAATCGTCAATTTTCTTATAAAGCAACGAACACCATTTTTAACAACTAAATTCAAACTCGGATCTTGAAATATCTATTTTAGCATTTTGGTTAAAAAGCAGTTGGGCCTCCCAGCCTCCTGCATGCCATTCCCTGAGGAATTACGAATTTTCTGAATTTTCGTCGCTGGCGATGAAAAATCGTCAATTTTCTTATAAAGCAACGAACACCATTTTTAACAACTAAATTCAAATTCGCATCTTGAAATATCTATTTTAGCATTTTGGTTAAAAATCAGTTAGGCCTCCCACCCTCCTGCATGCCATTCCCTGCGGCATCACGAATCTTCCGTATTTTTGTCGCTGGGGATGAAAAATTGTAATTTTTTTTAAAAAGCAACCAACACCATTTTTAATTAATGAAATTCAAACTCGGATCTTGAAATATCTATTTTAGCATTTTGGTTAAAAAGCAGTTGGGCCTCCCAGCCTCCTGCATGCCATTCCCTGAAGAATTACAAATTTTCTGAATTTTCGTCGCTGGCGATGAAAAATTGTCAATTTTCTTATAAAGCAACGAACACCATTTTTAACAACGAAATTCAAATTTGCATCTTGAAATATCTATTTTAGCATTTTGGTTAAAAAGCAGTTAGGCCTCCCAGCCTCCTGCATGCCATTCCCTGCGGCATAACGAATCTTCCGTATTTTTGTCGCTGGGGATGAAAATTTGTAATTTTTTTAAAAAAGCAACCAACACCATTTTTAACTAATGAAATTCAAACTCAGATCTTGAAATATCTATTTTAGCATTTTGTTTAAAAAGCAGTTTGGCCTCCCAGCCTCCTGCATGCCATTCCCTGAGGAATCATGATTTTTCTGAATTTTCGTCGCTAGCAATTAAAAATCGTCAATTTTCTTATAAAGCAACGAACACCATTTTTAACAACGAAATTCAAATTCATATCTTGAAATATCTATTTTAGCATTTTGTTTAAAAAGCAGTTTGGCCTCCCAGCCTCCTGCATGCCATTCCCTGAGGCATCACGTATCTTCCGAATTTTCGTCGCTGGGATGAAAAATTGTCATTTTTTTAAAAAAGTAACCAACACCATTTTTAACTAACGAAATTCAAACTCAGATCTTGAAATATCTATTTTAGCATTTTGGTTAAAAAGCAGTTTGGCCTCTCAGCCTCTTGCATGCCATTCCCTGAGGAATCATGATTTTTCTGAATTTTCGTCGCTGGCGATGAAAAATCGTCAATTTTCTTATAAAGCAACGAACACCATTTTTAACAACGAAATTCAAATTCGGATCTTGAAATATCTATTTTAGCATTTCGGTTAAAAGGCAGTTTGGCCTCCCAGCCTCCTGCATGCCATTCCCTGACGCATCACGAATCTTCCGAATTTTCATCGCTGGGATGAAAAATCTTCAATTTTCTTATAATACAACGAACACCATTTTTAACAACGAAATTCAAATTCGTATCTTGAAATATCTATTTTAGCAGTTTGGTTAAAAAGCAGTTTGGCCTCCCAGACTCCTGCATGCCATTCCCTGAGGAATCACGAATCTTCCGAATTTTCGTCGCTGGGGATGAGAAATTGTCGTTTTCAAAAAAAAAAGAAACTAAGACCAATTTTAAGCAGGATATTCAATCCTGAATCTTGACACAATATCACTTTCAGCATTTCAAGAGACACGTTTTTGGTATCCCAACCTCCTGCATTTCTTCCCTGGGACATCACGAATTTTCTGAATTTTCGTCGCTGGGAATGAAAAATTGTCATTTTTTAAAAAAGTAACCAACACCATTTTTAACAACAAAATTCAAACTCAGATCTTGAAATATCTATTTTAGCATTTTGGTTAAAAAGCAGTTGGGCCTCCCAGCCTCCTGCATGCCATTCCCTGAGGAATCACGAATCTTCCAAATTTTCTTCGCTGGGGATGAAAATTTCTCTTTTTCAAAAAAAAGAAACTAAAACCAATTTTAAGCAGGATATTCAACCCTGAATCTTGACACAATATCACTTTCAGCATTTCGAGAGACACATTTTTGGACTCCCAACCTCCTGCACCACTTCCCTGGGACATCACGAATTTTCTGAATTTTCGTCGCTGGGAATGAAAAATTGTCATTTTTTTAAAAAGTAACCAACACCATTTTTAGCAACGAATTTCAAACTCGGATCTTGAAATATCTATTTTAGCATTTTGTTTAAAAAGCAGTTTGGCCTCCCAGCCTCCTGCATGCCATTCCCTGAGGAATCACGAATCTTCTGAATTTTCGTCGCTGGCGATGAAATATTGTCGTTTTCAAAAAAAAAAGAAACTAAGACCAATTTTAAGCAGGAGATTCAACCCTGAATCTTGACACAATATCACTTTCAGCATTTTGAGAGACACATTTTTGGTCTCCCAACCTCCTGCACTTCTTCCCTGGGACATCACGAATTTTCTGAATTTTCGTCGCTGGGAATGAAAAATTGTCATTTTTTTTAAAAGTAACCAACACTATTTTTAGCGACGAATTTCAAGCTCGGATCTTGAAATATCTATTTTAGCATTTTGGTTAAAAAGCAGTTTGGCCTCCCAGCCTCTTGCATGCCATTCCTTGAGGAATCAGGATTTTTCTGAATTTTCGTCGCTGGCGATGAAAAATCGTCAATTTTCTTATAAAGCAACGAACACCATTTTTAACAACTAAATTCAAATTCGCATCTTGAAATATCTATTTTAGCATTTTGGTTAAAAAGCAGTTAGGCCTCCCAGCCTCTTGCATGCCATTCCCTGAGGAATCACGATTTTTCTGAATTTTCGTCGCTGGCGATGAAAAATCGTCAATTTTCTTATAAAGCAACGAACACCATTTTTAACAACGAAATTCAAATTCGCATCTTGAAATATCTATTTTAGCATTTTGGTTAAAAAGCAGTTAGGCCTCCCAGCCTCCTGCATGCCATTCCCTGCGGCATCACGAATCCTCCGTATTTTTGTCGCTGGGGATGAAAAATTGTAATTTTTTTTAAAAGTAACCAACACCATTTTTAATTAATGAAATTCAAACTCGGATCTTGAAATATCTATTTTAGCATTTTGGTTAAAAAGCAGTCGGGCATCCCAGCCTCCTGCATGCCATTCCCTGCGGCATCACGAATTTTCTGAATTTTCGTCACTGGGGATGAAAAATTGTAATTTTTTTTAAAAAGTAACCAAAACCATTTTTAACAACGAAATTCAAACTCGGATCTTGAAATATCTATTTTAGCATTTTGTTTAAAAAGCAGTTTGGTCTCCCAGCCTCCTGCATGCCATTCCCTGAGGAATCACGAATCTTCCGAATTTTCGTCGTTGGGGATGAAAAATTGTCATTTTCAAAAAAGAAGAAACTAATACCAATTTTAAGCAAGAGATTCAACCCTGATTCTTGACACAATATCACTTTCTGCATTTTGAGAGACATATTTTTGGTCTCCCAACCTCCTGCACTTCTTCCCTGGGACATCACGAAGTTTCTGAATTTTCTTCGCTGGGGATGAAAAATTGTCATTTTTTAAAAAAAGTAACCAACACCATTTTTAACAACGAAATTCAAACTCGGATCTTGAAATATCTATTTTAGCAGTTTGGTTAAAAAGTAGTTTGGCCTCCCAGACTCCTGCATGCCATTCCCTGAGGAATCACGAATCTTCCGAATTTTCATCGCTGGGGATGAAAAATTGTCGTTTTCAAAAAAAAAGAAACTAAGACCAATTTTAAGCAGGAGATTCAACCCTGAATCTTGACACAATATCACTTTCAGCATTTCGAGAGACAAATTTTTGGTCTCCCAACCTCCTGCACTTCTTCCCTGGGACATCACAAATTTTCTGAATTTTCGTCGCTGGGGATGAAAAATTGTCAGTTTTTAAAAAAAGTAACCAACACCATGTTTAACAACGAAATTAAAACTTGGATCTTGAAATATCTATTTTAGCATTTTGGTTAAAAAGCAGTTTGGCCTCCCAGCCTCCTGCATGCCATTCCCTGGGGAATTACGAATTTTCTGAATTTTCGTCGCTGGCGATGAAAAATCGTCAATTTTCTTATAAAGCAACGAACACCATTTTTAACAACTAAATTCAAATTCGCATCTTGAAATATCTATTTTAGCATTTTGGTTAAAAAGCAGTTAGGCCTCCCAGCCTCCTGCATGCCATTCCCTGCGGCATCACGAATCTTCCGTATTTTTGTCGCTGGGGATGAAAAATTGTAATTTTTTTTAAAAAGCAACCAACACCATTTTTAATTAATGAAATTCAAACTCGGATCTTGAAATATCTATTTTAGCATTTTGGTTAAAAAGCAGTTGGGCCTCCCAGCCTCCTGCATGCCATTCCCTGAAGAATTACGAATTTTCTGAATTTTCGTCGCTGGCGATGAAAAATTGTCAATTTTCTTATAAAGCAACAAACACCATTTTTAACAACGAAATTCAAATTTGCATCTTGAAATATCTATTTTAGCATTTTGGTTAAAAAGCAGTTAGGCCTCCCAGCCTCCTGCATGCCATTCCCTGCGGCATAACGAATCTTCCGTATTTTTGTCGCTGGGGATGAAAAATTGTAATTTTTTTAAAAAAGCAACCAACACCATTTTTAACTAATGAAATTCAAACTCAGATATTGAAATATCTATTTTAGCATTTTGTTTAAAAAGCAGTTTGGCCTCCCAGCCTCCTGCATGCCATTCCCTGAGGAATCACGAATCTTCCGAATTTTCATCGCTGGGGATGAAAAATTGTCGTTTTCAAAAAAAAAGAAACTAATACCAAGTTTAAGCAAGAGATTCAACCCTGATTCTTGACACAATATCACTTTCAGCATTTCGAGAGACATATTTTTGGTCTCCCAACCTCCTGCACTACTTCCCTGGGACATCACGAAGTTTCTGAATTTTCTTCGCTGGGGATGAAAAATTGTCATTTTTTAAAAAAAGTAACCAACACCATTTTTAACAACGAAATTCAAACTCGGATCTTGAAATATCTATTTTAGCAGTTTGGTTAAAAAGCAGTTTGGCCTCCCAGACTCCTGCATGCCATTCCCTGAGGAATCACGAATCTTCCGAATTTTCATCGCTGGGGATGAAAAATTGTCGTTTTCAAAAAAAAGAAACTAAAACAATTTTAAGCACGAGATTCAACCCTGAATCTTGACACAATATCACTTTCAGCATTTCGAGAGACATATTTTTGGTCTCCCAACCTCCTGCACTTCTTCCTTGGGACATCACGATTTTTCTGAATTTTCGTCGCTGGGGATGAAAAATCGTCAATTTTCTTATAAAGCAACGAACACCATTTTTAACAACGAAATTCAAATTCGCATCTTGAAATATCTATTTTAGCATTTTGGTTAAAAAGCAGTTAGGCCTCCCAGCCTCCTGCATGCCATTCCCTGCGGCATCACGAATCTTCCGTATTTTTGTCGCTGGGGATGAAAAATTGTAATTTTTTTTAAAAAGCAACCAACACCATTTTTAACTAATGAAATTCAAACTCGGATCTTGAAATATCTATTTTAGCATTTTGGTTAAAAAGCAGTCGGGCATCCCAGCCTCCTGCATGCCATTCCCTGCGGCATCACGAATTTTCTGAATTTTCGTCACTGGGGATGAAAAATTGTAATTTTTTTTAAAAAGTAACCAAAACCATTTTTAACAACGAAATTCAAACTCGGATCTTGAAATATCTATTTTAGCAGTTTGGTTAAAAAGCAGTTTGGCCTCCCAGACTCCTGCATGCCATTCCCTGAGGAATCACGAATCTTCCGAATTTTCATCGCTGGGGATGAAAAATTGTCGTTTTCAAAAAAAAGAAACTAAAACAATTTTAAGCAGGAGATTCAACCCTGAATCTTGACACAATATCACTTTCAGCATTTCGAGAGACATATTTTTGGTCTCCCAACCTCCTGCACTTCTTCCTTGGGACATCACGAATTTTCTGAATTTTCGTCGCTGGGAATGAAAAATTCATTTTTTTTAAAAGTAACCAACACCATGTTTAACAACGAAATTCAAACTCGGATCTTGAAATATCTATTTTAGCATTTTGGTTAAAAAGCAGTTGGGCCTCCCAGCCTCCTGCATGCCATTCCCTGAGGAATTACAAATTTTCTGAATTTTCGTCGCTGGGGATGAAAAATTGTCGTTTTCAAAAATAAACGAAACTAAGACCAATTTTAAGCAGGAAATTCAACCCTGAATCTTGACACAATATCACTTTCAGCAATTCGAGAGACATATTTTTGGTCTCCCAACCTCCTGCACTTCTTCCCTGGCACATCACGAATTTTCTGAATTTTCGTCACTGGGGATGAAAAATTGTAATTTTTTTAAAAAAGTAACCAAAACCATTTTTAACAACGAAATTCAAACTCGGATCTTGAAATATCTATTTTAGCATTTTGTTTAAAAAGCAGTTTGGTCTCCCAGCCTCCTGCATGCCATTCCCTGAGGAATCACGAATCTTCCGAATTTTCATTGTTGGGGATGAAAAATTGTCATTTTCAAAAAAAAAGAAACTAAGACCAATTTTAAGCAGGAGATTCAACCCTGAATCTTCACACAATATTACTTTCAGCATTTCGAGAGACATATTTTTGGTCTCCCAACCTCCTGCACTTCTTCCTTGGGACATCACGATTTTTCTGAATTTTCGTCGCTGGGGATGAAAAATCGTCAATTTTCTTATAAAGCAACGAACACCATTTTTAACAACTAAATTCAAATTCGCATCTTGAAATATCTATTTTAGCATTTTGATTAAAAAGCAGTTAGGCCTCCCAGCCTCCTGCATGCCATTCCCTGCGGCATCACGAATCTTCCGTATTTTTGTCGCTGGGGATGAAAAATTGTAATTTTTTTTAAAAAGCAACCAACACCATTTTTAATTAATGAAATTCAAACTCGGATCTTGAAATATCTATTTTAGCATTTTGGTTAAAAAGCAGTTGGGCCTCCCAGCCTCCTGCATGCCATTCCCTGAAGAATTACGAATTTTCTGAATTTTCGTCGCTGGCGATGAAAAATTGTCAATTTTCTTATAAAGCAACAAACACCATTTTTAACAACGAAATTCAAATTTGCATCTTGAAATATCTATTTTAGCATTTTGGTTAAAAAGCAGTTAGGCCTCCCAGCCTCCTGCATGCCATTCCCTGCGGCATAACGAATCTTCCGTATTTTTGTCGCTGGGGATGAAAAATTGTAATTTTTTTAAAAAAGCAACCAACACCATTTTTAACTAATGAAATTCAAACTCAGATCTTGAAATATCTATTTTAGCATTTTGTTTAAAAAGCAGTTTGGCCTCCCAGCCTCCTGCATGCCATTCCCTGAGGAATCACGAATCTTCCGAATTTTCGTCGCTGGGGATGAAAAATTGTCGTTTTCAAAAAAAAAGAAACTAATACCAATTTTAAGCAAGAGATTCAACCCTGATTCTTGACACAATATCACTTTCAGCATTTCGAGAGACATATTTTTGGTCTCCCAACCTCCTGCACTTCTTCCCTGGGACATCACGAAGTTTCTGAATTTTCTTCGCTGGGGATGAAAAATTGTCATTTTTTTTAAAAGTAACCAACACCATGTTTAACAACGAAATTCAAACTCGGATCTTGAAATATCTATTTTAGCATTTTGTTTAAAAAGCAGTTTGGTCTCCCAGCCTCCTGCATGCCATTCCCTGAGGAATCACGAATCTTCCGAATTTTCGTCGTTGGGGATGAAAAATTGTCATTTTCAAAAAAAAAGAAACTAAGACCAATTTTAAGCAGGAGATTCAACCCTGAATCTTGACACAATATTACTTTCAGCATTTCGAGAGACATATTTTTGGTCTCCCAACCTCCTGCACTTCTTCCTTGGGACATCACGATTTTTCTGAATTTTCGTCGCTGGGGATGACAATCGTCAATTTTCTTATAAAGCAAAGAACACCATTTTTAACAACTAAATTCAAATTCGCATCTTGAAATATCTATTTTAGCATTTTGGTTAAAAAGCAGTTAGGCCTCCCACCCTCCTGCATGCCATTCCCTGCGGCATCACGAATCTTCCGTATTTTTGTCGCTGGGGATGAAAAATTGTAATTTTTTTTTAAAAAGCAACCAACACCATTTTTAATTAATGAAATTCAAACTCGGATCTTGAAATATCTATTTTAGCATTTTGGTTAAAAAGCAGTTGGGCCTCCCAGCCTCCTGCATGCCATTCCCTGAAGAATTACAAATTTTCTGAATTTTCGTCGCTGGCGATGAAAAATCGTCAATTTTCTTATAAAGCAACGAACACCATTTTTAACAACGAAATTCAAATTTGCATCTTGAAATATCTATTTTAGCATTTTGGTTAAAAAGCAGTTAGGCCTCCCAGCCTCCTGCATGCCATTCCCTGCGGCATAACGAATCTTCCGTATTTTTGTCGCTGGGGATGAAAATTTGTAATTTTTTTAAAAAAGCAACCAACACCATTTTTAACTAATGAAATTCAAACTCAGATCTTGAAATATCTATTTTAGCATTTTGTTTAAAAAGCAGTTTGGCCTCCCAGCCTCCTGCATGCCATTCCCTGAGGCATCACGTATCTTCCGAATTTTCGTCGCTGGGATGAAAAATTGTCATTTTTTTAAAAAAGTAACCAACACCATTTTTAACTAACGAAATTCAAACTCGGATCTTGAAATATCCATTTTAGCATTTTGGTTAAAAAGCAGTTTGTCCTCCCAGCCTCCTGCATGTCATTCCCTGAGGAATCACGAATCTTCCGAATTTTCGTCGCTGGGGATGAAAATTTCTCGTTTTCAAAAAAAAGAAACTAAAACCAATTTTAAGCAGGATATTCAACCCTGAATCTTGACACAATATCACTTTCAGCATTTCGAGAGACACATTTTTGGTCTCCCAACCTCCTGCACTTCTTCCCTGGGACATCACGAATTTTCTGAATTTTCGTCGCTGGGAATGAAAAATTGTCATTTTTTTTAAAAGTAACCAACACCATTTTTAGCAACGAATTTCAAACTCGGATCTTGAAATATCTATTTTAGCATTTTGGTTAAAAAGCAGTTGGGCCTCCCAGCCTCCTGCATGCCATTCCCTGAGGAATTACGAATTTTCTGAATTTTCGTCGCTGGCGATGAAAAATCGTCAATTTTCTTATAAAGCAACGAACACCATTTTTAACAACTAAATTCAAATTCGCATCTTGAAATATCTATTTTAGCATTTTGGTTAAAAAGCAGTTAGGCCTCCCAGCCTCCTGCATGCCATTCCCTGCGGCATCACGAATCTTCCGTATTTTTGTCGCTGGGGATGAAAAATTGTAATTTTTTTTAAAAAGCAACCAACACCATTTTTAATTAATGAAATTCAAACTCGGATCTTGAAATATCTATTTTAGCATTTTGGTTAAAAAGCAGTTGGGCCTCCCAGCCTCCTGCATGCCATTCCCTGAAGAATTACGAATTTTCTGAATTTTCGTCGCTGGCGACGAAAAATTGTCAATTTTCTTATAAAGCAACGAACACCATTTTTAACAACGAAATTCAAATTCGCATCTTGAAATATCTATTTTAGCATTTTGGTTAAAAAGCAGTTAGGCCTCCCAGCCTCCTGCATGCCATTCCCTGCGGCATAACGAATCTTCCGTATTTTTGTCGCTGGGGATGAAAAATTGTAATTTTTTAAAAAAAGCAACCAACACCATTTTTAACTAATGAAATTCAAATTCAGATCTTGAAAAATCTATTTTAGCATTTTGGTTAAAAAGCAGTTTGGCCTCCCAGCCTCCTGCATGCCATTCCCTGAGGAATCACGAATCTTCCGAATTTTCGTCGCTGGGGATGAAAAATTGTCGTTTTCAAAAAAAAGAAACTAAGACCAATTTTAAGCAGGATATTCAATCCTGAATCTTGACACAATATCACTTTCAGAATTTCAAGAGACACGTTTTTGGTATCCCAACCTTTTGCACTTCTTCCCTGGGACATCACGAATTTTCTGAATTTTCGTCGCTGGGAATGAAAAATTGTCATTTTTTAAAAAAGTAACCAACACCATGTTTAACAACGAAATTCAAACTCGGATCTTGAAATATCTATTTTAGCATTTTGGTTAAAAAGCAGTTGGGCTTCCCAGCCTCCTGCATGCCATTCCGTGAGGAATTACAAATTTTCTGAATTTTCGTCGCTGGGGATGAAAAATTGTCATTTTCAAAAATAAAAGAAACTAAAACCAATTTTAAGCAGGAAATTCAAGCCTGAATCTTGACACAATATCACTTTCAGCATTTCGAGAGACATATTTTTGGTCTCCCAACCTCCTGCACTTCTTCCCTGGGACATCACGAATTTTCTGAATTTTCGTCGCTGGGGATGAAAAATTGTCATTTTTTTTAAAAGTAACCAACACCATTTTTAACAACGAATTTCAAACTCGGATCTTCTGTATTTTTGTCGCTGGGGATGAAAAATTGTAATTTTTTTAAAAAAGCAACCAACACCATTTTTAATTAATGAAATTCAAACTCGGATCTTGAAATATCTATTTTAGCTTTTTGTTTAAAAAGCAGTTGGGCCTCCCAGCCTCCTGCATGCAATTCCCTGAGGAATCACGAATCTTCTGAATTTTCATCGCTGGGGATGAAAAATTGTCGTTTTCCAAAAAAAAGAAACTAAGACCAATTTTAAGCAGGAGATTCAACCCTGAATCTTGACACAATATCACTTTCAGCATTTAGAGAGACATATTTTTGGTCTCCCAACCTCCTGCACTTCTTCCCTGGGACATCACGAATTTTCTGAATTTTCGTCGCTGGGGATGAAAAATTGTCATTTTTTAAAGAAAGTAACCAACACCATTTTTAACAACGAAATTCAAACTCGGATCTTGAAATATCTATTTTAGCATTTTGTTTAAAAAGCAGTTTTGCCTCCCAGCCTCCTGCATGCCATTCCCTGAGGAATCACCAATCTTCCGAATTTTCGTCGCTGGGGATGACAAGTTGTCGTTTTCAAAAAAAAAAGAAACTAAGACCAATTTTAAGCAGGATATTCAACCCTGAATCTTGACACAATATCACTTTCAGCATTTCGAGAGACACATTTTTGGTCTCCCAACCTCCTGCACTTCTTCCCTGGGATATCACGAATTTTCTGAATTTTCGTCGCTGGGAATGAAAAATTGTCATTTTTTTTAAAAGTAACCAACACCATTTTTAGCAACGAATTTCAAACTCGGATCTTGAAATATCTATTTTAGAATTTTGGTTAAAAAGCAGTTCGACCTCCCAGCCTCCTGCATGCCATTCCCTGAGGAATTACGAATTTTCTGAATTTTCGTCGCTGGCGATGAAAAATCGTCAATTTTCTTATAAAGCAACGAACACCATTTTTAACAACTAAATTCAAATTCGCATCTTGAAATATCTATTTTAGCATTTTGTTTAAAAAGCAGTTAGGCCTCCCAGCCTCCTGCATGCCATTCCCTGCGGCATCACGAATCTTCCGTATTTTTGTCGCTGGGGATGAAAAATTGTAATTTTTTTTAAAAAGCAACCAACACCATTTTTAACAACAAAATTCAAACTCGGATCTTGAAATATCTATTTTAGCATTTTGTTTAAAAAGCAGTTTGGCCTCCCAGCCTCCTGCATTCCATTCCCTGAGGAATCACGAATCTTCCGAATTTTCGTCGCTGGGGATAAAAAATTGTCGTTTTCAAAAAAAAAAGAAACTAAGACCAATTTTAAGCAGGAGATTCAACACTGAATCTTGACACAATATCACTTTCAGCATTTCGAGAGACACATTTTTGGTCTCCCAACCTATTGCACTTCTTCCCTGGGACATCACGAATTTTCTGAATTTTCGTCGCTGGGGATGAAGAATTGTCATTTTTTTAAAAAGTAACCAACACCATTTTTAGCAACGAAATTCAAACTCGGATCTTGAAATATCTATTTTAGCATTTTGGTTAAAAAGTAGTTGGGCCTCCCAGCCTCCTGCATGCCATTCCCTGAGGAATTACGAATTTTCTGAATTTTCGTCGCTGGCGATGAAAAATCGTCAATTTTCTTATAAAGCAACGAACACCATTTTTAACAACTAAATTCAAATTCGCATCTTGAAATATCTATTTTAGCATTTGGGTTAAAAAGCAGTTAGGCCTCCCAGCCTCCTGCATGCCATTCCCTGCGGCATCACGAATCTTACGTATTTTTGTCGCTGGGGATGAAAAATTGTAATTTTTTTAAAAAAGCAACCAACACCATTTTTAATTAATGAAATTCAAACTCGGATCTTGAAATATCTATTTTAGCATTTTGGTTAAAAAGCAGTCGGGCATCCCAGCCTCCTGCATGCCATTCCCTGAGGAATTACGAATTTTCTGAATTTTCGTCGCTGGGGATGAAAAATTGTCATTTTCAAAAAAAAAGAAACGAAGACCAATTTTAAGCAGGAGATTCAACCCTGAATCTTGACACAATATCACTTTCAGCATTTCGAGAGACAAATTTTTGGTCTCCCAACCTCCTGCACTTCTTCCCTGGGACATCACGAATTTTCTGAATTTTCGTCGCTGGGAATGAAAAATTGTCATTTTTTTAAAAAGTAACGAACACCATTTTTAGCAACGAATTTCAAACTCGGATCTTGAAATATCTATTTTAGCATTTTGGTTAAAAAGCAGTTGGGCCTCCCAGCCTCCTGCATGCCATTCCCTGAGGAATTATGAATTTTCTGAATTTTCGTCGCTGGCGATGAAAAATCGTCAATTTTCTTATAAAGCAACGAACACCATTTTTAACAACTAAATTCAAATTCGCATCTTGAAATATCTATTTTAGCATTTTGGTTAAAAAGCAGTTAGGCCTCCCAGCCTCCTGCATGCCATTCCCTGCGGCATCACGAATCTTCCGTATTTTTGTCGCTGGGGATGAAAAATTGTAATTTTTTTTAAAAAGCAACCAACACCATTTTTAATTAATGAAATTCAAACTCGGATCTTGAAATATCTATTTTAGCATTTTGGTTAAAAAGCAGTTGGGCCTCCCAGCCTCCTGCATGCCATTCCCTGAAGAATTACGAATTTTCTGAATTTTCGTCGCTGGCGACGAAAAATTGTCAATTTTCTTATAAAGCAACGAACACCATTTTTAACAACGAAATTCAAATTCGCATCTTGAAATATCTATTTTAGCATTTTGGTTAAAAAGCAGTTAGGCCTCCCAGCCTCCTGCATGCCATTCCCTGCGGCATAACGAATCTTCCGTATTTTTGTCGCTGGGGATGAAAAATTGTAATTTTTTAAAAAAAGCAACCAACACCATTTTTAACTAATGAAATTCAAATTCAGATCTTGAAAAATCTATTTTAGCATTTTGGTTAAAAAGCAGTTTGGCCTCCCAGCCTCCTGCATGCCATTCCCTGAGGAATAACGAATCTTCCGAATTTTCGTCGCTGGGGATGAAAAATTGTCGTTTTCAAAAAAAAGAAACTAAGACCAATTTTAAGCAGGATATTCAATCCTGAATCTTGACACAATATCACTTTCAGAATTTCAAGAGACACGTTTTTTGTATCCCAACCTTTTGCACTTCTTCCCTGGGACATCACGAATTTTCTGAATTTTCGTCGCTGGGAATGAAAAATTGTCATTTTTTAAAAAAGTAACCAACACCATGTTTAACAACGAAATTCAAACTCGGATCTTGAAATATCTATTTTAGCATTTTGGTTAAAAAGCAGTTGGGCTTCCCAGCCTCCTGCATGCCATTCCGTGAGGAATTACGAATTTTCTGAATTTACGTCGCTGGGGATGAAAAATTGTCGTTTTCAAAAAAAAAGAAACTAAGACCAATTTTAAGCAGGAAATTCAAGCCTGAATCTTGACACAATATCACTTTCAGCATTTCGAGAGACATATTTTTGGTCTCCCAACCTCCTGCACTTCTTCCCTGGGACATCACGAATTTTCTGAATTTTCGTCGCTGGGGATGAAAAATTGTCATTTTTTTTAAAAGTAACCAACACCATTTTTAACAACGAATTTCAAACTCGGATCTTCTGTATTTTTGTCGCTGGGGATGAAAAATTGTAATTTTTTTAAAAAAGCAACCAACACCATTTTTAATTAATGAAATTCAAACTCGGATCTTGAAATATCTATTTTGGCATTTTGGTTAAAAAGCAGTTGGGCCTCCCAGCCTCCTGCATGCCATTCCCTAAGGAATCACGAATCTTCCGAATTTTCATCGCTGGGGATAAAGATTTCTCGTTTTCAAAAAAAAGAAACTAAAACCAATTTTAAGCAGGATATTCAACCCTGAATCTTGACACAATATCACTTTCAGCATTTCGAGAGACATATTTTTGGTCTCCCAACCTCCTGCACTTCTTCCCTGGGACATCACGAATTTTCTGAATTTTCGTCGCTGGCGATGAAAAATCGTCAATTTTCTTATAAATCAACGAACACCATTTTTAACAACTAAATTCAAATTCGCATCTTGAAATATCTATTTTAGCATTTTGGTTAAAAAACAGTTAGGCCTCCCAGCCTCCTGCATGCCATTCCCTGCGGCATCACGAATCTTCCGTATTTTTGTCGCTGGGGATGAAAAATTGTAATTTTTTTAAAAAAGCAACCAACACCATTTTTAATTAATGAAATTCAAACTCGGATCTTGAAATATCTATTTTAGCATTTTGGTTAAAAAGCAGTTAGGCCTCCCAGCCTCCTGCATGCCATTCCCTGCGGCATAACGAATCTTCCGTATTTTTGTCGCTGGGGATGAAAAATTGTAATTTTTTTAAAAAAGCAACCAACACCATTTTTAATTAATGAAATTCAAACTCGGATCTTGAAATATCTATTTTAGCATTTTGGTTAAAAAGCAGTTAGGCCTCCCAGCCTCCTGCATGCCATTCCCTGCGGCATAACGAATCTTCCGAATTTTCGTCGCTGGGGATGAAAAATTGTCGTTTTCAAAAAAAAGAAACTAAGACCAATTTTAAGCAGGATATTCAATCCTGAATCTTGACACAATATCACTTTCAGAATTTCAAGAGACACGTTTTTGGTATCCCAACCTTTTGCACTTCTTCCCTGGGACATCACGAATTTTCTGAATTTTCGTCGCTGGGAATGAAAAATTGTCATTTTTTAAAAAAGTAACCAACACCATGTTTAACAACGAAATTCAAACTCGGATCTTGAAATATCTATTTTAGCATTTTGGTTAAAAAGCAGTTGGGCTTCCCAGCCTCCTGCATGCCATTCCGTGAGGAATTACAAATTTTCTGAATTTTCGTCGTTGGGGATGAAAAATTGTCATTTTCAAAAATAAAAGAAACTAAGACCAATTTTAAGCAGGAAATTCAAGCCTGAATCTTGACACAATATCACTTTCAGCATTTCGAGAGACATATTTTTGGTCTCCCAACCTCCTGCACTTCTTCCCTGCGACATCACGAATTTTCTGAATTTTCGTCGCTGGGGATGAAAAATTGTCATTTTTTTTAAAAGTAACCAACACCATTTTTAACAACGAATTTCAAACTCGGATCTTCTGTATTTTTGTCGCTGGGGATGAAAAATTGTAATTTTTTTAAAAAAGCAACCAACACCATTTTTAATTAATGAAATTCAAACTCGGATCTTGAAATATCTATTTTGGCATTTTGGTTAAAAAGCAGTTGGGCCTCCCAGCCTCCTGCATGCCATTCCCTAAGGAATCACGAATCTTCCGAATTTTCATCGCTGGGGATAAAGATTTCTCGTTTTCAAAAAAAAGAAACTAAAACCAATTTTAAGCAGGATATTCAACCCTGAATCTTGACACAATATCACTTTCAGCATTTCGAGAGACATATTTTTGGTCTCCCAACCTCCTGCACTTCTTCCCTGGGACATCACGAATTTTCTGAATTTTCGTCGCTGGCGATGAAAAATCGTCAATTTTCTTATAAATCAACGAACACCATTTTTAACAACTAAATTCAAATTCGCATCTTGAAATATCTATTTTAGCATTTTGGTTAAAAAGCAGTTAGGCCTCCCAGCCTCCTGCATGCCATTCCCTGTGGCATCACGAATCTTCCGTATTTTTGTCGCTGGGGATGAAAAATTGTAATTTTTTTAAAAAAGCAACCAACACAATTTTTAATTAATGAAATTCAAACTCGGATCTTGAAATATCTATTTTAGCATTTTGTTTAAAAAGCAGTTTGGCCTCCCAGCCTCCTGCATGCCATTCCCTGAGGAATCACGAATCTTCTGAATTTCCGTCGCTGGGGATGAAAAATTGTCGTTTTCAAAAAAAAAGAAACTAAGACCAATTTTAAGCAGGAGATTCAACCCTGAATCTTGACACAATATTACTTTCAGCATTTTGAGAGACACATTTTTGGTCTCCCAACCTCCTGCACTTCTTCCCTGGGACATCACGAATTTTCTGAATTTTCGTCGCTGGGGATGAAAAATTGTCATTTTTTTTAAAAGTAACCAACACCATTTTTAACAACGAATTTCAAACTCGGATCTTCCGTATATTTGTCCCTTGGTAATGAAAAATTGTAATTTTTTTAAAAAAGCAACCAACACCATTTTTAATTAATGAAATTCAAACTCGGATCTTGAAATATCTATTTTAGCATTTTGTTTAAAAAGCAGTTGGGCCTCCCAGCCTCCTGCATGCCATTCCCTGCGGCATCACGAATATTCCGTATTTTTGTCGCTGGGGATGAAAAATTGTAATTTTTTTAAAAAAGCAACCAACACCATTTTTAACAAAGAAATTAAAACTTGGATCTTGAAATATCTATTTTAGCATTTTGGTTAAAAAGCAGTCGGGCATCCCAGCCTCCTGCATGCCATTCCCTGAGGAATTACGAATTTTCTGAATTTACGTCGCTGGGGATGAAAAATTGTCGTTTTCAAAAAAAAAGAAACTAAGACCAATTTTAAGCAGGATATTCAACCCTGAATCTTGACACAATATCACTTTCAGCATTTCGAAAGACACATTTTTGGTCTCCCAACCTCCTGCACTTCTTGCCTGGGACATCACGAATTTTCTGAATTTTCGTTGCTGGGAATGAAAAATTGTCATTTTTTTTAAAAGTAACCAACACCATTTTTAACAATGAATTTCAAACTTGGATCTTCCGTATTTTTGTCGCTGGGGATGAAAAATTGTAATTTTTTTAAAAAAGTAACCAACACCATTTTTAACAACGAAATTCAAACTCGGATCTTGAAATATCTATTTTAGCATTTTGGTTAAAAAGCAGTTTGGCCTCCCAGCCTCCTGCATGCCATTCCCTAAGCCATCACGAATCTTCCGTATTTTTGTCGCTGTGCATGAAATATTGTCGTTTTCAACAAAAAAGAAACTAAGACCAATTTTAAGCAGGAGATTCAACCCTGAATCTTGACACAATATCACTTTCAGCATTTCGAGAGACACGTTTTTGGTCTCCCAACCTCCTGCACTTCTTCCCTAGGACATCACGAATTTTCTGAATTTTCGTCGATGGGAATGAAAAATTGTCATTTTTTTAAAAAGTAACCAACATCATTTTTAACAAAGAAATTAAAACTTGGATCTTGAAATATCTATTTTAGCATTTTGGTTAAAAAGCAGTCGGGCATCCCAGCCTCCTGCATGCCATTCCCTGAGGAATTACGAATTTTCTGAATTTTCGTCGCTGGGGATGAAAAATCATCAATTTACTTATAAAGCAACGAACACCATTTTTAACACCGAAATTCAAATTCACATCTTGAGATATCTATTTTAGCATTTTGGTTAAAAAGCAGTTAGGCCTCCCAGCCTCCTGCATGCCATTCCCTGCGGCATCACGAATCTTCCGTATTTTTGTCGCTGGGGATGAAAAATTGTAATTTTTTTTAAAAAGCAGCCACCCCCCTTTTTTAATTAATGAAATTCAAACTCGGATCTTGAAATATCTATTTTAGCATTTTGGTTAAAAAGCAGTTTGGCCTCCCAGCCTCCTGCATGCCATTCCCTGAGGAATCACGAATCTTCCGAATTTTCGTCGCTGGGGATGAAAAATTGTCTTTTTCAAAAAAAAAGAAACTAAGACCAATTTTAAGCAGGAGATTCAACCCTGAATCTTGACACAATAACACTTTCAGCATTTCGAGAGACATATTTTTGGTCTCCCAACCTCTTGCACTTCTTCCCTGGGACATCACGAATTTTCTGAATTTTCGTCACTGGGGATGAAAAATTGTCATTTTTTTTAAAAAAGTAACCAACACCATTTTTAGCGACGAATTTCAAGCTCGGATCTTGAAATATCTATTTTAGCATTTTGTTTAAAAAGCAGTTTGGCCTCCCAGCCTCCTGCATGCCATTCCCTGAGGAATCACGAATCTTCCGAATTTTCGTCGCTGGGGATGAAAAATTGTCGTTTTCAAAAAAAAAAGAAACTAAGACCAATTTTAAGCAGGATATTCAACCCTGAATCTTGACACAATATCACTTTCAGCATTTCGAGAGACATATTTTTCGTCTCCCAACCTCCTGCACTTCTTCCCTGGGACATCACGAATTTTCTGAATTTTCGTCGCTGGGAATGAAAAATTGTCATTTTTTTTAAAAGTAACCAACACCATTTTTAGCAACAAATTCAAACTCGGATCTTGAAATATCTATTTTAGAATTTTGTTAAAAAGCAGTTAGGCCTCCCAGCCTCCTGCATGCCATTCCCTGATCACGAATCTTCCAATTTTTGTCGCTGGGGATGAAAAATTGTAATTTTTTTTAAAAAGCATACCATTTTTAACAGTTCAAACTCGGATCTTGAAATATCTATTTTAGCATTTTGTTTAAAAAGCAGTTTGGCCTCCCAGCCTCCTGCATGCCATTCCCTGAGGAATCACCAATCTTCCAAATTTTCGTCGCTGGGGATGAAAAATTGTCGTTTTCAAAAAAAAAAGAAACTAAGACCAATTTTAAGCAGGAGATTCAACCCTGAATCTTGACACAATATCACTTTCAGCATTTTGAGATAAACATTTTTGGTCTCCCAACCTAATGCACTTCTTCCCTGGGACATCACGAATTTTCTGAATTTTCGTCGCTGGGAATGAAAAATTGTCATTTTTTTTAAAAGTAACCAACACCATTTTTAGCGACGAATTTCAAGCTCGGATCTTGAAATATCTATTTTAGCATTTTGGTTAAAAAGCAGTTTGGCCTCCCAGCCTCCTGCATACCATTCCC
>JALGBA010001284.1:0-59174 GCA_023970755.1 Azemiops feae
CTACCTCCTGAGGGAGATGTTGCATCCGGAAAACAAATGCTTTTTCACCTTCCCCAACCCAGGGGGAACCTGAATATATGTATACTTTTCGAATGTGAGGTCAGTTTCACATTTTGACTTTTCATGCTGAATTTGATTTTTGCCAACAAATGCAAGACACGTGCTGGTCGGATAGGTCACATCCAGAAAACAAATGGTTTTTCGGTTTCCCAAACCCGGGGGGAACCTGCATATATGTATACTTTTCGAATGTGAGGTTAGTTTCACATTTTGACTTTTCATGCTGAATTGGCTCTTTGCAAACAAATGCAAGATACTTCCTGGGCTAACTCCTGAGGGAGAGGTCGCATCCGGAAAACAAATGGTTTTTCGGCTTACCCAACCTGGCGGGAACCTGAATATATGTAGGATTTTCAAACGTGAGGTCAGTTTCACATTTTGACTTTTTATGCTGAATTGGTTTTTTGCCAACAAATACAAGATACGTCCTGGTCTACCTCCTGAGGGAGATGTCGCATCCGGAAAACAAATGCTTTTCCGGCTTCCCCAATCCAGGGGGAACCTGAATACATGTATACGTTTCGAATGTGAGGTCAGTTTCACATTTTGACTTTTTATGCTGAATTGGCTTTTTGCCAACAAATGCAAGATACGTCCTAGGCTAACTACTGAGGGAGAGGTCGCATCCGGAAAACAAATGGTTTTTCGGCTTACCCAACCTGGGGGGAACCTGAATATATATAGGCTTTTCAAAGGTGAGGTCAGTTTCACATTTTGACTTTTTATGCTGAATTGGCTTTTTGCCAACAAATGCAAGATACGTCCTGGGCTAACTCCTGAGGGAGATGTCGCATCCGGAAAACAAACGGTTTTTCGGCTTCCCCAATCCAGGGGGAACCTGAATATATGTATACTTTTCGAATGTGAGGTCAGTTTCACATTTTGACTTTTCATGCTGAATTGGCTTTTTGCGAACAAATACGAGATACGCCCTGCGCTAACTTTTAGGGAGAGGTCGCATCCGGAAAACAAATGGTTTTTCAGTTTTCCCAACCCGGGGGGAATCTCAATATATGTATGCTTTTTGAAGTTGAGGTCAGTTTCACATTTTGACTTTTTATGCTGAATTGGCTTTTTGCCAACAAATGCAAGATACGTCCTAGGCTAACTCCTGAGGGAGAGGTCGCATCCTGAAAACAAATGGTTTTTCGGCTTACCCAACCTGGGGGGAAGCTGAATATATGTAGGCTTTTCAAACGTGAGGTCAGTTTCACATTTTGACTTTTTATGCTGAATTGGCTTTTTGCAAACAAATGCAAGATACGTCCTGGGCTAACTCCTGAGGGAGAGGTCGCATCCGGAAAACAAATGGTTTTTCGGCTTCCCCAACCGGGGGAACCTGAATATATGTATGCTTTTCGAATGTGAGGTCAGTTTCACATTTTGACTTTTCATGCTGAATTGGCTTTTTGCCAACAAATGCAAGATACATCCTGGGCTAACTCCTGAGGGAGAGGTCGCATCCGGAAAACAAATGGTTTTTCAGTTTTCCCAACCCGGGGGGAATCTCAATATATGTATGCTTTTTGAAGTTGAGGTCAGTTTCACATTTTGACTTTTTATGCTGAATTGGCTTTTTGCGAACAAATGCAAGATACGTCCTGGGCTACCTCCTGAGGGAGATGTTGCATCCGGAAAACAAATGCTTTTTCACCTTCCCCAACCCAGGGGGAACCTGAATATATGTATACTTTTCGAATGTGAGGTCAGTTTCACATTTTGACTTTTCATGCTGAATTTGATTTTTGCCAACAAATGCAAGACACGTGCTGGTCGGATAGGTCGCATCCAGAAAACAAATGGTTTTTCGGTTTCCCAAACCCGGGGGGAACCTGCATATATGTATACTTTTCGAATGTGAGGTTAGTTTCACATTTTGACTTTTCATGCTGAATTGGCTCTTTGCAAACAAATGCAAGATACTTCCTGGGCTAACTCCTGAGGGAGAGGTCGCATCCGGAAAACAAATGGTTTTTCGGCTTCCCCCAACCTGGGGGAACCTGAATATATGTATATTTTCAAACGTGAGGTCAGTTTCACATTTTGACTTTTTATGCTGAATTGGCTTTTTGCCAACAAATGCAAGATACGTCCTGGGCTAACTCCTGAGGGAGATGTCGCATCCGGAAAACAAATGGTTTTTCGGCTTCCCCAATCCAGGGGGAACCTGAATATATGTATACTTTTCGAATGTGAGGTCAGTTTCACATTTTGACTTTTCATGCTGAATTGGCTTTTTGCCAACAAATGCAAGATACTTCCTGGCTAACTCCTGAGGGAGAGGTCGCATCCGGAAAACAAATGGTTTTTCAGTTTACCCAACCCGGGGGAACCTGAATATATGTATAGGCTTTTCAAAGTGAGGTCAGTTTCACATTTTGACTTTTTATGCTG
This sequence comes from Azemiops feae, assembly GCA_023970755.1. Lineage (NCBI taxonomy): Eukaryota > Metazoa > Chordata > Lepidosauria > Squamata > Viperidae > Azemiops > Azemiops feae. The sequence goes on from JALGBA010001284.1 coordinate 2,455, forward strand.
AATTGGCTTTTTGCCAACAAATGCAAGATACATCCTGGGCTAACTCCTGAGGGAGAGGTCGCATCCGGAAAACAAATGGTTTTTCGGCTTACCCAACCTGGGGGGAACCTGAATATATGTATACTTTTCGAATGTGAGGTCAGTTTCACATTTTGACTTTTCATGCTGAATTGGCTTTTTGCGAACAAATACGAGATACACCCTGCGCTAACTTTTAGGGAGAGGTCGCATCCGGAAAACAAATGGTTTTTCAGTTTTCCCAACCCGGGGGGAATCTCAATATATGTATGCTTTTTGAAGTTGAGGTCAGTTTCACATTTTGACTTTTTATGCTGAATTGGCTTTTTGCCAACAAATGCAAGATACGTCCTAGGCTAACTCCTGAGGGAGAGGTCGCATCCGGAAAACAAATGTTTTTCCGGCTTCCCCAACGCGGGGGGAACCTGAATGTATGTATGCTTTTCGAATGTGAAGTCAGTTTCACATTTTGACTTTTCATGCTGAATTGGATTTTTGCCAACAAATGTAAGATACATCCTGGGCTAACTCCTCAGCGAGCGGTTGCATCCGGAAAACAAATGGTTTTTCAGTTTCCCCAATCCAGGGGGAACCTGAATATATGTATACGTTTCGAATGTGAGGTCAGTTTCACATTTTTACTTTTCATGCAGAATTGGCTTTTTGCCAACAAATGCAAGATACATCCTGGGCTAACTCCTGAGGGAGAGGTCGCATCCGGAAAACAAATGGTTTTTCGGCTTACCCAACCTGGGGGGAACCTGAATATATGTAGGCTTTTCAAACGTGAGGTCAGTTTCACATTTTGACTTTTTATGCTGAATTGGCTTTTTGACAACAAATGCAAGATACGTCCTGGGCTACCTCCTGAGGGAGATGTCGCATCCGGAAAACAAATGCTTTTTCGGCTTCCCCAACCCAGGGGGAACCTGAATATATGTATACTTTTCGAATGTGAGGTCAGTTTCACATTTTGACTTTTCATGCTGAATTTGATTTTTGCCGACAAATGCAAGACACGTGCTGGTCGGATAGGTCGCATCCAGAAAACAAATGGTTTTTCGGTTTCCCCAACCCGGTGGGAACCTGAATATATGTATACTTTTCGAATGTGAGGTCAGTTTCACATTTTGACTTTTCATGCTGAATTGGCTCTTTGCAAACAAATGCAAGATACTTCCTGGGCTAACTCCTGAGGGAGAGGTCGCATCCGGAAAACAAATGGTTTTTCGGCTTACCCAACCTGGCGGGAACCTGAATATATGTAGGCTTTTCAAACGTGAGGTCAGTTTCACATTTTGACTTTTTATGCTGAATTGCTTTTTGCCAACAAATGCAAGATACATCCTGGGCTAACTCCTGAGGGAGAGGTCGCATCTGGAAAACAAATGGTTTTTCAGTTTTCCCAACCCGGGGGGAATCTCAATATATGTATGCTTTTTGAAGTTGAGGTCAGTTTCACATTTTGACTTTTTATGCTGAATTGGCTTTTTGCGAACAAATGCAAGATACGTCCTGGGCTACCTCCTGAGGGAGATGTTGCATCCGGAAAACAAATGCTTTTTCACCTTCCCCAACCCAGGGGGAACCTGAATATATGTATACTTTTCGAATGTGAGGTCAGTTTCACATTTTGACTTTTCATGCTGAATTTGATTTTTGCCAACAAATGCAAGACACGTGCTGGTCGGATAGGTCGCATCCAGAAAACAAATGGTTTTTCGGTTTCCCAAACCCGGGGGGAACCTGCATATATGTATACTTTTCGAATGTGAGGTTAGTTTCACATTTTGACTTTTCATGCTGAATTGGCTCTTTGCAAACAAATGCAAGATACTTCCTGGGCTAACTCCTGAGGGAGAGGTCGCATCCGGAAAACAAATGGTTTTTCGGCTTACCCAACCTGGCGGGAACCTGAATATATGTAGGATTTTCAAACGTGAGGTCAGTTTCACATTTTGACTTTTTATGCTGAATTGGTTTTTTGCCAACAAATACAAGATACGTCCTGGTCTACCTCCTGAGGGAGATGTCGCATCCGGAAAACAAATGCTTTTTCGGCTTCCCCAACCCAGGGGGAACCTGAATATATGTATACTTTCGAATGTGAGGTCAGTTTCACATTTTGACTTTTTATGCTGAATTGGCTTTTTGCCAACAAATGCAAGATACGTCCTAGGCTAACTACTGAGGGAGAGGTCGCATCCGGAAAACAAATGGTTTTTCGGCTTACCCAACCTGGGGGGAACCTGAATATATATAGGCTTTTCAAAGGTGAGGTCAGTTTCACATTTTGACTTTTTATGCTGAATTGGCTTTTTGCCAACAAATGCAAGATACGTCCTGGGCTAACTCCTGAGGGAGATATCGCATCCGGAAAACAAACGGTTTTTCGGCTTCCCCAATCCAGGGGGAACCTGAATATATGTATACTTTTCGAATGTGAGGTCAGTTTCACATTTTGACTTTTCATGCTGAATTGGCTTTTTGCGAACAAATACGAGATACACCCTGCGCTAACTCCTTAGGGAGAGGTCGCATCCGGAAAACAAATGGTTTTTCAGTTTTCCCAACCCGGGGGGAATCTCAATATATGTAGGCTTTTCAAACATGAGGTCAGTTTCACATTTTGACTTTTTATGCTGAATTGGCTTTTTGCCAACAAATGCAAGATACGTCCTAGGCTAACTCCTGAGGGAGAGGTCGCATCCTGAAAACAAATGGTTTTTCGGCTTACCCAACCTGGGGGGAAGCTGAATATATGTAGGCTTTTCAAACATGAGGTCAGTTTCACATTTTGACTTTTTATGCTGAATTGGCTTTTTGCCAACAAATGCAAGATACGTCCTGGGCTATCTCCTGAGGGAGAGGTCGCATCCGGAAAACAAATGTTTTTCCGGCTTCCCCAACGCGGGGGGAACGTGAATGTATGTATGCTTTTCGAATGTGAAGTCAGTTTCACATTTTGACTTTTCATGCTGAATTGGATTTTTGCCAACAAATGCAAGATACATCCTGGGCTAACTCCTCAGCGAGCGGTTGCATCCGGAAAACAAATGGTTTTTCAGTTTCCCGAATCCAGGGGGAACCTGAATATATGTATACGTTTCGAATGTGAGGTCAGTTTCACATTTTTACTTTTCATGCAGAATTGGCTTTTTGCCAACAAATGCAAGATACATCCTGGGCTAACTCCTGAGGGAGAGGTCGCATCCGGAAAACAAATGGTTTTTCAGTTTCCCCAATCCAGGGGGAACCTGAATATATGTATACGTTTCGAATGTGAGGTCAGTTTCACATTTTTACTTTTTATGCTGAATTGGCTTTTTGCCAACAAATGCAAGATACGTCCTGGGCTACCTCCTGAGGGAGATGTCGCATCCGGAAAACAAATGCTTTTTCGGCTTCCCCAACCCAGGGGGAACCTGAATATATGTATACTTTTCGAATGTGAGGTCAGTTTCACATTTTGACTTCTCATGCTGAATTCGCTTTTTGCGAACAAATACGAGATACGCCCTAGGCTAACTCCTGAGGGAGAGGTCGCATCCGGAAAACAAATGGTTTTTCGGCTTCTCCAACCCGAGGGGAACCTGAATGTATGTATACTTTTCGAATGTGAGTTCAGTTTCACATTTTGACTTTTCATGCTGAATTGGCTTTTTGCAAACAAATGCGAGATATGCCCTGGGCTAACTCCTGAGGGAGAGGTCGCATCCGGAAAACAAATGGTTTTTCGGCTTACCCAACCTGGGGGGAACCTGAATATATGTAGGCTTTTCAAACGTAATCGTTTAGTTTTTTGCTAGTTTGTTTTTCATGTTTCACATTTTACTTTTTATGCTGAATTGGCTTTTTGCAAAGAAATGCAAAGATTACATCCTGGGATAACTCATGAGGAGAGGTCGGCATCTGGAAAAACAAATGGTTGTTCAATTTTGCCAACCCGGGGGGAATCTCAAATATGTATGCGTTTTGAATGTGAGGTCAGTTTTCACATTTTGACCTTTTTATGCTGAACGGCTTTTGCGAACAATGCAAGATACGTCCTGGCTACTCCTGAGGGAGATGCTGCATCCGAAACAAATGCTTTTTCACTTCCCCAACCAGGGGGAGGGAACCTGATATATGTATACTTTTCGAATGTGAGGTCAGTTTCACATTTTGACTTTTCATGCTGAATTTGATTTTTGCCAACAAATGCAAGACACGTGCTGGTCGGATAGGTCGCATCCAGAAAACAAATGGTTTTTCGGTTTCCCAAACCCGGGGGGAACCTGCATATATGTATACTTTTCGAATGTGAGGTTAGTTTCACATTTTGACTTTTCATGCTGAATTGGCTCTTTGCAAACAAATGCAAGATACTTCCTGGGCTAACTCCTGAGGGAGAGGTCGCATCCGGAAAACAAATGGTTTTTCGGCTTACCCAACCTGGCGGGAACCTGAATATATGTAGGATTTTCAAACGTGAGGTCAGTTACACATTTTGACTTTTTATGCTGAATTGGTTTTTTGCCAACAAATACAAGATACGTCCTGGTCTACCTCCTGAGGGAGATGTCGCATCCGGAAAACAAATGCTTTTTCGGCTTCCCCAACCCAGGGGTAACCTGAATATATGTATACTTTTCGTATGTGATGTCAGTTTCACATTTTGACTTTTTATGCTGAATTGGCTTTTTGCAAACAAATGCAAGATACATCCTAGGCTAACTCCTGAGGAAGAGGTCGCATCCGGAAAACAAATGGTTTTTCGGCTTACCCAACCTGGGGGGAACCTGAATATATGTAGGCTTTTCAAACGTGAGGTCAATTTCACATTTTGACTTTTTATGCTGAATTGACCTTTTGTCAACAAATGCAAGATACGTCCTGGGCTAACTCCTGAGGGAGAGGTCGCATCCGGAAAACAAACGGTTTTTCGGCTTCCCCAACCTGGGTGGAACCTGAATATATGTAGGCTTTTCAAACGTGAGGTCAGTTTCACATTTTGACTTTTTATGCTGAATTTGCTTTTTGCCAACAAATGCAAGATACGTCCTGGGCTACCTCCTGAGGGAGATGTTGCATCCGGAAAACAAATGCTTTTTCACCTTCCCCAACCCAGGGGGAACCTGAATATATGTATACTTTTCGAATGTGAGGTCAGTTTCACATTTTGACTTTTCATGCTGAATTGGCTTTTTGCCAACAAATGCAAGATACGTCCTGGGCTAACTCCTGAGGGAGAGGTCGCATCCGGAAAACAAACGGTTTTTATGCTTCCCCAACCTGGGTGGAACCTGAATATATGTAGGCTTTTCAAACGTGAGGTCAGTTTCACATTTTGACTTTTTATGCTGAATTGGCTTTTTGCCAACAAATGCAAGATACGTCCTGGGCTAACTCCTGAGGGAGAGGTCGCATCCGGAAAACAAATGTTTTTTCGGCTTCCCCAACGCGGGGGGAACCTGAATGTATGTATGCTTTTCGAATGTGAAGTCAGTTTCACATTTTGACTTTTCATGCTGAATTGGATTTTTGCCAACAAATGGAAGATACATCCTGGGCAAACTCCTGAGGGAGAGGTCGCATCCGGAAAACAAATGTTTTTCGGGCTTCCCCAACGCGGGGGGAACCTGAATGTATGTATGCTTTTCGAATGTGAAGTCAGTTTCACATTTTGACTTTTCATGCTGAATTGGATTTTTGCCAACAAATGCAAGATACATCCTGGGCTAACTCATGAGCGAGAGGTTGCATCCGGAAAACAAATGGTTTTTCAGTTTCCCAACCCAGGGGGAACCTCAATATATGTATACTTTTCGAATGTGAGGTCAGTTTCACATTTTGACTTTTCATGCTGAATTTGCTTTTTGCAAACAAATGCAAGATACGTCCTGGTCTAACTCCTGAGGGAGAGGTCGCATCCAGAAAACAAATGGTTTTTCAGTTTCCCCAATCCAGGGGGAACCTGAATATATGTATACGTTTCGAATGTGAGGTCAGTTTCACATTTTGACTTTTCATGCAGAATTGGCTTTTTGCCAACAAATGCAAGATACATCCTGGGCTAACTCCTGAGGGAGAGGTCGCATCCGGAAAACAAATGGTTTTTCAGTTTTCCCAACCCGGGGGGAATCTCAATATATGTATGCTTTTTGAAGTTGACGTCAGTTTCACATTTTGACTTTTTATGCTGAATTGGCTTTTTGACAACAAATGCAAGATACGTCCTGGGCTACCTCCTGAGGGAGATGTCGCATCCGGAAAACAAATGCTTTTTCGGCTTCCCCAACCCAGGGGGAACCTGAATATATGTATACTTTTCGAATGTGAGGTCTCTTTCACATTTTGACTTTTCATGCTGAATTGGCTTTTTGCCGACAAATGCAAGACACGTGCTGGTCGGATAGGTCGCATCCAGAAAACAAATGGTTTTTCGGTTTCCACAACCCGGGGGGAACCTGAATATATGTATACTTTTCGAATGTGAGGTCAGTTTCACATTTTGACTTTTCATGCTGAATTGGCTTTTTGACAACAAATGCAAGATACGTCCTGGGCTACCTCTTGAGGGAGATGTCGCATCCGGAAAACAAACGCTTTTTCGGCTTCCCCAACCCACGGGGAACCTGAATATATGTATACTTTTCGAATGTGAAGTCAGTTTCACATTTTGACTTTTCATGCTGAATTGGCTTTTTGCCAACAAATGCAAGATACGTCCTGGGCTAACTCCTGAGGGAGAGGTCGCATCCGGAAAACCAATGTTTTTTCGGCTTCCCCAACGCGGGGGGAACCTGAATGTATGTATGCTTTTCGAATGTGAGGTCAGTTTCACATTTTGACTTTTCATGCTGAATTGGATTTTTGCAAACAAATGCAAGATACGTCCTGGTCTAACTCCTGAGGGAGAGGTCGCATCCTTAAAACAAATTGTTTTTCAGTTTTCCCAACCCGGGGGGAATCTCAATATATGTATGCTTTTTGAAGTTGAGGTCAGTTTCACATTTTGACTTTTTATGCTGAATTGGCTTTTTGCCAACAAATGCAAGATACGTCCTAGGGTAACTCCTGAGGGAGAGGTCGCATCCGGAAAACAAATGGTTTTTCGGCTTACCCAACCTGGGGGGAACCTGAATATATGTAGGCTTTTCAAACGTGAGGTCAGTTTCACATTTTGACTTTTCATGCTGAATTGGCTCTTTGCAAACAAATGCAAGATACTTCCTGGGCTAACTGAGGGAGAGGTTGCATCTGGAAAACAAATGTTTTTTCGGCTTCCCCAACGCGTGGGGAACCTGAATGTATGTATGCTTTTCGAATGTGAAGTCAGTTTCACATTTTGACTTTTCATGCTGAATTGGATTTTTGCCAACAAATGCAAGATACATCCTGGGCTAACTCCTGAGGGAGAGGTCGCATCCGGAAAACAAATGTTTTTCCGGCTTCCCCAACGCGGGGGGAACCTGAATGTATGTATGCTTTTCGAATGTGAAGTCAGTTTCACATTTTGACTTTTCATGCTGAATTGGATTTTTGCCAACAAATGCAAGATACATCCTGGGCTAACTCATGAGCGAGAGGTTGCATCCGGAAAACAAATGGTTTTTCAGTTTCCCCAACCCAGGGGGAACCTCAATATATGTATACTTTTCGAATGTGAGGTCAGTTTCACATTTTGACTTTTCATGCTGAATTTGCTTTTTGCAAACAAATGCAAGATACGTCCTGGTCTAACTCCTGAGGGAGAGGTCGCATCCAGAAAACAAATGGTTTTTCAGTTTCCCCAATCCAGGGGGAACCTGAATATATGTATACGTTTCGAATGTGAGGTCAGTTTCACATTTTTACTTTTCATGCAGAATTGGCTTTTTGCCAACAAATGCAAGATACATCCTGGGCTAACTCCTGAGGGAGAGGTCGCATCCGGAAAACAAATGGTTTTTCAGTTTTCCCAACCCGGGGGGAATCTCAATATATGTATGCTTTTTGAAGTTGACGTCAGTTTCACATTTTGACTTTTTATGCTGAATTGGCTTTTTGACAACAAATGCAAGATACGTCCTGGGCTACCTCCTGAGGGAGATGTCGCATCCGGAAAACAAATGCTTTTTCGGCTTCCCCAACCCAGGGGGAACCTGAATATATGTATACTTTTCGAATGTGAGGTCTCTTTCACATTTTGACTTTTCATGCTGAATTGGCTTTTTGCCGACAAATGCAAGACACGTGCTGGTCGGATAGGTCGCATCCAGAAAACAAATGGTTTTTCGGTTTCCCCAACCCGGGGGGAACCTGAATATATGTATACGTTTCGAATGTGAGGTCAGTTTCACATTTTGACTTTTCATGCTGAATTGGCTTTTTGCCAACAAATGCAAGATACGTCCTAGGCTAACTCCTGAGGGAGAGGTCGCATCCGGAAAACAAATGGTTTTTCGGCTTACCCAACCTGGGGGGAACCTGAATATATCTAGGCTTTTCAAACGTGAGGTCAGTTTCACATTTTGACTTTTTATGCTGAATTGGCTTTTTGACAACAAATGCAAGATACGTCCTGGGCTACCTCCTGAGGGAGATGTCCCATCCGGAAAACAAATGCTTTTTCGGCTTCCCCAACCCAGGGGGAACCTGAATATATGTATACTTTTCGAATGTGAGGTCTGTTTCACATTTTGACTTTTCATGCTGAATTTGATTTTTGCCGACAAATGCAAGACACGTGCTGGTCGGATAGGTCGCATCCAGAAAACAAATTGTTTTTCGGTTTCCACAACCCGGGGGGAACCTGAATATATGTATACTTTTCGAATGTGAGGTCAGTTTCACATTTTGACTTTTCATGCTGAATTGGCTTTTTGACAACAAATGCAAGATACGTCCTGGGCTACCTCCTGAGGGAGATGTCGCATCCGGAAAACAAACGCTTTTTCGGCTTCCCCAACCTGGGGGGAACCTGAATATATGTAGGCTTTTCAAACGTGAGGTCAATTTCACATTTTGACTTTTCATGCTGAATTGGCTTTTTGCCAACAAATGCAAGATACGTCCTGGGCTAACTCCTGAGGGAGAGGTTGCATCCGGAAAACAAATGGTTTTTCAGTTTCCCCAACCCAGGGGGAACCTCAATATATGTATACTTTTCGAATGTGAGGTCAGTTTCACATTTTGACTTTTCATGCTGAATTGCCTTTTTGCAAACAAATGCAAGATATGTCCTGGTCTAACTCCTGAGGGAGAGGTCGCATCCGGAAAACAAATTGTTTTTCAGTTTCCCCAATCCAGGGGGAACCTGAATATATGTATACGTTTCGAATGTGAGGTCAGTTTCACATTTTGACTTTTCATGCTGAATTGGCTTTTTGCCAACAAATGCAAGATACGTCCTGGTCTAACTCCTGAGGGAGAGGTCGCATCCGGAAAACAAATGGTTTTTCAGTTTTCCCAACCCGGGGGGAATCTCAATATATGTATGCTTTTTGAAGTTGACGTCAGTTTCACATTTTGACTTTTTATGCTGAATTGGCTTTTTGCCAACAAATGCAAGATATGTCCTAGGCTAACTCCTGAGGGAGAGGTCGCATCCGGAAAACAAATGGTTTTTCGGCTTACCCAACCTGGGGGGAACCTGAATATATCTAGGCTTTTCAAACGTGAGGTCAGTTTCACATTTTGACTTTTTATGCTGAATTGGCTTTTTGACAACAAATGCAAGATACGTCCTGGGCTACCTCCTGAGGGAGATGTCGCATCCGGAAAACAAATGCTTTTTCGGCTTCCCCAACCCAGGGGGAACCTGAATATATGTATACTTTTCGAATGTGAGGTCTGTTTCACATTTTGACTTTTCATGCCGAATTTGATTTTTGCCGACAAATGCAAGACACGATCTGGTCGGATAGGTCGCATCCAGAAAACAAATGGTTTTTCCGGCTTCCCCAACGCGGGGGGAACCTGAATGTATGTATGCTTTTCGAATGTGAAGTCAGTTTCACATTTTGACTTTTCATGCTGAATTGGATTTTTGCCAACAAATGCAAGATACATCCTGGGCTAACTCCGTAGGATTGTCGCATTCCGTAAACAAACACTTTTTCGGCTTCACAACCCGGGGAACCGAAAATATAATTATGCTTTCAGAATGTAAGTCAGTTTTCACATTTTGACGTTTCATGCTGAATTGTTTTGTTGCCAACAAATGCAAGATACATCCTGGGCTAACTCCTGACGAGGTTGCATCCGGAAAACAAATGGTTTTTACAGTTTCCCACCCCAGGGGGAACCTCAATTATGATACTTTTCGAATGTAGTCAGTTTTTCAACATTTTGACTTTCACATGCTGATTTGCTTTTGCAAGCAAGATACATCCTGGGCTAACTCCTCAGCGAGCGGTTGCATCCGGAAAACAAATGGTTTTTCAGTTTCCCGAATCCAGGGGGAACCTGAATATATGTATACGTTTCGAATGTGAGGTCAGTTTCACATTTTTACTTTTCATGCAGAATTGGCTTTTTGCCAACAAATGCAAGATACATCCTGGGCTAACTCCTGAGGGAGAGGTCGCATCCGGAAAACAAATGGTTTTTCGGCTTACCCAACCTGGGGGGAACCTGAATATATGTAGGCTCTTCAAACGTGAGGTCAGTTTCACATTTTGACTTTTTATGCTGAATTGGCTTTTTGCCAACTAATGCAAGATACGTCCTGGGCTACCTCCTGAGGGAGATGTCGCATCCGGAAAACAAATGCTTTTTCGGCTTCCCCAACCCAGGGGGAACCTGAATATATCTATACTTTTCGAATGTGAGGTCAGTTTCACATTTTGACTTTTCATGCTGAATTTGATTTTTGACGACAAATGCAAGACACGTGCTGGTCGGATAGGTCGCATCCAGAAAACAAATGGTTTTTCGGTTTCCCCAACCCGGGGGGAACCTGAATATATGTATACTTTTCGAATGTGAGGTCAGTTTCACATTTTGACTTTTCATGCTGAATTTGATTTTTGCCGACAAATGCAAGACATGTGCTGGTCGGATAGGTCGCATCCAGAAAACAAATGGTTTTTCGGTTTCCCCAACCCGGGGGGAACCTGCATATATGTATACTTTTCGAATGTGAGGTTAGTTTCACATTTTGACTTTTCATGCTGAATTGGCTCTTTGCAAACAAATGCAAGATACTTCCTGGGCTAACTCCTGAGGGAGAGGTCGCATCCGGAAAACAAATGGTTTTTCGGCTTACCCAACCTGGGGGGAACCTGAATATATGTAGGCTTTTCAAACGTGAGGTCAGTTTCACATTTTGACTTTTTATGCTGAATTGGCTTTTTGCCAACAAATGCAAGATACGTCCTGGGCTACCTCCTAAGGGAGATGTCGCATCCGGAAAACAAATGCTTTTTCGGCTTCCCCAACCCAGGGGGAACCTGAATATATGTATACTTTTCGTATGTGATGTCAGTTTCACATTTTGACTTTTTATGCTCAATTGGGTTTTTGCCAACAAATGCAAGATACGTCGTAGGCTAACTCCTGAGGGAGAGGTCGCATCCGGAAAACAAATGGTTTTTCGGCTTACCCAACCTGGGGGGAACCTGAATATATGTAGGCTTTTCAAACGTGAGGTCAATTTCACATTTTGACTTTTTATGCTGAGTTGACTTTTTGTCAACAAATGCAAGATACGTCCTGGGCTAACTCCTGAGGGAGAGGTCGCATCCGGAAAACAAATGTTTTTTCGGCTTCCCCAACGCGGGGGGAACCTGAATGTATGTATGCTTTTCGAATGTGAAGTCAGTTTCACATTTTGACTTTTCATGCTGAATTGGATTTTTGCCAACAAATGCAAGATACATCCTGGGCTAACTCATGAGCGAGAGGTTGCATCCGGAAAACAAATGGTTTTTCAGTTTCCCCAACCCAGGGGGAACCTCAATATATGTATACTTTTCGAATGTGAGGTCAGTTTCACATTTTGACTTTTCATGCTGAATTGGCTTTTTGCAAACAAATGCAAGATACGTCCTGGTCTAACTCCTGAGGGAGAGGTCGCATCCGGAAAACAAATGGTTTTTCAGTTTCCCCAATCCAGGGGGAACCTGAATATATGTATACGTTTCGAATGTGAGGTCAGTTTCACATTTTGACTTTTCATGCAGAATTGGCTTTTTGCCAACAAATGCAAGATACATCCTGGGCTAACTCATGAGCGAGAGGTTGCATCCGGAAAACAAATGGTTTTTCAGTTTCCCCAACCCAGGGGGAACCTCAATATATGTATACTTTTCGAATGTGAGGTCAGTTTCACATTTTGACTTTTCATGCTGAATTGGCTTTTTGCAAACAAATGCAAGATACGTCCTGGTCTAACTCCTGAGGGAGAGGTCGCATACGGAAAACAAATGGTTTTTCAGTTTTCCCAACCCAGGGGGAATCTCAATATATGTATGCTTTTTGAAGTTGACGTCAGTTTCACATTTTGACTTTTTATGCTGAATTGGCTTTTTGCCAACAAATGCAAGATACGTCCTAGGCTAACTCCTGAGGGAGAGGTCGCATCCGGAAAACAAATGGTTTTTCGGCTTACCCAACCTGGGGGGAACCTGAATATATCTAGGCTTTTCAAACGTGAGGTCAGTTTCACATTTTGACTTTTTATGCTGAATTGGCTTTTTGACAACAAATGCAAGATACGTCCTGGGCTACCTCCTGAGGGAGATGTCGCATCCGGAAAACAAATGCTTTTTCGGCTTCCCCAACCCAGGGGGAACCTGAATATATGTATACTTTTCGAATGTGAGGTCTGTTTCACATTTTGACTTTTCATGCTGAATTTGATTTTTGCCGACAAATGCAAGACACGTGCTGGTCGGATAGGTCGCATCCAGAAAACAAATGGTTTTTCGGTTTCCACAACCCGGGGGGAACCTGAATATATGTATACTTTTCGAATGTGAGGTCAGTTTCACATTTTGACTTTTCATGCTGAATTGGCTTTTTGACAACAAATGCAAGATACGTCCTGGGCTAACTCCTGAGGGAGAGGTCGCATCTGGAAAATTAATGATTTTTCAGTTTCCCCAACCCAGGGGGAACCTGAATATATGTATACTTTTCAAATGTGATGTCAGTTTAACATTTTGACTTTTCATGCTGATTTGGGTTTTTGCCAACAAATGCGAGATATGCCCTGGGCTAACTCCTTAGGGAGAGGTCGCATCCGGAAAACAAATGGTTTTTCAGTTTTCCCAACCCGGGGGGAATCTCAATATATGTATGCTTTTTGAAGTTGAGGTCAGTTTCACATTTTGACTTTTTATGCTGAATTGGCTTTTTGCCAACAAATGCAAGATACGTCCTGGGCTAACTCCTGAGGGAGAGGTCGCATCTGGAAAACAAACGGTTTTTCGGCTTCCCCAACCTGGGGGGAACCTGAATATATGTATACTTTTCGAATGTGAAGTCAGTTTCACATTTTGACTTTTCATGCTGAATTGGATTTTTGCCAACAAATGGAAGATACATCCTGGGCTAACTCCTGAGGGAGAGGTCGCATCCGGAAAACAAATGTTTTTCCGGCTTCCCCAACGCGGGAGGAACCTGAATGTATGTATGCTTTTCGAATGTGAAGTCAGTTTCACATTTTGACTTTTCATGCTGAATTGGATTTTTGCCAACAAATGCAAGATACATCCTGGTCGAGACTCATGAGGCGGAGTGTTGCATCCGGAAACAACATGGTTTTTCAGTTCCCCAACGCCCAGGGGCACCTCAATATATTATCCTTTTTCGAATGTGAGGTCAGTTTCACATTTGGACTTTTCATGCTGAATTTGCCTTTTGCAAACAAATGCTAGGATACTCTGTCTCAACTCCTGAGGAAGGTCCGCATTCCAGAAACAAATGGTTTTTCAGTTTCCCCAATCCAGGGGGAACCTGAATATATGTATACGTTTCGAATGTGAGGTCAGTTTCACATTTTTACTTTTCATGCAGAATTGGCTTTTTGCCAACAAATGCAAGATACATCCTGGGCTAACTCCTGAGGGAGAGGTCGCATCCGGAAAACAAATGGTTTTTCAGTTTCCCCAACCCAGGGGGAACCTCAATATATGTATACTTTTCGAATGTGAGGTCATTTTCACATTTTGACTTTTCATGCTGAATTTGCTTTTTGCAAACAAATGCAAGATACGTCCTGGTCTAACTCATGAGCGAGAGGTTGCATCCGGAAAACAAATGGTTTTTCAGTTTCCCCAACCCAGGGGGAACCTCAATATATGTATACTTTTCGAATGTGAGGTCAGTTTCACATTTTGACTTTTCATGCTGAATTTGCTTTTTGCAAACAAATGCAAGATACATCCTGGGCTAACTCCTGAGGGAGAGGTCGCATCCGGAAAACAAATGGTTTTTCAGTTTCCCCAACCCAGGGGGAACCTCAATATATGTATACTTTTCGAATGTGAGGTCATTTTCACATTTTGACTTTTCATGCTGAATTTGCTTTTTGCAAACAAATGCAAGATACGTCCTGGTCTAACTCCTGAGGGAGAGGTCGCATCTGGAAAATTAATGATTTTTCAGTTTCCCCAACCCAGGGGGAACCTGAATATATGTATACTTTTCAAATGTGATGTCAGTTTAACATTTTGACTTTTCATGCTGATTTGGGTTTTTGCCAACAAATGCGAGATATGCCCTGGGCTAACTCCTTAGGGAGAGGTCGCATCCGGAAAACAAATGGTTTTTCAGTTTTCCCAACCCGGGCGGAATCTCAATATATGTATGCTTTTTGAAGTTGAGGTCAGTTTCACATTTTGACTTTTTATGCTGAATTGGCTTTTTGCCAACAAATGCAAGATACGTCCTGGCTACTCTTTAGGTAGAGGTCGCTCTGGAAACAAAACGTTTTTTTTCGGCTTCCCAACCTGGGGAACCTGAATATATTATACTTATTTCGAATTGAATCAGTTTCACATTTTGACTTTTCATGCTGAATTGGATTTTTGCCAACAAATGGAAGATACATCCTGGGCTAACTCCTGAGGGAGAGGTCGCATCCGGAAAACAAATGTTTTTCCGGCTTCCCCAACGCGGGAGGAACCTGAATGTATGTATGCTTTTCGAATGTGAAGTCAGTTTCACATTTTGACTTTTCATGCTGAATTGGATTTTTGCCAACAAATGCAAGATACATCCTGGGCTAACTCATGAGCGAGAGGTTGCATCCGGAAAACAAATGGTTTTTCAGTTTCCCAACCCAGGGGGAACCTCAATATATGTATACTTTTCGAATGTGAGGTCAGTTTCACATTTTGACTTTTCATGCTGAATTTGCTTTTTGCAAACAAATGCAAGATACGTCCTGGTCTAACTCCTGAGGGAGAGGTCGCATCCAGAAAACAAATGGTTTTTCAGTTTCCCCAATCCAGGGGGAACCTGAATATATGTATATGTTTCGAATGTGAGGTCAGTTTCACATTTTTACTTTTCATGCAGAATTGGCTTTTTGCCAACAAATGCAAGATACATCCTGGGCTAACTCCTGAGGGAGAGGTCGCATCCGGAAAACAAATGGTTTTTCAGTTTCCCCAACCCAGGGGGAACCTCAATATATGTATACTTTTCGAATGTGAGGTCATTTTCACATTTTGACTTTTCATGCTGAATTTGCTTTTTGCAAACAAATGCAAGATACGTCCTGGTCTAACTCATGAGCGAGAGGTTGCATCCGGAAAACAAATGGTTTTTCAGTTTCCCCAACCCAGGGGGAACCTCAATATATGTATACTTTTCGAATGTGAGGTCAGTTTCACATTTTGACTTTTCATGCTGAATTTGCTTTTTGCAAACAAATGCAAGATACGTCCTGGTCTAACTCCTGAGGGAGAGGTCGCATCCAGAAAACAAATGGTTTTTCAGTTTCCCCAATCCAGGGGGAACCTGAATATATGTATATGTTTCGAATGTGAGGTCAGTTTCACATTTTTACTTTTCATGCAGAATTGGCTTTTTGCCAACAAATGCAAGATACATCCTGGGCTAACTCCTGAGGGAGAGGTCGCATCCGGAAAACAAATGGTTTTTCAGTTTCCCCAACCCAGGGGGAACCTCAATATATGTATACTTTTCGAATGTGAGGTCATTTTCACATTTTGACTTTTCATGCTGAATTTGCTTTTTGCAAACAAATGCAAGATACGTCCTGGTCTAACTCATGAGCGAGAGGTTGCATCCGGAAAACAAATGGTTTTTCAGTTTCCCCAACCCAGGGGGAACCTCAATATATGTATACTTTTCGAATGTGAGGTCAGTTTCACATTTTGACTTTTCATGCTGAATTTGCTTTTTGCAAACAAATGCAAGATACATCCTGGGCTAACTCCTGAGGGAGAGGTCGCATCCGGAAAACAAATGGTTTTTCAGTTTCCCCAACCCAGGGGGAACCTCAATATATGTATACTTTTCGAATGTGAGGTCATTTTCACATTTTGACTTTTCATGCTGAATTTGCTTTTTGCAAACAAATGCAAGATACGTCCTGGTCTAACTCCTGAGGGAGAGGTCGCATCTGGAAAATTAATGATTTTTCAGTTTCCCCAACCCAGGGGGAACCTGAATATATGTATACTTTTCAAATGTGATGTCAGTTTAACATTTTGACTTTTCATGCTGATTTGGGTTTTTGCCAACAAATGCGAGATATGCCCTGGGCTAACTCCTTAGGGAGAGGTCGCATCCGGAAAACAAATGGTTTTTCAGTTTTCCCAACCCGGGCGGAATCTCAATATATGTATGCTTTTTGAAGTTGAGGTCAGTTTCACATTTTGACTTTTTATGCTGAATTGGCTTTTTGCCAACAAATGCAAGATACGTCCTGGCCTAACTCCTGAGGGATAGTAGGTCGCTCTGGAAAACCAAACGGTTTTTCCGGCTTCCCCCAACCTGGGGGGAACCTGATATATGTATACTTTTCGAATGTGGAAGTCATTTTCCATTTTGACTTTTCATGCTGAATTGGATTTTTGCCAACAAATGGAAGATACATCCTGGGCTAACTCCTGAGGGAGAGGTCGCATCCGGAAAACAAATGTTTTTCCGGCTTCCCCAACGCGGGAGGAACCTGAATGTATGTATGCTTTTCGAATGTGAAGTCAGTTTCACATTTTGACTTTTCATGCTGAATTGGATTTTTGCCAACAAATGCAAGATACATCCTGGGCTAACTCATGAGCGAGAGGTTGCATCCGGAAAACAAATGGTTTTTCAGTTTCCCAACCCAGGGGGAACCTCAATATATGTATACTTTTCGAATGTGAGGTCAGTTTCACATTTTGACTTTTCATGCTGAATTTGCTTTTTGCAAACAAATGCAAGATACGTCCTGGTCTAACTCCTGAGGGAGAGGTCGCATCCAGAAAACAAATGGTTTTTCAGTTTCCCCAATCCAGGGGGAACCTGAATATATGTATATGTTTCGAATGTGAGGTCAGTTTCACATTTTTACTTTTCATGCAGAATTGGCTTTTTGCCAACAAATGCAAGATACATCCTGGGCTAACTCCTGAGGGAGAGGTCGCATCCGGAAAACAAATGGTTTTTCAGTTTCCCCAACCCAGGGGGAACCTCAATATATGTATACTTTTCGAATGTGAGGTCATTTTCACATTTTGACTTTTCATGCTGAATTTGCTTTTTGCAAACAAATGCAAGATACGTCCTGGTCTAACTCATGAGCGAGAGGTTGCATCCGGAAAACAAATGGTTTTTCAGTTTCCCCAACCCAGGGGGAACCTCAATATATGTATACTTTTCGAATGTGAGGTCAGTTTCACATTTTGACTTTTCATGCTGAATTTGCTTTTTGCAAACAAATGCAAGATACGTCCTGGTCTAACTCCTGAGGGAGAGGTCGCATCCAGAAAACAAATGGTTTTTCAGTTTCCCCAATCCAGGGGACCTGAATATATGTATCCCGTTTCGAATGTAGGTCAGTTTCCCATTTTTACCTTTTCATGCAGATTGGCTTTTTTGCAACAAATGCAAGATACATCCTGGGCTAACCTCCTGAGGGAGAGGTCGCATCCGGAAAGACAAATGGTTTTTTCAGTTTCCCCAACCCGGGGGAACCTCAATATAATGTATACTTTTCGAATGTGAGTCATTTTCACATTTTGACTTTTCATGTCGAATTTGCTTTTGCAAACAATGTCAAGATACGTCCTGGTCTAACTCTGAGGGAGAAGGGCATCCAGAAACAAATGGTTTTTCAAGTCCACAATCCAGGGGGAACCGGAAAATATTGTATAGGATACTTTCTAATGGGAGGTCAGTTCACATTTTTTACTTTTCATGCAGATTGGCTTTGCACCAAATTCAAGTACCCTAACTAGGCTAACTCCTGAGGGAGAGGTCGCATCCCGGAAAACAAATGGTTTTTCAGTTTCCCCAATCCAGGGGGAACCTGAATATATGTATACGTTTCGAATGTGAGGTCAGTTTCACATTTTTACTTTTTATGCTGAATTGGCTTTTTGCCAACAAATGCAAGATACGTCCTGGGCTACCTCCTGAGGGAGATGTCGCATCCGGAAAACAAATGCTTTTTCGGCTTCCCCAACCCAGGGGGAACCTGAATATATGTATACTTTTCGAATGTGAGGTCAGTTTCACATTTTGACTTTTCATGCTGAATTTGATTTTTGCCGACAAATGCAAGACATGTGCTGGTCGGATAGGTCGCATCCAGAAAACAAATGGTTTTTCGGTTTCCACAACCCGGGGGGAACCTGAATATATGTACACTTTTCGAATGTGAGGTCAGTTTCACATTTTGACTTTTCATGCTGAATTGGCTTTTTGACAACAAATGCAAGATACGTCCTGGGCTAACTCCTGAGGGAGATGTCGCATCCGGAAAACAAACGCTTTTTCGGCTTCCCCAACCTGGGGGGAACCTGAATATATGTAGGCTTTTCAAACGTGAGGTCAATTTCACATTTTGACTTTTCATGCTGAATTGGCTTTTTGCCAACAAATGCAAGATACGTCCTGGTCTAACTCCTGAGGGAGAGGTCGCATCCGGAAAACAAATGTTTTTTCGGCTTCCCCAACGCGGGGGGAACCTGAATGTATGTATGCTTTTCGAATGTGAAGTCAGTTTCACATTTTGACTTTTCATGCTGAATTGGATTTTTGCCAACAAATGCAAGATACATCCTGGGCTAACTCATGAGCGAGAGGTTGCATCCGGAAAACAAATGGTTTTTCAGTTTCCCCAACCCAGGGGGAACCTCAATATATGTATACTTTTCGAATGTGAGGTCAGTTTCACATTTTGACTTTTCATGCTGAATTGCCTTTTTGCAAACAAATGCAAGATATGTCCTGGTCTAACTCCTGAGGGAGAGGTCGCATCCGGAAAACAAATTGTTTTTCAGTTTCCCCAATCCAGGGGGAACCTGAATATATGTATACGTTTCGAATGTGAGGTCAGTTTCACATTTTGACTTTTCATGCAGAATTGGCTTTTTGCCAACAAATGCAAGATACATCCTGGGCTAACTCCTGAGGGAGAGGTCGCATCCGGAAAACAAATGGTTTTTCAGTTTTCCCAACCCGGGGGGAATCTCAATATATGTATGCTTTTTGAAGTTGACGTCAGTTTCACATTTTGACTTTTTATGCTGAATTGGCTTTTTGCCAACAAATGCAAGATACGTCCTAGGTTAACTCCTGAGGGAGAGGTCGCATCCGGAAAACAAATGGTTTTTCGGCTTACCCAACCTGGGTGGAACCTGAATATATCTAGGCTTTTCAAACCTGAGGTCAGTTTCACATTTTGACTTTTTATGCTGAATTGGCTTTTTGACAACAAATGCAAGATACGTCCTGGGCTGCCTCCTGAGGGAGATGTCGCATCCGGAAAACAAATGCTTTTTCGGCTTCCCCAACCCAGGGGGAACCTGAATATATGTATACTTTTCGAATGTGAGGTCTGTTTCACATTTTGACTTTTCATGCTGAATTTGATTTTTGCCGACAAATGCAAGACACGTGCTGGTCGGATAGGTCGCATCCAGAAAACAAATGGTTTTTCGGTTTCCACAACCCGGGGGGAACCTGAATATATGTATACTTTTCGAATGTGAGGTCAGTTTCACATTTTGACTTTTCATGCTGAATTGGCTTTTTGACAACAAATGCAAGATACGTCCTGGGCTACCTCCTGAGGGAGATGTCGCATCCGGAAAACAAACGCTTTTTCGGCTTCCCCAACCCACGGGGAACCTGAATATATGTATACTTTTCGAATGTGAAGTCAGTTTCACATTTTGACTTTTCATGCTGAATTGGATTTTTGCCAACAAATGCAAGATACATCCTGGGCTAACTCATGAGCGAGAGGTTGCATCCGGAAAACAAATGGTTTTTCAGTTTCCCAACCCAGGGGGAACCTCAATATATGTATACTTTTCGAATGTGAGGTCAGTTTCACATTTTTACTTTTCATGCAGAATTGGCTTTTTGCCAACAAATGCAAGATACATCCTGGGCTAACTCCTGAGGGAGAGGTTGCATCCGGAAAACAAATGGTTTTTCGGCTTACCCAACCTGGGGGGAACCTGAATATATGTAGGCTTTTCAAACGTGAGGTCAGTTTCACATTTTGACTTTTTATGCTGAATTGGCTTTTTGCCAACTAATGCAAGATACGTCCTGGGCTACCTCCTGAGGGAGATGTCGCATCCGGAAAACAAATGCTTTTTCGGCTTCCCCAACCCAGGGGGAACCTGAATATATGTATACTTTTCGAATGTGAGGTCAGTTTCACATTTTGACTTTTCATGCTGAATTTGATTTTTGACGACAAATGCAAGACACGTGCTGGTCGGATAGGTCGCATCCAGAAAACAAATGGTTTTTCGGTTTCCCCAACCCGGGGGGAACCTGAATATATGTATACTTTTCGAATGTGAGGTCAGTTTCACATTTTGACTTTTCATGCTGAATTTGATTTTTGCCGACAAATGCAAGACATGTGCTGGTCGGATAGGTCGCATCCAGAAAACAAATGGTTTTTCGGTTTCCCCAACCCGGGGGGAACCTGAATATATGTATACTTTTCGAATGTGAGGTCAGTTTCACATTTTGACTTTTCATGCTGAATTGGCTCTTTGCAAACAAATGCAAGATACTTCCTGGGCTAACTCCTGAGGGAGAGGTCGCATCCGGAAAACAAATGGTTTTTCGGCTTACCCAACCTGGCGGGAACCTGAATATATGTAGGCTTTTCAAACGTGAGGTCAGTTTCACATTTTGACTTTTTATGCTGAATTGGCTTTTTGCCAACAAATGCAAGATACGTCCTGGTCTACCTCCTGAGGGAGATGTCGCATCCGGAAAACAAATGCTTTTTCGGCTTCCCCAACCCAAGGGGAACCTGAATATATGTATACTTTTTGTATGTGATGTCAGTTTCACATTTTGACTTTTTATGCTCAATTGGGTTTTTGCCAACAAATGCAAGATACGTCCTAGGCTAACTCCTGAGGGAGAGTTCGCATCCGGAAAACAAATGGTTTTTCGGCTTACCCAACCTGGGGGGAACCTGAATATATGTAGGCTTTTCAAACGTGAGGTCAATTTCACATTTTGACTTTTTATGCTGAATTGACTTTTTGTCAACAAATGCAAGATACGTCCTGGGCTAACTCCTGAGGGAGAGGTCGCATCCGGAAAACAAATGTTTTTTCGGCTTCCCCAACGCGGGGGGAACCTGAATGTATGTATGCTTTTCGAATGTGAAGTCAGTTTCACATTTTGACTTTTCATGCTGAATTGGATTTTTGCCAACAAATGCAAGATACATCCTGGGCTAACTCATGAGCGAGAGGTTGCATCCGGAAAACAAATGGTTTTTCAGTTTCCCCAACCCAGGGGGAACCTCAATATATGTATACTTTTCGAATGTGAGGTCAGTTTCACATTTTGACTTTTCATGCTGAATTGGCTTTTTCCAAACAAATGCAAGATACGTCCTGGTCTAACTCCTGAGGGAGAGGTCGCATCCGGAAAACAAATGGTTTTTCAGTTTCCCCAATCCAGGGGGAACCTGAATATATGTATACGTTTCGAATGTGAGGTCAGTTTCACATTTTGACTTTTCATGCAGAATTGGCTTTTTGCCAACAAATGCAAGATACATCCTGGGCTAACTCCTGAGGGAGAGGTCGCATCCGGAAAACAAATGGTTTTTCAGTTTTCCCAACCCGGGGGGAATCTCAATATATGTATGCTTTTTGAAGTTGACGTCAGTTTCACATTTTGACTTTTTATGCTGAATTGGCTTTTTGACAACAAATGCAAGATACGTCCTGGGCTACCTCCTGAGGGAGATGTCGCATCCGGAAAACAAATGCTTTTTCGGCTTCCCCAACCCAGGGGGAACCTGAATATATGTATACTTTTCGAATGTGAGGTCTCTTTCACATTTTGACTTTTCATGCTGAATTAGCTTTTTGACAACAAATGCAAGACACGTGCTGGTCGGATAGGTCGCATCCAGAAAACAAATGGTTTTTCGGTTTCCACAACCCGGGGGGAACCTGAATATATGTTATATTCGAATGTGAGGTCAGTTTCACATTTTGACTTTTCATGCTGAATTGGATTTTTGCAAACAAATGCAAGATACATCCTGGGCTAACTCCTGAGGGAGAGGTCGCATCCGGAAAACAAATGTTTTTCTGGCTTCCCCAACGCGGGGGGAACCTGAATGTATGTATGCTTTTCGAATGTGAAGTCAGTTTCACATTTTGACTTTTCATGCTGAATTGGATTTTTGCAAACAAATACAAGATACGTCCTGGTCTAACTCCTGAGGGAGAGGTCGCATCCGGAAAACAAATGGTTTTTCAGTTTCCCCAATCCAGGGGGAACCTGAATATATGTATACTTTTCGAATGTGAGGTCAGTTTCACATTTTGACTTTTCATGCTGAATTGGCTTTTTGCCAACAAATGCAAGATATGTCCTGGTCTAACTCCTGAGGGAGAGGTCGCATCCGGAAAACAAATGGTTTTTCAGTTTCCCCAATCCAGGGAACCTGAATATATGTATAAGTTTCAATGTGAGTTCAGTTTTCACATTTTGACTTTTTTGCTGAATTGACCTTTTGTCAACAATGCAAGATACGTCCTGGCAACTCCTGAGGGAGAGGTCGCATCCGAAACAAACGTTTTTTCGGCTCCCAACCTGGGTGGAACCTGAATATGTGTAGGCTTTTTCAACTTGAGGTCAGTTTACATTTTGACTTTTTATGCTGATTTGCTGTTTTGCCAACAAATCAAGATACGTCCTGGGCTAACTCTAGGGAGAGTCGCATCTGGAAAACAATGTTTTTCATTTTCCCAACCCGGGGGAATATCAGTATATGTATGCTTTTTTTGGAAGTTGAGGTCAGTTTTTCACATTTTTTGACTTTTTATGCTGAATTAGCTTTTGCCAACAAATGCAAGATACGTCCTATGCTAACTCCTGAGGGGAGGTCGCATCCGAAAACAAATTGTTTTTCGGCTTACCCAACTGGGGGAACCTGATATATCTAGGCTTTCAAACGTGAGCTCAGTTTCCACATTTTGGACTTTTTTATTGCTGAATGACTTTTTGACAACAAAATGCAAGACACGTGCTGTCGATAAGGTCGCATCCGGAAAACCAATGTTTTTTCGGCTTCCCCAACGCGGGGGGAACCTGAATGTATGTATGCTTTTCGAATGTGAAGTCAGTTTCACATTTTGACTTTTCATGCTGAATCGGATTTTTGCCAAGAAATGCAAGATACATCCTGGGCTAACTCCTGAGGGAGAGGTCGCATCCGGAAAACAAATGTTTTTCTGGCTTCCCCAACGCGGGGGGAACCTGAATGTATGTATGCTTTTCGAATGTGAAGTCAGTTTCACATTTTGACTTTTCATGCTGAATTGGATTTTTGCAAACAAATACAAGATACGTCCTGGTCTAACTCCTGAGGGAGAGGTCGCATCCGGAAAACAAATGGTTTTTCAGTTTCCCCAATCCAGGGGGAACCTGAATATATGTATACTTTTCGAATGTGAGGTCAGTTTCACATTTTGACTTTTCATGCTGAATTGGCTTTTTGCCAACAAATGCAAGATATGTCCTGGTCTAACTCCTGAGGGAGAGGTCGCATCCGGAAAACAAATGGTTTTTCAGTTTCCCCAATCCAGGGGGAACCTGAATATATGTATAAGTTTCGAATGTGAGTTCAGTTTCACATTTTGACTTTTTATGCTGAATTGACCTTTTGTCAACAAATGCAAGATACGTCCTGGGCTAACTCCTGAGGGAGAGGTCGCATCCGGAAAACAAACGGTTTTTCGGCTTCCCCAACCTGGGTGGAACCTGAATATATGTAGGCTTTTCAAACGTGAGGTCAGTTTCACATTTTGACTTTTTATGCTGAATTTGCTTTTTGCCAACAAATGCAAGATACGTCCTGGGCTAACTCCTGAGGGAGAGGTCGCATCTGGAAAACAAATGGTTTTTCAGTTTTCCCAACCCGGGGGGAATCTCAATATATGTATGCTTTTTGAAGTTGAGGTCAGTTTCACATTTTGACTTTTTATGCTGAATTGGCTTTTTGCGAACAAATGCAAGATACGTCCTGGGCTACCTCCTGAGGGAGATGTTGCATCCGGAAAACAAATGCTTTTTCACCTTCCCCAACCCAGGGGGAAACTGAATATATGTATACTTTTCGAATGTGAGGTCAGTTTCACATTTTGACTTTTCATGCTGAATTTGATTTTTGCCAACAAATGCAAGACACGTGCTGGTCGGATAGGTCGCATCCAGAAAACAAATGTTTTTTTCGGTTTCCCAAACCCGGGAAACCTGCATATATGTATACCTTTTTCGAGTATGTGATTAGTTTCACATTTTGACTTTTTCATGCATGAATTGGCTCTTTTGCAAACAAATGCAAGATACTTCCTGGGCTAACTCGAGAGGAGAGTTCGCATCCGGAAAACAAATGGTTTTTCGTCTTACACAACGCTGGCGGAACCTGAATATATGTAGGATTTTCAACGTGAGGTCAGTTTCACATTTTGACTTTACATGCTTTATTGGCTTTTTGCAAACAAATGCAAGATACGTCCTGGTCTAACTCCTGAGGGAGAGGTCGCATCCGGAAAACAAATGGTTTTTCAGTTTCCCCAATCCAGGGGGAACCTGAATACATGTATACGTTTCGAATGTGAGGTCAGTTTCACATTTTGACTTTTTATGCTGAATTGGCTTTTTGCCAACAAATGCAAGATACGTCCTAGGCTAACTACTGAGGGAGAGGTCGCATCCGGAAAACAAATGGTTTTTCGGCTTACCCAACCTGGGGGGAACCTGAATATATATAGGCTTTTCAAAGGTGAGGTCAGTTTCACATTTTGACTTTTTATGCTGAATTGGCTTTTTGCCAACAAATGCAAGATACGTCCTGGGCTAACTCCTGAGGGAGATGTCGCATCCGGAAAACAAACGGTTTTTCGGCTTCCCCAATCCAGGGGGAACCTGAATATATGTATACTTTTCGAATGTGAGGTCAGTTTCACATTTTGACTTTTCATGCTGAATTGGCTTTTTGCGAACAAATACGAGATACACCCTGCGCTAACTCCTTAGGGAGAGGTCGCATCCGGAAAACAAATGGTTTTTCAGTTTTCCCAACCCAGGGGGAATCTCAATATATGTATGCTTTTTGAAGTTGAGGTCAGTTTCACATTTTGACTTTTTATGCTGAATTGGCTTTTTGCCAACAAATGCAAGATACGTCCTAGGCTAACTCCTGAGGGAGAGGTCGCATCCTGAAAACAAATGGTTTTTCGGCTTACCCAACCTGGGGGGAACCTGAATATATGTAGGCTTTTCAAACGTGAGGTCAGTTTCACATTTTGACTTTTTATGCTGAATTGGCTTTTTGTCAACAAATGCAAGATACGTCCTGGGCTAACTCCTGAGGGAGAGGTCGCATCCGGAAAACAAATGTTTTTCCGGCTTCCCCAACGCGGGGGGAACCTGAATGTATGTATGCTTTTCGAATGTGAAGTCAGTTTCACATTTTGACTTTTCATGCTGAATTGGATTTTTGCCAACAAATGCAAGATACATCCTGGGCTAACTCCTCAGCGAGCGGTTGCATCCGGAAAACAAATGGTTTTACAGTTTCCCCAATCCAGGGGGAACCTGAATATATGTATACGTTTCGAATGTGAGGTCAGTTTCACATTTTTACTTTTCATGCAGAATTGGCTTTTTGCCAACAAATGCAAGATACATCCTGGGCTAACTCCTGAGGGAGAGGTCGCATCCGGAAAACAAATGGTTTTTCGGCTTACCCAACCTGGGGGGAACCTGAATATCTGTAGGCTTTTTCAAAAAACGTAGGTCAGTTTCAGTCACATTTTGACTTTTTATGCTGAATTGGCTTTTTGCCAACAAATGCAAGATAACGTCATGGCTCCTCCTAGTGAGATGTCGCATTCCGGAAAACAAATGCTTTTTCGGCTTCCCCAACCCGGGGGGAATCTCAATATATGTATGCTTTTTGAAGTTGAGGTCAGTTTCACATTTTGACTTTTTATGCTGAATTGGCTTTTTGCGAACAAATGCAAGATACGTCCTGGGCTACCTCCTGAGGGAGATGCTGCATCCGGAAAACAAATGCTTTTTCACCTTCCCCAACCCAGGGGGAACCTGAATATATGTATACTTTTCGAATGTGAGGTCAGTTTCACATTTTGACTTTTCATGCTGAATTTGATTTTTGCCAACAAATGCAAGATACATCCTGGGCTAACTCCTGAGGAGGTCGCATCTGGAAAAACAAAATGGTTTTTCAGTTTTCCAACCCGGTGGGAATCTCATATATGTATGCTTTTTGAAGTTGAGGTAGTTTCACATTTGACTTTTTGTATGCTGAATGGGCTTTTTGCGAACAAATGCAAGATACGTCCCTGGGGTCTACCTCCTGAGGGAGTGGTTGCATCCGGAAACAAATGCTTTTTCGGCTTCCCCAACCCAGGGGGAACCTGAATATATGTATACTTTTCGAATGTGAGGTCAGTTTCACATTTTGACTTTTCATGCTGAATTTGATTTTTGCCGACAAATGCAAGACACGTGCTGGTCGGATAGGTCGCATCCAGAAAACAAATGGTTTTTCGGTTTCCCCAACCCGGTGGGAACCTGAATATATGTATACTTTTCCAATGTGAGGTCAGTTTCACATTTTGACTTTTCATGCTGAATTGGCTCTTTGCAAACAAATGCAAGATACTTCCTGGGCTAACTCCTGAGGGAGAGGTCGCATCCGGAAAACAAATGGTTTTTCGGCTTACCCAACCTGGCGGGAACCTGAATATATGTAGGCTTTTCAAACGTGAGGTCAGTTTCACATTTTGACTTTTTATGCTGAATTGGCTTTTTGCCAACAAATGCAAGATACGTCCTGGTCTACCTCCTGAGGGAGATGTCGCATCCGGAAAACAAATGCTTTTTCGGCTTCCCCAACCCAAGGGGAACCTGAATATATGTATACTTTTTGTATGTGATGTCAGTTTCACATTTTGACTTTTTATGCTCAATTGGGTTTTTGCCAACAAATGCAAGATACGTCCTAGGCTAACTCCTGAGGGAGAGGTCGCATCCGGAAAACAAATGGTTTTTCGGCTTACCCAACCTGGGGTGAACCTGAATATATGTAGGCTTTTCAAACGTGAGGTCAGTTTCACATTTTGACTTTTTATGCTGAATTGGCTTTTTGCCAACAAATGCAAGATACGTCCTGGGCTACCTCCTGAGGGAGATGTCGCATCCGGAAAACAAATGCTTTTTCGGCTTCTCCAACCCGAGGGGAACCTGAATGTATGTATACTTTTCGAATGTGAGTTCAGTTTCACATTTTGACTTTTCATGCTGAATTGGCTTTTTGCAAACAAATGCGAGATATGCCCTGGGCTAACTCCTGAGGGAGAGGTCGCATCCGGAAAACAAATGGTTTTTCGGCTTACCCAACCTGGGGGGAACCTGAATATATGTAGGCTTTTCAAACGTGAGGTCAGTTTCACATTTTGACTTTTTATGCTGAATTTGCTTTTTGCCAACAAATGCAAGATACGTCCTGGGCTAACTCCTGAGGGAGAGGTCGCATCTGGAAAACAAATGGTTTTTCAGTTTTCCCAACCCGGGGGGAATCTCAATATATGTATGCTTTTTGAAGTTGAGGTCAGTTTCACATTTTGACTTTTTATGCTGAATTGGCTTTTTGCGAACAAATGCAAGATACGTCCTGGGCTACCTCCTGAGGGAGATGTTGCATCCGGAAAACAAATGCTTTTTCACCTTCCCCAACCCAGGGGGAACCTGAATATATGTATACTTTTCGAATGTGAGGTCAGTTTCACATTTTGACTTTTCATGCTGAATTTGATTTTTGCCAACAAATGCAAGACACGTGCTGGTCGGATAGGTCGCATCCAGAAAACAAATGGTTTTTCGGTTTCCCAAACCCGGGGGGAACCTGCATATATGTATACTTTTCGAATGTGAGGTTAGTTTCACATTTTGACTTTTCATGCTGAATTGGCTCTTTGCAAACAAATGCAAGATACTTCCTGGGCTAACTCCTGAGGGAGAGGTCGCATCCGGAAAACAAATGGTTTTTCGGCTTACCCAACCTGGGGGGAACCTGAATATATGTAGGCTTTTCAAACGTGAGGTCAGTTTCACATTTTGACTTTTTATGCTGAATTGGCTTTTTGCCAACAAATGCAAGATACGTCCTGGTCTACCTCCTGAGGGAGATGTCGCATCCGGAAAACAAATGCTTTTTCGGCTTCCCCAACCCAGGGGGAACCTGAATATATGTATACTTTTCGTATGTGATGTCAGTTTCACATTTTGACTTTTTATGCTCAATTGGGTTTTTGCCAACAAATGCAAGATACGTCCTAGGCTAACTCCTGAGGGAGAGGTCGCATCCGGAAAACAAATGGTTTTTCGGCTTACCCAACCTGGGGGGAACCTGAATATATGTAGGCTTTTCAAACGTGAGGTCAATTTCACATTTTGACTTTTTATGCTGAGTTGACTTTTTGTCAACAAATGCAAGATACGTCCTGGGCTAACTCCTGAGGGAGAGGTCGCATCCGGAAAACAAATGTTTTTTCGGCTTCCCCAACGCGGGGGGAACCTGAATGTATGTATGCTTTTCGAATGTGAAGTCAGTTTCACATTTTGACTTTTCATGCTGAATTGGATTTTTGCCAACAAATGGAAGATACATCCTGGGCAAACTCCTGAGGGAGAGGTCGCATCCGGAAAACAAATGTTTTTCGGGCTTCCCCAACGCGGGGGGAACCTGAATGTATGTATGCTTTTCGAATGTGAAGTCAGTTTCACATTTTGACTTTTCATGCTGAATTGGATTTTTGCCAACAAATGCAAGATACATCCTGGGCTAACTCATGAGCGAGAGGTTGCATCCGGAAAACAAATGGTTTTTCAGTTTCCCCAACCCGGGGGAACCTCAATATATGTATACTTTTCGAATGTGAGGTCAGTTTCACATTTTGACTTTTCATGCTGAATTGGCTTTTTGCAAACAAATGCAAGATACGTCCTGGTCTAACTCCTGAGGGAGAGGTCGCATCCGGAAAACAAATGGTTTTTCAGTTTCCCCAATCCAGGGGGAACCTGAATATATATGTATACTTTTCGAATGTGAGGTCAGTTTCACATTTTGACTTTTTATGCTGAATTGGCTTTTTGCCAACAAATGCAAGATACGTCCTGGGCTAACTCCTGAGGGAGAGGTCGCATCCGGAAAACAAATGGTTTTTCGGTTCCCCAACCCGGGGGGAACCTGAATATATGTATGCTTTTTGAATGTGACGTCAGTTTCACATTTTGACTTTTCATGCTGAATTGGCTTTTTGCCAACAAATGCAAGATACATCCTGGGCTACTCCTGAGGGAGAGGTCGCATCCGGAAAACAAATGGTTTTTCGGCTTCCCCAACCCAGGGGGAACCTGAATATATGTATACTTTTCGAATGTGAGGTCAGTTTCACATTTTGACTTTTCATGCTGAATTGGCTTTTTGCCGACCAAGACAAATGCAAGATACGTCCTGGTCTCTCCTGAGGGAGATGTCGCATCCGGAAAACAAACGCTTTTTCGGCTTCCCCAACCCACGGGGAACCTGAATATATGTATACTTTTCGAATGTGAAGTCAGTTTCACATTTTGACTTTTCATGCTGAATTGGCTTTTTGCCAACAAATGCAAGATACGTCCTTGGCTAACTCCTGAGGGAGAGGTCGCATCCGGAAAACCAATGTTTTTTCGGCTTCCCCAACGCGGGGGGAACCTGAATGTATGTATGCTTTTCGAATGTGAGGTCAGTTTCACATTTTGACTTTTCATGCTGAATTGGATTTTTGCAAACAAATGCAAGATACGTCCTGGTCTAACTCCTGAGGGAGAGGTCGCATCCAGAAAACAAATGGTTTTTCAGTTTTCCCAACCCGGGGGGAATCTCAATATATGTATGCTTTTTGAAGTTGAGGTCAGTTTCACATTTTGACTTTTTATGCTGAATTGGCTTTTTGCCAACAAATGCAAGATACGTCCTAGGCTAACTCCTGAGGGAGAGGTCGCATCCGGAAAACAAATGGTTTTTCAGTTTCCCCAACCCTGGGGGAACCTGAATATATGTATACTTTTCAAACGTGAGGTCAGTTTCACATTTTGACTTTTCATGCTGAATTGGCTTTTTGCCAACAAATGCAAGATACGTCCTGGTCTAACTCCTGAGGGAGAGGTCGCATCCGGAAAACAAATGGTTTTTCAGTTTCCCCAATCCAGGGGGAACCTGAATATATGTATACGTTTCGAATGTGAGGTCAGTTTCACATTTTGACTTTTTATGCTGAATTGGCTTTTTGACAACAAATGCAAGATACGTCCTGGACTGCCTCCTGAGGGAGATGTCGCATCCGGAAAACAAATGCTTTTTCGGCTTCCCCAACCCAGGGGGAACCTGAATATATGTATACTTTTCGAATGTGAGGTCTCTTTCACATTTTGACTTTTCATGCTGAATTGGCTTTTTGCCGACAAATGCAAGACACGTGCTGGTCGGATAGGTCGCATCCAGAAAACAAATGGTTTTTCGGTTTCCACAACCCGGGGGGAACCTGAATATATGTATACTTTTCGAATGTGAGGTCAGTTTCACATTTTGACTTTTCATGCTGAATTGGCTTTTTGACAACAAATGCAAGATACGTCCTGGGCTACCTCTTGAGGGAGATGTCGCATCCGGAAAACAAACGCTTTTTCGGCTTCCCCAACCCACGGGGAACCTGAATATATGTATACTTTTCGAATGTGAAGTCAGTTTCACATTTTGACTTTTCATGCTGAATTGGCTTTTTGCCAACAAATGCAAGATACGTCCTGGGCTAACTCCTGAGGGAGAGGTCGCATCCGGAAAACCAATGTTTTTTCGGCTTCCCCAACGCGGGGGGAACCTGAATGTATGTATGCTTTTCGAATGTGAGGTCAGTTTCACATTTTGACTTTTCATGCTGAATTGGATTTTTGCAAAAATGCAAGATGCTAACTCCTGAGGGAGAGGTCGCATCGTCCTGGTCTAACAGTTTCACATTTTGAGCTGAATTGAGCAAGGTCCTAGCTCCTGAGGGAGAGGTCGCATCCGGAAAACAAATGGTTTTTCAGTTTTCCCAACCCGGGGGGAACCTGAATATATGTAGGCTTTTCAAACGTGAGGTCAGTTTCACATTTTGACTTTTCATGCTGAATTGGCTTTTTGCAAACAAATGCAAGATATGTCCTAGGCTAACTCCTGAGGGAGAGGTCGCATCCGGAAAACAAATGGTTTTTCGGCTTCCCCAACCAAGGGGGAACCTGAAAATATGTACACTTTTTGAATGTGAGGTCAGTTTCACATTTTGACTTTTTATGCTGAATTTGATTTTTGCCGACAAATGCAAGACACGTGCTGGTCGGACAGGTCTCATCCAGAAAACAAATGGTTTTTCGGTTTCCACAACCCGGGGGGAACCTGAATATATGTATACTTTTCGAATGTGAGGTCAGTTTCACATTTTGACTTTTCATGCTGAATTGGCTTTTTGACAACAAATGCAAGATACGTCCTGGGCTAACTCCTGAGGGAGAGGTCGCATCCGGAAAACAAATGGTTTTTCAGTTTACCCAACGCGGGGGGAATCTGAATGTATGTATGCTTTTCGAATGTGAAGTCAGTTTCACATTTTGACTTTTCATGCTGAATTGGATTTTTGCCAACAAATGCAAGATACGTCCTGGGCTAACTCCTGAGGGAGAGGTCGCATCCGGAAAACAAATGGTTTTTCGGCTTCCCAACCAAGGGGGAACCTGAAATATGTACACTTTTTGAATGTGAGGTCAGTTTCACATTTTGACTTTTTATGCTGAATTGGCTGACATTGTCCTGGGCTACTTGAGGGAGATGTCGCATCCGGAAAACAAACCTTACCCAACCGGGGGAACCTGAATATGTTACTTTTGACTGGAGGTAAGTTTCACATTTTGACTTTCATGCTGAATTGATTTTTGCAACAAATGGACTGATAGGGAGAGGTCATGCAATCCTTTGCAAACAAATGCAAGATACTTCCTGGGCTAACTCCTGAGGGAGAGGTCGCATCCGGAAAACAAATGGTTTTTCGGCTTACCCAACCTGGCGGGAACCTGAATATATGTAGGCTTTTCAAACGTGAGGTCAGTTTCACATTTTGACTTTTTATGCTGAATTGGTTTTTTGCCAACAAATACAAGATACGTCCTGGTCTACCTCCTGAGGGAGATGTCCCATCCGGAAAACAAATGCTTTTTCGGCTTCCCCAATCCAGGGGGAACCTGAATACATGTATACGTTTCGAATGTGAGGTCAGTTTCACATTTTGACTTTTTATGCTGAATTGGCTTT
Organism: Azemiops feae; assembly: GCA_023970755.1. Taxonomy (NCBI): domain Eukaryota; kingdom Metazoa; phylum Chordata; class Lepidosauria; order Squamata; family Viperidae; genus Azemiops; species Azemiops feae. The sequence goes on from JALGBA010001284.1 coordinate 35,546, forward strand.
TTGCCAACAAATGCAAGATACGTCCTGGGCTAACTCCTGAGGGAGATGTCGCATCCGGAAAACAAACGGTTTTTCGGCTTCCCCAATCCAGGGGGAACCTGAATATATGTATACTTTTCGAATGTGAGGTCAGTTTCACATTTTGACTTTTCATGCTGAATTGGCTTTTTGCGAACAAATACGAGATACACCCTGCGCTAACTCCTTAGGGAGAGGTCGCATCCGGAAAACAAATGGTTTTTCAGTTTTCCCAACCCGGGGGGAATCTCAATATATGTATGCTTTTTGAAGTTGAGGTCAGTTTCACATTTTGACTTTTTATGCTGAATTGGCTTTTTGCCAACAAATGCAAGATACGTCCTAGGCTAACTCCTGAGGGAGAGGTCGCATCCTGAAAACAAATGGTTTTTCGGCTTACCCAACCTGGGGGGAAGCTGAATATATGTAGGCTTTTCAAACGTGAGGTCAGTTTCACATTTTGACTTTTTATGCTGAATTGGCTTTTTGCCAACAAATGCAAGATACGTCCTGGGCTAACTCCTGAGGGAGAGGTCGCATCCGGAAAACAAATGTTTTTCCGGCTTCCCCAACGCGGGGGGAACCTGAATGTATGTATGCTTTTCGAATGTGAAGTCAGTTTCACATTTTGACTTTTCATGCTGAATTGGATTTTTGCCAACAAATGCAAGATACATCCTGGGCTAACTCCTCAGCGAGCGGTTGCATCCGGAAAACAAATGGTTTTTCAGTTTCCCCAATCCAGGGGGAACATGAATATATGTATACGTTTCGAATGTGAGGTCAGTTTCACATTTTTACTTTTCATGCAGAATTGGCTTTTTGCCAACAAATGCAAGATACATCCTGGGCTAACTCCTGAGGAAGAGGTCGCATCCGGAAAACAAATGGTTTTTCGGCTTACCCAACCTGGGGGGAACCTGAATATATGTATACTTTTCGAATGTGAGGTCACATACGAAAAAGCATTTGTTTTCCGGATGCGACATCTCCCTCAGGAGGTAGACCAGGTAGACCAGGACGTATCTTGTATTTGTTGGCAAAAAACCAATTCAGCATAAAAAGTCAAAATGTGAAACTGACCTCACGTTTGAAAATCCTACATATATTCAGGTTCCCGCCAGGTTGGGTAAGCCGAAAAACCATTTGTTTTCCGGATGCGACGTCTCCCTCAGGAGTTAGCCCAGGAAGTATCTTGCATTTGTTTGCAAAGAGCCAATTCAGCATGAAAAGTCAAAATGTGAAACTAACCTCACATTCGAAAAGTATACATATATGCAGGTTCCCCCGGGTTTGGGAAACCGAAAAACCATTTGTTTTCTGGATGCGACCTATCCGACCAGCACGTGTCTTGCATTTGTTGGCAAAAATCAAATTCAGCATGAAAAGTCAAAATGTGAAACTGACCTCACATTCGAAAAGTATACATATATTCAGTTTCCCCCTGGGTTGGGGAAGGTGAAAAAGCATTTGTTTTCCGGATGCAACATCTCCCTCAGGAGGTAGCCCAGGACGTATCTTGCATTTGTTCGCAAAAAGCCAATTCAGCATAAAAAGTCAAAATGTGAAACTGACCTCAACTTCAAAAAGCATACATATATTGAGATTCCCCCCGGGTTGGGAAAACTGAAAAACCATTTGTTTTCCAGATGCGACCTCTCCCTCAGGAGTTAGCCCAGGACGTATCTTGCATTTGTTGGCAAAAAGCAAATTCAGCATAAAAAGTCAAAATGTGAAACTGACCTCACGTTTGAAAAGCCTAGATATATTCAGGTTCCCCCCAGGTTGGGTAAGCCGAAAAACCATTTGTTTTCCGGATGCGACCTCTCCCTCAGGAGTTAGCCCAGGGCATATCTCGCATTTGTTGGCAAAAACCCAAATCAGCATGAAAAGTCAAAATGTGAAATTGACCTCATGTTTGAAAAGCCTACATATATTCAGGTTACCCCCAGGTTGGGAAGGCCGAAAAACCGTTTGTTTTCCGGATGCGACCTCTCCCTCAGGAGTTAGCCTAGGACGCATCTTGCATTTGTTGGCAAAAAGCCAATTCAGCATAAAAAGTCAAAATGTGAAACTGACGTCAACTTCAAAAAGCATACATATATTGAGATTCCCCCTGGATTGGGGAAACTGAAAAACCATTTGTTTTCCGGATGCGACCTCTCCCTCAGGAGTTAGCCCAGGATGTATCTTGCATTTGTTGGCAAAAAGCCAATTCTGCATGAAAAGTCAAAATGTGAAACTGAACTCACATTCGAAACGTATACATATATTCAGGTTCCCCCTGGATTGGGGAAACTGAAAAACCATTTGTTTTCCGGATGCGACCTTTCCCTCAGGAGTTAGACCAGGACATATCTTGCATTTGTTGGCAAAAAGCCAATTCAGCATGAAAAGTCAAAATGTGAAACTGACCTCACATTCGAAAAGTATACATATATTCAGGTTCCCCCTGGATTGGGGAAACTGAAAAACCATTTGTTTTCCGGATGCGACCTCTCCCTCAGGAGTTAGACCAGGACGTATCTTGTATTTGTTTGCAAAAATCCAATTCAGCATGAAAAGTCAAAATGTGAAACTGACTTCACATTCGAAAAGCATACATACATTCAGGTTCCCCCCGCGTTGGGGAAGCCAGAAAAACATTTGTTTTCCGGATGCGACCTCTCCCTCAGGAGTTAGCCCAGGATGTATCTTGCATTTCTTGGCAAAAATCCGATTCAGCATGAAAAGTCAAAATGTGAAACTGACTTCACATTCGAAAAGCATACATACATTCAGGTTCCCCCCGCGTTGGGGAAGCCGAAAAAACATTGGTTTTCCGGATGCGACCTCTCCCTCAGGAGTTAGCCCAGGACGTATCTTGCATTTCTTGGCAAAAATCCAATTCAGCATGAAAAGTCAAAATTTGAAACTGACTTCACATTCGAAAAGTATACATATATTCAGGTTCCCCGTGGGTTGGGGAAGCCGAAAAAGCGTTTTTTTTCCGGATGCGACATCTCCCTCAGGAGGTAGCCCAGGACGTATCTTGCATTTGTTGTCAAAAAGCCAATTCAGCATGAAAAGTCAAAATGTGAAACTGACCTCACATTCGAAAAGTATACATATATTCAGGTTCCCCCCGGGTTGTGGAAACCGAAAAACCATTTGTTTTCTGGATGCGACCTATCCGACCAGCACGTGTCTTGCATTTGTCGGCAAAAATCAAATTCAGCATGAAAAGTCAAAATGTGAAACAGACCTCACATTCGAAAAGTATACATATATTCAGGTTCCCCCTGGGTTGGGGAAGCCGAAAAAGCATTTGTTTTCCGGATGCGACATCTCCCTCAGGAGGCAGCCCAGGACGTATCTTGCATTTGTTCTCAAAAAGCCAATTCAGCATAAAAAGTCAAAATGTGAAACTGACCTCACGTTTGAAAAGCCTAGATATATTCAGGTTCCCCCCAGGTTGGGTAAGCCGAAAAACCATTTGTTTTCCGGATGCGACCTCTCCCTCAGGAGTTAGCCTAGGACGTATCTTGCATTTGTTGGCAAAAAGCCAATTCAGCATAAAAAGTCAAAATGTGAAACTGACATCACATACGAAAAGTATACATATATTCAGGTTCCCCCTGGGTTGGAAACTGAAAAACCATGTTTCCAGATGCGACCTCTCCCTCAGAGTAGCCCAAGGATGTATTCTCTGCATTTGTTGGCAAAAAGACAATTCTGCATGAAAAGTCAAAATGTGAAAGACCCACAATTCGAAACGTATACATATATTCAGGTTCCCCCTGGATGGGAAATGAAAAACCATTTGTTTTACGGATGCGACCTCTCCCTCAGGAGTTAGACAGAAGTATCTTGCATTGTTATGGAGAAAGCCAATGCAGCATGAAAGCAAAATGGAACCTGAATATATGTAGGCTTTTCAAACGTGAGGTCAGTTTCACTTTTTGACTTTTTATGCTGAATTGGCTTTTTGCCAACAAATGCAAGATACGTCCTGGGCTAACTCCTGAGGGAGAGGTCGCATCCGGAAAACAAACGGTTTTTATGCTTCCCCAACCTGGGTGGAACCTGAATATATGTAGGCTTTTCAAACGTGAGGTCAGTTTCACATTTTGACTGTTTATGCTGAATTGGCTTTTTGCCAACAAATGCAAGATACGTCCTGGGCTAACTCCTGAGGGAGAGGTCGCATCCGGAAAACAAATGTTTTTTCGGCTTCCCCAACGCGGGGGGAACCTGAATGTATGTATGCTTTTCGAATGTGAAGTCAGTTTCACATTTTGACTTTTCATGCTGAATTGGATTTTTGCCAACAAATGGAAGATACATCCTGGGCAAACTCCTGAGGGAGAGGTCGCATCCGGAAAACAAATGTTTTTCGGGCTTCCCCAACGCGGGGGGAACCTGAATGTATGTATGCTTTTCGAATGTGAAGTCAGTTTCACATTTTGACTTTTCATGCTGAATTGGATTTTTGCCAACAAATGCAAGATACATCCTGGGCTAACTCATGAGCGAGAGGTTGCATCCGGAAAACAAATGGTTTTTCAGTTTCCCCAACCCAGGGGGAACCTCAATATATGTATACTTTTCGAATGTGAGGTCAGTTTCACATTTTGACTTTTCATGCTGAATTTGCTTTTTGCAAACAAATGCAAGATACGTCCTGGTCTAACTCCTGAGGGAGAGGTCGCATCCGGAAAACAAATGGTTTTTCAGTTTCCCCAATCCAGGGGGAACCTGAATATATGTATACGTTTCGAATGTGAGGTCAGTTTCACATTTTTACTTTTCATGCAGAATTGGCTTTTTGCCAACAAATGCAAGATACATCCTGGGCTAACTCCTGAGGGAGAGGTCGCATCCGGAAAACAAATGGTTTTTCAGTTTTCCCAACCCGGGGGGAATCTCAATATATGTATGCTTTTTGAAGTTGACGTCAGTTTCACATTTTGACTTTTTATGCTGAATTGGCTTTTTGACAACAAATGCAAGATACGTCCTGGGCTACCTCCTGAGGGAGATGTCGCATCCGGAAAACAAATGCTTTTTCGGCTTCCCCAACCCAGGGGGAACCTGAATATATGTATACTTTTCGAATGTGAGGTCTCTTTCACATTTTGACTTTTCATGCTGAATTGGCTTTTTGCCGACAAATGCAAGACACGTGCTGGTCGGATAGGTCGCATCCAGAAAACAAATGGTTTTTCGGTTTCCACAACCCGGGGGGAACCTGAATATATGTATACTTTTCGAATGTGAGGTCAGTTTCACATTTTGACTTTTCATGCTGAATTGGCTTTTTGACAACAAATGCAAGATACGTCCTGGGCTACCTCTTGAGGGAGATGTCGCATCCGGAAAACAAACGCTTTTTCGGCTTCCCCAACCCACGGGGAACCTGAATATATGTATACTTTTCGAATGTGAAGTCAGTTTCACATTTTGACTTTTCATGCTGAATTGGCTTTTTGCCAACAAATGCAAGATACGTCCTGGGCTAACTCCTGAGGGAGAGGTCGCATCCGGAAAACCAATGTTTTTTCGGCTTCCCCAACGCGGGGGGAACCTGAATGTATGTATGCTTTTCGAATGTGAGGTCAGTTTCACATTTTGACTTTTCATGCTGAATTGGATTTTTGCAAACAAATGCAAGATACGTCCTGGTCTAACTCCTGAGGGAGAGGTCGCATCCGGAAAACAAATGGTTTTTCAGTTTTCCCAACCCGGGGGGAATCTCAATAAATGTATGCTTTTTGAAGTTGAGGTCAGTTTCACATTTTCACTTTTTATGCTGAATTGGCTTTTTGCCAACAAATGCAAGATACGTCCTAGGGTAACTCCTGAGGGAGAGGTCGCATCCGGAAAACAAATGGTTTTTCGGCTTACCCAACCTGGGAGGAACCTGAATATATCTAGGCTTTTCAAACGTGAGGTCAGTTTCACATTTTGACTTTTTATGCTGAATTGGCTTTTTGACAACAAATGCAAGATACGTCCTGGGCTACCTCCTGAGGGAGATGTCGCATCCGGAAAACAAATGCTTTTTCGGCTTCCCCAACCCAGGGGGAACCTGAATATATGTATACTTTTCGAATGTGAGGTCTCTTTCACATTTTGACTTTTCATGCTGAATTGGCTTTTTGCCGACAAATGCAAGACACGTGCTGGTCGGATAGGTCGCATCCAGAAAACAAATGGTTTTTCGGTTTCCACAACCCGGGGGGAACCTGAATATATGTATACTTTTCGAATGTGAGGTCAGTTTCACATTTTGACTTTTCATGCTGAATTGGCTTTTTGACAACAAATGCAAGATACGTCCTGGGCTACCTCTTGAGGGAGATGTCGCATCCGGAAAACAAACGCTTTTTCGGCTTCCCCAACCCACGGGGAACCTGAATATATGTATACTTTTCGAATGTGAAGTCAGTTTCACATTTTGACTTTTCATGCTGAATTGGCTTTTTGCCAACAAATGCAAGATACGTCCTGGGCTAACTCCTGAGGGAGAGGTCGCATCCGGAAAACCAATGTTTTTTCGGCTTCCCCAACGCGGGGGGAACCTGAATGTATGTATGCTTTTCGAATGTGAGGTCAGTTTCACATTTTGACTTTTCATGCTGAATTGGATTTTTGCAAACAAATGCAAGATACGTCCTGGTCTAACTCCTGAGGGAGAGGTCGCATCCTTAAAACAAATTGTTTTTCAGTTTTCCCAACCCGGGGGGAATCTCAATATATGTATGCTTTTTGAAGTTGAGGTCAGTTTCACATTTTGACTTTTTCTGCTGAATTGGCTTTTTGCCAACAAATGCAAGATACGTCCTGGGCTAACTCCTGAGGGAGAGGTCGCATCCGGAAAACAAATGGTTTTTCGGCTTACCCAACCTGGGGGGAACCTGAATATATGTAGGCTTTTCAAACGTGAGGTCAGTTTCACATTTTGACTTTTCATGCTGAATTGGCTTTTTGCAAACAAATGCAAGATATGTCCTAGGCTAACTCCTGAGGGAGAGGTCGCATCCGGAAAACAAATGGTTTTTCGGCTTCCCCAACCAAGGGGGAACCTGAATATATGTACACTTTTTGAATGTGAGGTCAGTTTCACATTTTGACTTTTTATGCTGAATTTGATTTTTGCCGACAAATGCAAGACACGTGCTGGTCGGACAGGTCTCATCCAGAAAACAAATGGTTTTTCGGTTTCCACAACCCGGGGGGAACCTGAATATATGTATACTTTTCGAATGTGAGGTCAGTTTCACATTTTGACTTTTCATGCTGAATTGGCTTTTTGACAACAAATGCAAGATACGTCCTGGGCTACCTCCTGAGGGAGATGTCGCATCCGGAAAACAAATGGTTTTTCGGCTTACCCAACGCGGGGGGAATCTGAATGTATGTATGCTTTTCGAATGTGAAGTCAGTTTCACATTTTGACTTTTCATGCTGAATTGGATTTTTGCCAACAAATGGAAGATACGTCCTGGGCTAACTCCTGAGGGAGAGGTCGCATACGGGACAAACAAATGTTTTTCCGGCTTCCAACGCGGGGGGAACTTGAATGTATGTATGCTTTTCGAATGTGAATCAGTTTCAATTTTGACTTTTCATGCTGATTGGATTTTGCCAAGAAATGCAAGAGACATCCTGGGCTAACTCATGAGCGAGAGGTTGCATCCGAAAACAAATGGTTTGGATTCCCCAACCCACGGGGAACCTGTATATATGTATACTTTTCGATGTGAAGTCAGTTCAAATTTGACTTTTCATTGCCCGAATGATTTTTGGTTTACCAAGAAATGCAAGATACGTCCTGGGCTTAAAATACTGGAGGGAGAGGTCGCATCCGGAAAAAATATGGTTTTTCGGCTTCCCCAACCTGGGGGGAAACTGAATATGTGGATACTTTTCAAATTTGAAGTCAATTTCAAATTTGGACTTTTCATGCTTATTGGATTTTTGCAATGAAATGCAAGATACATCCTTGGCTAACTTCTCAGGGGGAGGTCGCATCCGGAAAACATGGTTTTTCGGCTTCCCCAACGTGGGGGGAAACTGAATATGTGTATACTTTTCAAATTTGAAGTCAGTTGCACATTTTGACTTTTCATGCTTTATTGGGTTTTTGCAAACAAATGCAAGATACATCCTTGGCTAACTCCGAGGGAGAGTTCGCATCCGGAAAACAAATGGTTTTTCAGTTTCCCCAGTCCAGGGGGAACCTGAATATATGTATACTTTTCGAATGTGAGGTCAGTTTCACATTTTGACTTTTCATGCTGAATTTGATTTTTGCCGACAAATGCAAGACATGTGCTGGTCGGATAGGTCGCATCCAGAAAACAAATGGTTTTTCGGTTTCCACAACCCGGGGGGAACCTGAATATATGTACACTTTTCGAATGTGAGGTCAGTTTCACATTTTGACTTTTCATGCTGAATTGGCTTTTTGACAACAAATGCAAGATACGTCCTGGGCTACCTCCTGAGGGAGATGTCGCATCCGGAAAACAAACGCTTTTTCGGCTTCCCCAACCCACGGGGAACCTGAATATATGTATACTTTTCGAATGTGAAGTCAGTTTCAAATTTTGACTTTTCATGCTGAATTGGCTTTTTGCCAACAAATGCAAGATACGTCCTGGGCTAACTCCTGAGGGAGAGGTCGCATCAGGAAAACCAATGTTTTTTCGGCTTCCCCAACGTGGGGGGAACCTGAACGTATGTATGCTTTTCGAATGTGAAGTCAGTTTCACATTTTGACTTTTCATGTTGAATTGGATTTTTGCCAACAAATGAAAGATACATCCTGGGCTAACTCCTGAGCGAGAGGTCGCATCCGGAAAACAAATGTTTTTCCGGCTTCCCCAACGCGGGGGGAACCTGAATGTATGTATGCTTTTCGAATGTGAAGTCAGTTTCACATTTTGACTTTTCATGCTGAATTGGATTTTTGCCAACAAATGCAAGATACATCCTGGGCTAACTCATGAGCGAGAGGTTGCATCCGGAAAACAAATGGTTTTTCAGTTTCCCCAACCCAGGGGGAACCTCAATATATGTATACTTTTCGAATGTGAGGTCTGTTTCACATTTTGACTTTTCATGCTGAATTGGCTTTTTGACAACAAATGCAAGATACGTCCTGGGCTACCTCCTGAGGGAGATGTCGCATCCGGAAAACAAACACTTTTTCGGCTTCCCCAACGCGGGGGGAACCTGAATGTATGTATGCTTTTCGAATGTGAAGTCAGTTTCACATTTTGACTTTTCATGCTGAATTGGATTTTTGCCAAGAAATGCAAGATACATCCTGGGCTAACTCCTGAGGGAGAGGTCGCATCCGGAAAACAAATGGTTTTTCAGTTTCCCCAACCCAGGGGGAACCTCAATATATGTATACTTTTCGAATGTGAGGTCAGTTTCACATTTTGACTTTTCATGCTGAATTGGCTTTTTGCCAACAAATGCAAGATACGTCCTGGTCTAACTCCTGAGGGAGAGGTCGCATCCGGAAAACAAATGGTTTTTCAGTTTCCCCAATCCAGGGGGAACCTGAATATATGTATACGTTTCGAATGTGAGGTCAGTTTCACATTTTGACTTTTCATGCAGAATTGGCTTTTTGCCAACAAATGCAAGATACATCCTGGGCTAACTCCTGAGGGAGAGGTCGCATCTGGAAAACAAATGGTTTTTCAGTTTTCCCAACCCGGGGGGAATCTCAATATATGTATGCTTTTTGAAGTTGACGTCAGTTTCACATTTTGACTTTTTATGCTGAATTAGCTTTTTGCCAACAAATGCAAGATACGTCCTAGGCTAACTCCTGAGGGAGAGGTCGCATCCGGAAAACAAATGGTTTTTCGGCTTACCCAACCTGGGGGAACCTGAATATACCTAGGCTTTTCAAACGTGAGGTCAGTTTCACATTTTGACTTTTTATGCTGAATTGGCTTTTTGACAACAAATGCAAGATACATCCTGGGCTACCTCCTGAGGGAGATGTCGCATCCGGAAAACAAATGCTTTTTCGGCTTCCCTAACCCAGGGGGAACCTGAATATATGTATACTTTTCGAATGTGAGGTCAGTTTCACATTTTGACTTTTCATGCTGAATTTGGTTTTTGCCGACAAATGCAAGACACGTGCTGGTCGGATAGGTCGCATCCAGAAAACAAATGGTTTTTCGGTTTCCACAACCCAGGGGGAACCTGAATATATGTATACTTTTCGAATGTGAAGTCAGTTTCACATTTTGACTTTTCATGCTGAATTGGCTTTTTGCCAACAAATGCAAGATATGTCCTGGTCTAACTCCTGAGGGAGAGGTCGCATCCGGAAAACAAATGGTTTTTCTGTTTCCCCAACCCAGGGGGAACCTGAATATATGTATACGTTTCGAACGTGAGGTCAGTTTCACATTTTGACTTTTCATGCTGAATTGGCTTTTTGCCAACAAATGCAAGATACATCCTGGGCTAACTCCTGAGCGAGAGGTTGCATCCGGAAAACAAATGGTTTTTTGGCTTCCCCAACCCAGGGGGAACCTCAATATATGTATACTTTTCGAATGTGAGGTCAGTTTCACATTTTGACTTTTCATGCTTTATTGGCTTTTTGCAAACAAATGCAAGATACGTCCTGGTCTAACTCCTGAGGGAGAGGTCGCATCCGGATAACAAATGCTTTTTCAGTTTCCCCAATCCAGGGGGAACCTGAATATATGTATACGTTTCGAATGTGAGGTCAGTTTCACATTTTGACTTTTCATGCTGAATTGGTTTTTTGCCAACAAATGCAAGATACATCCAAGGTTAACTCCTGAGGGAGAGGTCGCATCCGGAAAACAAATGGTTTTTCAGTTTTCCCAACCCGGAGGGAATCTCAATATATGTATGCTTTTTGAAGTTGAGGTCAGTTTCACATTTTGACTTTTTATGCTGAATTGGCTTGTTGCCAACAAATGCAAGATACATCCTAGGCTAACTCCTGAGGGAGAGGTCGCATCCGGAAAACAAATGGTTTTTCGGCTTACCCAACCTGGGGGAACCTGAATATACCTAGGCTTTTCAAACGTGAGGTCAGTTTCACATTTTGACTTTTTATGCTGAATTGGCTTTTTGACAACAAATGCAAGATACATCCTGGGCTACCTCCTGAGGGAGATGTCGCATCCGGAAAACAAATGCTTTTTCGGCTTCCCCAACCCAGGGGGAACCTGAATATATGTATACTTTTCGAATGTGAGGTCAGTTTCACATTTTGACTTTTCATGCTGAATTTGGTTTTTGCCGACAAATGCAAGACACGTGCTGGTCGGATAGGTCGCATCCAGAAAACAAATGGTTTTTCGGTTTCCACAACCCAGGGGGAACCTGAATATATGTATACTTTTCGAATGTGAAGTCAGTTTCACATTTTGACTTTTCATGCTGAATTGGCTTTTTGCCAACAAATGCAAGATATGTCCTGGTCTAACTCCTGAGGGAGAGGTCGCATCCGGAAAACAAATGGTTTTTCTGTTTCCCCAACCCAGGGGGAACCTGAATATATGTATACGTTTCGAACGTGAGGTCAGTTTCACATTTTGACTTTTCATGCTGAATTGGCTTTTTGCCAACAAATGCAAGATACATCCTGGGCTAACTCCTGAGCGAGAGGTTGCATCCGGAAAACAAATGGTTTTTTGGCTTCCCCAACCCAGGGGGAACCTCAATATATGTATACGTTTCGAATGTGAGGTCAGTTTCACATTTTGACTTTTCATGCTTTATTGGCTTTTGCAAACAAATGCAAGATACGTCCTGGTCTAACTACTGAGGGAGAGGTCGCATCCGGAAAACAAATGGTTTTTCAGTTTCCCCAATCCAGGGGGAACATAAAAATATATGTATACGTTTCGAATGTGAGGTCAGTTTCACATTTTGACTTTTTATGCTGAATTGACTTTCTGCCAACAAATGCAAGATACGTCCTAGGCTAACTCCTGAGGGAGAGGTCGCATCCGGAAAACAAATGGTTTTTCGGCTTCCCCAATCCAGGGGGAACCTGAATATATGTATACTTTTCGAATGTGAGGTCAGTTTCACATTTTGACTTTTCATGCTGAATTGGCTTTTTGCGAACAAATACGAGATACGCCCTGGGCTAACTCCTGAGGGAGAGGTCGCATCCGGAAAAGAAATGTTTTTCCGGCTTCGCCAACGCGGGGGGAACCTGAATGTATGTATGCTTTTCGAATGTGAAGTCAGTTTCACATTTTGACTTTTCATGCTGAATTGGATTTTTGCCAACAAATGCAAGATACATCCTGGGCTAACTCCTGAGCGAGAGGTCGCATCCGGAAAACAAATGGTTTTTTGGCTTCCCCAACCCAGGGGGAACCTCAATATATGTATACTTTTCGAATGTGAGGTCAGTTTCACATTTTGACTTTACATGCTTTATTGGCTTTTTGCAAACAAATGCAAGATATGTCCTGGTCTAACTCCTGAGGGAAAGGTCGCATCCGGAAAACAAATGGTTTTTCAGTTTCCCCAATCCAGGGGGAACCTGAATATATGTATACGTTTCGAATGTGAGGTCAGTTTCACATTTTGAATTTTTATGCTGAATTGGCTTTTTGCCAACAAATGCAAGATACGTCCTAGGCTAACTACTGAGGGAGAGGTCGCATCCGGAAAACAAATGGTTTTTCGGCTTACCCAACCTGGGGGGAACCTGAATATATGTAGGCTTTTCAAACGTGAGGTCAGTTTCACATTTTGACTTTTTATGCTGAATTGGCTTTTTGCCAACAAATGCAAGATACGTCCTGGGCTACCTCCTAAGGGAGATGTCGCATCCGGAAAACAAATGCTTTTTCGGCTTCCCCAACCCAGGGGGAACCTGAATATATGTATACTTTTCGTATGTGATGTCAGTTTCACATTTTGACTTTTTATGCTCAATTGGGTTTTTGCCAACAAATGCAAGATACGTCCTAGGCTAACTCCTGAGGGAGAGGTCGCATCCGGAAAACAAATGGTTTTTCGGCTTACCCAACCTGGGGGGAACCTGAATATATGTAGGCTTTTCAAACGTGAGGTCAATTTCACATTTTGACTTTTTATGCTGAATTGACTTTTTGTCAACAAATGCAAGATACGTCCTGGGCTAACTCCTGAGGGAGAGGTCGCATCCGGAAAACAAATGTTTTTTCGGCTTCCCCAACGCGGGGGGAACCTGAATGTATGTATGCTTTTCGAATGTGAAGTCAGTTTCACATTTTGACTTTTCATGCTGAATTGGATTTTTGCCAACAAATGCAAGATACATCCTGGGCTAACTCATGAGCGAGAGGTTGCATCCGGAAAACAAATGGTTTTTCAGTTTCCCCAACCCAGGGGGAACCTCAATATATGTATACTTTTCGAATGTGAGGTCAGTTTCACATTTTGACTTTTCATGCTGAATTGGCTTTTTCCAAACAAATGCAAGATACGTCCTGGTCTAACTCCTGAGGGAGAGGTCGCATCCGGAAAACAAATGGTTTTTCAGTTTCCCCAATCCAGGGGGAACCTGAATATATGTATACGTTTCGAATGTGAGGTCAGTTTCACATTTTGACTTTTCATGCAGAATTGGCTTTTTGCCAACAAATGCAAGATACATCCTGGGCTAACTCCTGAGGGAGAGGTCGCATCCGGAAAACAAATGGTTTTTCAGTTTTCCCAACCCGGGGGGAATCTCAATATATGTATGCTTTTTGAAGTTGACGTCAGTTTCACATTTTGACTTTTTATGCTGAATTGGCTTTTTGCCAACAAATGCAAGATATGTCCTAGGCTAACTCCTGAGGGAGAGGTCGCATCCGGAAAACAAATGGTTTTTCGGCTTACCCAACCTGGGGGGAACCTGAATATATCTAGGCTTTTCAAACGTGAGGTCAGTTTCACATTTTGACTTTTTATGCTGAATTGGCTTTTTGACAACAAATGCAAGATACGTCCTGGGCTACCTCCTGAGGGAGATGTCGCATCCGGAAAACAAATGCTTTTTCGGCTTCCCCAACCCAGGGGGAACCTGAATATATGTATACTTTTCGAATGTGAGGTCTGTTTCACATTTTGACTTTTCATGCCGAATTTGATTTTTGCCGACAAATGCAAGACACGATCTGGTCGGATAGGTCGCATCCAGAAAACAAATGGTTTTTCCGGCTTCCCCAACGCGGGGGGAACCTGAATGTATGTATGCTTTTCGAATGTGAAGTCAGTTTCACATTTTGACTTTTCATGCTGAATTGGATTTTTGCCAACAAATGCAAGATACATCCTGGGCTAACTCCTGAGGGAGAGGTCGCATCTGGAAAACAAATGGTTTTTCAGTTTTCCCAACCCGGGGGGAATCTCAATATATGTATGCTTTTTGAAGTTGAGGTCAGTTTCACATTTTGACTTTTTATGCTGAATTGGCTTTTTGCGAACAAATGCAAGATACGTCCTGGGCTACCTCCTGAGGGAGATGTTGCATCCGGAAAACAAATGCTTTTTCACCTTCCCCAACCCAGGGGGAACCTGAATATATGTATACTTTTCGAATGTGAGGTCAGTTTCACATTTTGACTTTTCATGCTGAATTTGATTTTTGCCAACAAATGCAAGACACGTGCTGGTCGGATAGGTCACATCCAGAAAACAAATGGTTTTTCGGTTTCCCAAACCCGGGGGGAACCTGCATATATGTATACTTTTCGAATGTGAGGTTAGTTTCACATTTTGACTTTTCATGCTGAATTGGCTCTTTGCAAACAAATGCAAGATACTTCCTGGGCTAACTCCTGAGGGAGAGGTCGCATCCGGAAAACAAATGGTTTTTCGGCTTACCCAACCTGGCGGGAACCTGAATATATGTAGGATTTTCAAACGTGAGGTCAGTTACACATTTTGACTTTTTATGCTGAATTGGTTTTTTGCCAACAAATACAAGATACGTCCTGGTCTACCTCCTGAGGGAGATGTCGCATCCGGAAAACAAATGCTTTTCGGGGGGGGGCCATGCCCCAACCAGGGGAACCTCAGATTATGTTATACTTTTCACGAATGTGAGTCAGTTTCACATTTGACTTTTCATTGCTGAATTGGATTTTGCAAACAAACGCAAAGATAGTCCTGGTCTAGACTCTGAGGGAGAGGTGCATCCGGCAACAATGGTTTTCAGTTTCCCCCACCCACCCAATCCGGGGGAACCGAATATATGTATCGTTTCGAATGTCGAGGTCAGATTCACCTTTTCACTTTCATGGCAGAATTGGCTTTTCGCCAACAAATTGCAAGATACATCCATAGGCTAACTCCTGAGGGAGAGGGCGCATCCGGAAAACAAATGGTTTTTCGGCTTACCCAACCTGGGGGGAACCTGAATATATGTAGGCTCTTCAAACGTGAGGTCAGTTTCACATTTTGACTTTTTATGCTGAATTGGCTTTTTGCCAACAAATGCAAGATACGTCCTGGTCTACCTCCTGAGGGAGATGTCGCATCCGGAAAACAAATGCTTTTTCGGCTTCCCCAAC
This sequence comes from Azemiops feae, assembly GCA_023970755.1. NCBI lineage: Eukaryota > Metazoa > Chordata > Lepidosauria > Squamata > Viperidae > Azemiops > Azemiops feae. The sequence goes on from JALGBA010001284.1 coordinate 51,127, forward strand.
CCAGGGGGAACCTGAATATATGTATACTTTTCGTATGTGATGTCAGTTTCACATTTTGACTTTTTATGCTCAATTGGGTTTTTGCCAACAAATGCAAGATACGTCCTAGGCTAACTCCTGAGGGAGAGGTCGCATCCGGAAAACAAATGGTTTTTCGGCTTACCCAACCTGGGGGGAACCTGAATATATGTAGGCTTTTCAAACGTGAGGTCAATTTCACATTTTGACTTTTTATGCTGAATTGACTTTTTGTCAACAAATGCAAGATACGTCCTGGGCTAACTCCTGAGGGAGAGGTCGCATCCGGAAAACAAATGTTTTTTCGGCTTCCCCAACGCGGGGGGAACCTGAATGTATGTATGCTTTTCAAATGTGAAGTCAGTTTCACATTTTGACTTTTCATGCTGAATTGGATTTTTGCCAACAAATGCAAGATACATCCTGGGCTAACTCATGAGCAAGAGGTTGCATCCGGAAAACAAATGGTTTTTCAGTTTCCACAACCCAGGGGGAACCTCAATATATGTATACTTTTCGAATGTGAGGTCAGTTTCACATTTTGACTTTTCATGCTGAATTGGCTTTTTACCAACAAATGCAAGATACGTCCTGGTCTAACTCCTGAGGGAGAGGTCGCATCCGGAAAACAAATGGTTTTTCAGTTTCCCCAATCCAGGGGGAACCTGAATATATGTATACGTTTCGAATGTGAGGTCAGTTTCACATTTTGACTTTTCATGCAGAATTGGCTTTTTGCCAACAAATGCAAGATACATCCTGGGCTAACTCCTGAGGGAGAGGTCGCATCCGGAAAACAAATGGTTTTTCAGTTTTCCCAACCCGGGGGGAATCTCAATATATGTATGCTTTTTGAAGTGAGGTCAGTTTCACATTTTGACTTTTTATGCTGAATTGGCTTTTTGCGAACAAATGCAAGATACGTCCTGGGCTACCTCCTGAGGGAGATGTTGCATCCGGAAAACAAATGCTTTTTCACCTTCCCCAACCCAGGGGGAACCTGAATATATGTATACTTTTCGAATGTGAGGTCAGTTTCACATTTTGACTTTTCATGCTGAATTTGATTTTTGCCAACAAATGCAAGACACGTGCTGGTCGGATAGGTCGCATCCAGAAAACAAATGGTTTTTCGGTTTCCACAACCCGGGGGGAACCTGAATATATGTATACTTTTCGAATGTGAGGTCAGTTTCACATTTTGACTTTTCATGCTGAATTGGCTTTTTGACAACAAATGCAAGATACGTCCTGGGCTACCTCCTGAGGGAGATGTCGCATCCGGAAAACAAACGCTTTTTCGGCTTCCCCAACCCACGGGGAACCTGAATATATGTATACTTTTCGAATGTGAAGTCAGTTTCACATTTTGACTTTTTATGCTGAATTGGCTTTTTTCCAACAAATGCAAGATATGTCCTGGACTAACTCCTGAGGGAGAAGTCGCATCCGGAAAACAAACGGTTTTTCGGCTTCCCCAACCTGGGGGGAACCTGAATATATGTATACTTTTCGAATGTGAGGTCAGTTTCACATTTTGACTTTTCATGCTGAATTGGCTTTTTGACAACAAATGCAAGATACGTCCTGGGCTAACTCCTGAGGGAGATGTCGCATCCGGAAAACAAATGTTTTCCCGGCTTCCCCAACGTGGGGGGAACCTGAATGTATATATGCTTTTCGAATGTGAAGTCAGTTTCACATTTTGACTTTTCATGCTGAATTGGATTTTTGCCAACAAATGCAAGATACATCCTGGTCTAACTCCTGAGGGAGAGGTCGCATCCGGAAAACAAATGGATTTTCAGTTTCCCCAATCCAGGGGGAACCTCAATATATGTATACTTTTCGAATGTGAGGTCAGTTTCACATTTTGACTTTTCATGCTGAATTGGCTTTTTGCCAACAAATGCAAGATACGTCCTGGTCTAACTCCTGAGGGAGAGGTCGCATCCGGAAAACAAATGGTTTTTTGGCTTCCCCAACCCAGGGGGAACCTCAATATATGTATACTTTTCGAATGTGAGGTCAGTTTCACATTTTGACTTTACATGCTTTATTGGCTTTTTGCAAACAAATGCAAGATACGTCCTGGTCTAACTCCTGAGGGAGAGGTCGCATCCGGAAAACAAATGGTTTTTCAGTTTCCCCAATCCAGGGGGAACCTGAATACATGTATACGTTTCGAATGTGAGGTCAGTTTCACATTTTGACTTTTTATGCTGAATTGGCTTTTTGCCAACAAATGCAAGATACGTCCTAGGCTAACTCCTGAGGGAGAGGTCGCATCCTGAAAACAAATGGTTTTTCGGCTTACCCAACCTGGGGGGAAGCTGAATATATATAGGCTTTTCAAAGGTGAGGTCAGTTTCACATTTTGACTTTTTATGCTGAATTGGCTTTTTGCCAACAAATGCAAGATACGTCCTGGGCTAACTCCTGAGGGAGAGGTTGCATCTGGAAAACAAATGTTTTTTCGGCTTCCCCAACGCGTGGGGAACCTGAATGTATGTATGCTTTTCGAATGTGAAGTCAGTTTCACATTTTGACTTTTCATGCTGAATTGGATTTTTGCCAACAAATGCAAGATACATCCTGGGCTAACTCCTGAGGGAGAGGTCGCATCCGGAAAACAAATGTTTTTCCGGCTTCCCCAACGCGGGGGGAACCTGAATGTATGTATGCTTTTCGAATGTGAAGTCAGTTTCACATTTTGACTTTTCATGCTGAATTGGATTTTTGCCAACAAATGCAAGATACATTCTGGGCTAACTCCTGAGGGAGAGGTCGCATCCGGAAAACAAATGGTTTTTCAGTTTTCCCAACCCGGGGGGAATCTCAATATATGTATGCTTTTTGAAGTTGAGGTCAGTTTCACATTTTGACTTTTTATGCTGAATTGGCTTTTTGCGAACAAATGCAAGATACGTCCTGGGCTACCTCCTGAGGGAGATGTTGCATCCGGAAAACAAATGCTTTTTCACCTTCCCCAACCCAGGGGGAACCTGAATATATGTATACTTTTCGAATGTGAGGTCAGTTTCACATTTTGACTTTTCATGCTGAATTTGATTTTTGCCAACAAATGCAAGACACGTGCTGGTCGGATAGGTCGCATCCAGAAAACAAATGGTTTTTCGGTTTCCCAAACCCGGGGGAACCTGCATATATGTATACTTTTCGAATGTGAGGTTAGTTTCACATTTTGACTTTTCATGCTGAATTGGCTCTTTGCAAACAAATGCAAGATACTTCCTGGGCTAACTCCTGAGGGAGACGTCGCATCCGGAAAACAAATGGTTTTTCGGCTTACCCAACCTGGCGGGAACCTGAATATATGTAGGATTTTCAAACGTGAGGTCAGTTTCACATTTTGACTTTTTATGCTGAATTGGTTTTTTGCCAACAAATACAAGATACGTCCTGGTCTACCTCCTGAGGGAGATGTCGCATCCGGAAAACAAATGCTTTTTCGGCTTCCCCAACCCAGGGGGAACCTGAATATATGTATACTTTTCGTATGTGATGTCAGTTTCACATTTTGACTTTTTATGCTCAATTGGGTTTTTGCCAACAAATGCAAGATACGTCCTAGGCTAACTCCTGAGGGAGAGGTCGCATCCGGAAAACAAATGGTTTTTCGGCTTACCCAACCTGGGGGGAACCTGAATATATGTAGGCTTTTCAAAGGTGAGGTCAGTTTCACATTTTGACTTTTTATGCTGAATTGGCTTTTTGCCAACAAATGCAAGATACGTCCTGGGCTAACTCCTGAGGGGGGGGGGGGGGGGGGGGGGGGGGGGGGGGGGGGGGGGGGGGGGGGGGGGGGGGGGTGGGGGGGGGGGGGGGGGGGGGGGGGGGTGGGAGAGGTCGCATCTGGAAAATTAATGGTTTCTCAGTTTCCCCAACCCAGGGGGAACCTTAATATATGTATACTTTTCGAATGTGAGGTCAGTTTCACATTTTGACTTTAAATGCTGAATTGGCTTTTTGCGAACAAATACGAGATACGCCCTGGGCTAACTCCTGAGGGAGAGGTCGCATCCGGAAAACAAATGGTTTTTCGGCTTACCCAACCTGGGGGGAACCTGAATATATGTAGGCTTTTCAAACGTGAGGTCAGTTTCACATTTTGACTTTTTATGCTGAATTGGCTTTTTGCCATCAAATGCAAGATACGTCCTGGGCTAACTCCTGAGGGAGATGTCGCATCCGGAAAACAAATGGTTTTTCGGCTTCCCCAACCCAGGGGGAACCTGAATATATGTATACTTTTCGAATGTGAGGTCAGTTTCACATTGACTTTTAGCTAATTGGGATTTTTGCAAACAAATGCAAGATACATCCTAGGCTAACTCCTGAGGGAGAGGTCGCATCCGGAAAACAAATGGTTTTTCGGCTTACCCAACCTGGGGGGAACCTGAATATATGTAGGCTTTTCAAACGTGAGGTCAGTTACACATTTTGACTTTTTATGCTGAATTGGCTTTTTGCCAACAAATGCAAGATACGTCCTGGGCTACCTCCTAAGGGAGATGTCGCATCCGGAAAACAAATGCTTTTTCGGCTTCCCCAACCCAGGGGGAACCTGAATATATGTATACTTTTCGTATGTGATGTCAGTTTCACATTTTGACTTTTTATGCTCAATTGGGTTTTTGCCAACAAATGCAAGATACGTCCTAGGCTAACTCCTGAGGGAGAGGTCGCATCCGGAATAACCAAATGGTTTTTGGCTTACCCAACTGGTGGGAACCTGAATATATTAGGTTTTCAAACGGAGGTCAGTTTCACATTTTGACTTTTATGCTGCAATTGGCTTGAGAAACAAAGCAAGATACGTCGTGGGCTGCCTCTGAGGGAGATGTTCGCATCTGGAACACAATGCTTGTTGGCTTCCCCAACCAAGGGGGAACTTGAATATAGGTTTACTTTTCGAATGTGAGTCTGTGTCACATTTTGATTTCAGGCTGAATGATTTTTTGCACAAATGCAAGACACGTGCTGCGGATAGGTCGCATCCAGAAAACAACATGGTTTTTTTTCGGTTTTTTCCCAAAACACGGGGGGCACTGAATATATGTATACTTTTCGCGTTTGAAGTCAGATTGAACATTTGACTTTTCATGCTTTATTTGATTTTTTCCAACAAATGCAAGATACAACCAGGGCTAACTTCTCAGGGGGAGGTCGCAGATGGAAAACATATGGTTTTTCAGATTCCCCAACCTGGGGGGAACATGAATATATGTATACTTTTCGAATTTGAGGTCAGGTTCACATTTTGACTTTTATGCTTTATTGGATTTTTGCCAACAAATGCAAGGTACAACCAGGGCTAACTTCTAAGGAGGAGGTCGCAGATGGAAAACATATGGTTTTTCGGATTCCCCAACCTGGGGGGAACATGAATATATGTATACTTTTCGAATTTGAGGTCAGGTTCACATTTTTGGATTTCATGCGGAATGGTGCTTTTTGACAACAAAACTGCAAGATACGGCCTGGGCTAACTCCTGAGGAGTGTGCGTCCGAAAACAAATGTTTTCCCGGCTTCCCCAACGTGGGGGGAACCTGAATGTATATATGCTTTTCGAATGTGAAGTCAGTTTCACATTTTGACTTTTCATGCTGAATTGGATTTTTGCCAACAAATGCAAGATACATCCTGGTCTAACTCCTGAGGGAGAGGTTGCATCCGGAAAACAAATGGATTTTCAGTTTCCCCAATCCAGGGCGAACCTCAATATATGTATACTTTTCGAATGTGAGGTCAGTTTCACATTTTGACTTTTCATGCTGAATTGGCTTTTTGCCAACAAATGCAAGATACGTCCTGGTCTAACTCCTGAGGGAGAGGTCGCATCCGGAAAACAAATGGTTTTTTGGCTTCCCCAACCCAGGGGGAACCTCAATATATGTATACTTTTCGAATGTGAGGTCAGTTTCACATTTTGACTTTACATGCTTTATTGGCTTTTTGCAAACAAATGCAAGATACGTCCTGGTCTAACTCCTGAGGGAGAGGTCGCATCCGGAAAACAAATGGTTTTTCAGTTTCCCCAATCCAGGGGGAACCTGAATACATGTATACGTTTCGAATGTGAGGTCAGTTTCACATTTTGACTTTTTATGCTGAATTGGCTTTTTGCCAACAAATGCAAGATACGTCCTAGGCTAACTCCTGAGGGAGAGGTCGCATCCTGAAAACAAATGGTTTTTCGGCTTACCCAACCTGGGGGGAAGCTGAATATATATAGGCTTTTCAAAGGTGAGGTCAGTTTCACATTTTGACTTTTTATGCTGAATTGGCTTTTTGCCAACAAATGCAAGATACGTCCTGGGCTAACTCCTGAGGGAGAGGTTGCATCTGGAAAACAAATGTTTTTTCGGCTTCCCCAACGCGTGGGGAACCTGAATGTATGTATGCTTTTCGAATGTGAAGTCAGTTTCACATTTTGACTTTTCATGCTGAATTGGATTTTTGCCAACAAATGCAAGATACATCCTGGGCTAACTCCTGAGGGAGAGGTCGCATCCGGAAAACAAATGTTTTTCCGGCTTCCCCAACGCGGGGGGAACCTGAATGTATGTATGCTTTTCGAATGTGAAGTCAGTTTCACATTTTGACTTTTCATGCTGAATTGGATTTTTGCCAACAAATGCAAGATACATTCTGGGCTAACTCCTGAGGGAGAGGTCGCATCCGGAAAACAAATGGTTTTTCAGTTTTCCCAACCCGGGGGGAATCTCAATATATGTATGCTTTTTGAAGTTGAGGTCAGTTTCACATTTTGACTTTTTATGCTGAATTGGCTTTTTGCGAACAAATGCAAGATACGTCCTGGGCTACCTCCTGAGGGAGATGTTGCATCCGGAAAACAAATGCTTTTTCACCTTCCCCAACCCAGGGGGAACCTGAATATATGTATACTTTTCGAATGTGAGGTCAGTTTCACATTTTGACTTTTCATGCTGAATTTGATTTTTGCCAACAAATGCAAGACACGTGCTGGTCGGATAGGTCGCATCCAGAAAACAAATGGTTTTTCGGTTTCCCAAACCCGGGGGGAACCTGCATATATGTATACTTTTCGAATGTGAGGTTAGTTTCACATTTTGACTTTTCATGCTGAATTGGCTCTTTGCAAACAAATACAAGATACTTCCTGGGCTAACTCCTGAGGGAGAGGTCGCATCCGGAAAACAAATGGTTTTTCGGCTTACCCAACCTGGCGGGAACCTGAATATATGTAGGATTTTCAAACGTGAGGTCAGTTTCACATTTTGACTTTTTATGCTGAATTGGTTTTTTGCCAACAAATACAAGATACGTCCTGGTCTACCTCCTGAGGGAGATGTCGCATCCGGAAAACAAATGCTTTTTCGGCTTCCCCAACCCAGGGGTAACCTGAATATATGTATACATTTCGTATGTGATGTCAGTTTCACATTTTGACTTTTTATGCTGAATTGGCTTTTTGCAAACAAATGCAAGATACATCCTAGGCTAACTCCTGAGGAAGAGGTCGCATCCGGAAAACAAATGGTTTTTCGGCTTACCCAACCTGGGGGGAACCTGAATATATGTAGGCTTTTGAAACGTGAGGTCAGTTTCACATTTTGACTTTTTATGCTGAATTGGCTTTTTGCCAACAAATGCAAGATACGTCCTGGGCTACCTCCTGAGGGAGATGTCGCATCCGGAAAACAAATGCTTTTTCGGCTTCCCCAACCCAGGGGGAACCTGAATATATGTATACTTTTCGTATGTGATGTCAGTTTCACATTTTGACTTTTTATGCTGAATTGGCTTTTTGCAAACAAATGCAAGATACATCCTAGGCTAACTCCTGTTGAAGAGGTCGCATCCGGAAAACAAATGGTTTTTCGGCTTACCCAACCTGGGGGGAACCTGAATATATGTAGGCTTTTCAAACGTGAGGTCAGTTTCACATTTTGACTTTTTATGCTGAATTGGCTTTTTGACAACAAATGCAAGATACGTCCTGGGCTACCTCCTAAGGGAG
>JALGBA010001285.1:0-25234 GCA_023970755.1 Azemiops feae
TTCTAGGTTGCCCTATCTATCTTTCCTGGTAAAATACATGGGAAAATCCCACTGGAGGAAAATTCCACTTAGGGTTAAGGTTAGGTCACCATGAACTGATAGAGCAAAATGGACATCGCCAACAAATTCGGAGTGCTTGGGTATGGTTAGGAGGGCACTGACGTTTGTAGGCTGCCCTATCTGTTTCCTGGTAAAATACATGGGAAAATCCCATTGGAGGAAAATTCCACTTAGGATTAGGGTTAGGTCACCATGAACTCATAGAGAAAAATGGACATCCCCCAAAAATTCGGAGTGCTTGGGTATGGTTAGGAAGGCACTGACCTTTCTAGGTTGCCCTATCTATCTTTCCTGGTAAAATACATGGGAAAATCCCACTGGAGGAAAATTCCACTTAGGATTAGGGTTAGGTCACCATGAACTCATAGAGAAAATTCGGAGAGCTTGGGTATGGTTAGGAAGGCACTGACCTTTCTAGGTTGCCCTATCTATCTTTCCTGGTAAAATACATGGGAAAATCCCACTGGAGGAAAATTCCACTTAGGATTAGGGTTAGGTCACCATGAACTCATAGAGCAAAATGGACATCGCCAACAAAAATTCGGAGTGCTTGGATATGGTTAGGAGGGCACTGACTTTTCTAGGCTGCCCTATCTATCTTTCCTGGTAAAATACATGGAAAAATCCCACTGGAGGAAAATTTCACTTAGGGTTAAGGTTAGGTCACCATGAACTCATAGAGAAAAATGGACATCCCCCAAAAATTCGGAGTGCTTGGATATGGTTAGGAGGGCACTGACTTTTCTAGGCTGCCCTATCTATCTGTTTCCTGGTAAAATACATGGGAAAATCCCATTGGAGGAAAATTCCACTTAGGATTAGGGTTAGGTCACCATGAACTCATAGAGAAAAATGGACATCCCCCAAAAATTCGGAGAGCTTGGGTATGGTTAGGAAGGCACTGACCTTTCTAGGTTGCCCTATCTATCTTTCCTGGTAAAATACATGGGAAAATCCCACTGGAGGAAAATTCCACTTAGGGTTAAGGTTAGGTCACCATGAACTGATAGAGCAAAATGGACATCGCCAACAAATTCGGAGTGCTTGGGTATGGTTAGGAGGGCACTGACGTTTGTAGGCTGCCCTATCTGTTTCCTGGTAAAATACATGGGAAAATCCCATTGGAGGAAAATTCCACTTAGGATTAGGGTTAGGTCACCATGAACTCATAGAGAAAAATGGACATCGCCAACAAATTCGGATGCCTGGTATGGTTAGGAGGGCACTGACTTTTCTTGGCTGCCCTATCTGTTTCCTGGTAAAATACATGGGAAAATCCCATTGGAGGAAAATTCCACTTAGGATTAGGGTTAGGTCACCATGAACTCATAGAGAAAATTCGGAGAGCTTGGGTATGGTTAGGAAGGCACTGACCTTTCTAGGTTGCCCTATCTATCTTTCCTGGTAAAAGACATGGGAAAGTCCCACTGGAGGAAAATTCCACTTAGGGTTAAGGTTAGGTCACCATGAACTCATAGAGAAAAATGGACATCCCCCAAAAATTCGGAGTGCTTGGGTATGGTTAGGAAGGCACTGACCTTTCTAGGTTGCCCTATCTATCTTTCCTGGTAAAATACATGGGAAAATCCCACTGGAGGAAAATTCCACTTAGGATTAGGGTTAGGTCACCATGAACTCATAGAGAAAATTCGGAGAGCTTGGGTATGGTTAGGAAGGCACTGACCATTCTAGGTTGCCCTATCTATCTTTCCTGGTAAAATACATGGGAAAATCCCACTGGAGGAAAATTCCACTTAGGGTTAAGGTTAGGTCACCATGAACTCATAGAGCAAAATGGACATCGCCAACAAATTCGGAGTGCTTGGGTATAGTTAGGAGGGCACTGACTTTTTTAGGCTGCCCTATCTGTTTCCTGGTAAAATACATGGGAAAATCCCATTGGGGGAAAATTCCACTTAGGATTAGGGTTAGGTCACCATGAACTCATAGAGAAAAATGGACATCCCCCCAAAATTCGGAATGCTTGGTATGGTTAGGAGCACTGACCTTTCTATGTTGCCCTATCTATCTTTCTTAAAATACATGGGAAAATCCCACTGAGGGCCATTCCACTTAGGATTAGGTTAGGTTCACCATGAACTTCATAGCAAAATGGACATCGCCAACAGATTCGGAATGCTTGGGTATGTTAGGAGGGCACGACTTGTTCTAGGCTGCCCTATCGATCTTTCTGGTAAAAAATAACATTGCGAAATCCCACTGGAGGAAAATTCCACTTAGGGTTAAGGTTAAGTCACCATGAACTCATAGAGCAAAATGGACATCGCCAACAAATTCGGAGTGCTTGGGTATGGTTAGGAGGGCACTGACTTTTCTAGGCTGCCCTATCTGTTTCCTGGTAAAATACATGGGAAAATCCCACTGGAGGAAAATTCCACTTAGGATTAGGGTTAGGTCACCATGAACTCATAGAGAAAAATGGACATCCCCAAAAAATTCGGAGTGCTTGGGTATGGTTAGGAAGGCACTGACCTTTCTAGGTTGCCCTATCTATCTTTCCTAGTAAAATACATGGGAAAATCCCACTGGAGGAAAATTCAATTTAGGATTAGGGTTAGGTAACCATGAACTCATAGAGCAAAATGGACGTCGCCAACAAATTCGGAATGCTTGGATATGGTTAGGAGGGCACTGACTTTTCTAGGCTGCCCTATCTATCTTTCCTGGTAAAATACATGGGAAAATCCCACTGGAGGAAAATTCCACTTAGGGTTAAGGTTAGGTCACCATGAACTCATAGAGCAAAATGGACATCGCCAACAAATTCGGAGTGCTTGGGTATGGTTAGGAGGGCACTGACTTTTCTAGGCTGCCCTATCTGTTTCCTGGTAAAATACATGGGAAAATCCCATTGGAGGAAAATTCCAATTAGGGTTAAGGTTAGGTCACCATGAACTCATAGAGCAAAATGGACATCGCCAACAAATTCGGAGTGCTTGGGTATGGTTAGGATGGCACTGACTTTTCTAGGCTGCCCTATCTATCTTTCCTGGTAAAAGACATGGGAAAATCCCACTGGAGGAAAATTCCACTTAGGGTTAAGGTTAGGTCACCATGAACTCATAGAGCAAAATGGACATCGCCAACAAATTCGGAGTGCTTGGGTATGGTTAGGAGGGCACTGACCTTTCTAGGCTGCCCTATCTGTTTCCTGGTAAAATACATGGGAAAATCCCATTGGAGGAAAATTCCACTTAGGATTAGGGTTAGGTCACCATGAACTCATAGAGAAAAATGGACATCCCCAAAAAATTCGGAGTGCTTGGGTATGGTTAGGAAGGCACTGACCTTTCTAGGTTGCCCTATCTATGTTTCCTGGTAAAATACATGGGAAAATCCCACTGGAGGAAAATTCAATTTAGGATTAGGGTTAGGTCACCATGAACTCATAGAGCAAAATGGACATCGCCAACAAATTCGGAGTGCTTGGATATGGTTAGGAGGGCACTGACTTTTCTAGGCTGCCCTATCTATCTTTCCTGGTAAAATACATGGGAAAATCCCACTGGAGGAAAATTCCACTTAGGGTTAAGGTTAGGTCACCATGAACTCATAGAGCAAAAATGGACATCACTGCCCTAGGCTGCCCTAAAAATTCGGAGTGCTTGGAAAAATGGATGGTTAGGAGGGCACTGACCTTTCTAGGCTGCCCTATCTATCTTTCCTGGTAAAATACATGGGGAAATCCACTGGAGGAAAATTCCACTTAGGATTAGGGTTAGGTTAGGTCACCATGAACTCATAGAGCAAAAATGGACATCGCCAAATTCGGAAATTCGTAGTGCTTGGCTATGGTTAGGGGGGCACTGATTTTTCTAGCCTGCCCTATCTATGTTTCGTGTAGTGCTTGGCTATGGTTAGGGGGGCACTGATTTTTCTAGCCTGCCCTATCTATGTTTCGTGGTAAAATACATGGGAAAATCTCAATGGCAGAAAATTCCACCTAGGGTTAGGGTTCGGTCAACATGAACTCATAGAGGAAAATGGACATCGCCAACAAATTTGTAGTGCTTGGCTATGGTTAGGAGGGCACTGATTTTTCTAGCTTGCCCTATCTGTTTCCTGGCAAAATACATGGGAAAATCCCATTGGCGGAAAATTCCACTTAGGGTTAGGGTTTGGTTACCATTAACTCATAGAGCAAAATGGACATCGCCAACAAATTCGGAGTGCTTGGGTATGGTTAGGAGGGCACTGACTTTTCTTGGCTGCCCTATCTGTTTCCTGGTAAAATACATGGGAAAATCCCATTGGAGGAAAATTCCACTTAGGATTAGGGTTAGGTCACCATGAACTCATAGAGAAAATTCGGAGAGCTTGGGTATGGTTAGGAAGGCACTGACCTTTCTAGGTTGCCCTATCTATCTTTCCTGGTAAAAGACATGGGAAAGTCCCACTGGAGGAAAATTCCACTTAGGGTTAAGGTTAAGTCACCATGAACTCATAGAGCAAAATGGACATCGCCAACAAATTCGGAGTGCTTGGGTATGGTTAGGAGGGCACTGACTTTTCTAGGCTGCCCTATCTGTTTCCTGGTAAAATACATGGGAAAATCCCACTGGAGGAAAATTCCACTTAGGATTAGGGTTAGGTCACCATGAACTCATAGTGAAAAATGGACATCCCCCCAAAATTCGGAGTGCTTGGGTATGGTTAGGAAGGCACTGACCTTTCTAGGTTGCCCTATCTATCTTTCCTGGTAAAATACATGGAAAAATCCCACTGGAGGAAAATTCCACTTAGGATTAGGGTTAGGTCACCATGAACTCATAGAGAAAATTCGGAGTGCTTGGGTATGGTTAGGAAGGCACTGACCTTTCTAGGTTGCCCTATCTATCTTTCCTGGTAAAATACATGGGAAAATCCCACTGGAGGAAAATTCCACTTAGGGTTAAGGTTAGGTCACCATGAACTGATAGAGCAAAATGGACATCGCCAAAAAATTCGGAGTGCTTGGGTATGGTTAGGAGGGCACTGACGTTTCTAGGCTGCCCTATCTGTTTCCTGGTAAAATACATGGGAAAATCCCATTGGAGGAAAATTCCACTTAGGATTAGGGTTAGGTCACCATGAACTCATAGAGAAAAAGGGACATCCCCCCAAAATTCGGAGTGCTTGGGTATGGTTAGGAAGGCACTGACCTTTCTAGGTTGCCCTATCTATCTTTCCTGGTAAAATACATGGGAAAATCCCACTGGAGGAAAATTCCACTTAGGATTAGGGTTAGGTCACCATGAACTCATAGAGAAAATTCGGAGAGCTTGGGTATGGTTAGGAAGGCACTGACCATTCTAGGTTGCCCTATCTATCTTTCCTGGTAAAATACATGGGAAAATCCCACTGGAGGAAAATTCCACTTAGGGTTAAGGTTAGGTCACCATGAACTCATAGAGCAAAATGGACATCGCCAACAAATTCGGAGTGCTTGGGTATAGTTAGGAGGGCACTGACTTTTTTAGGCTGCCCTATCTGTTTCCTGGTAAAATACATGGGAAAATCCCATTGGGGGAAAATTCCACTTAGGATTAGGGTTAGGTCACCATGAACTCATAGAGAAAAATGGACATCCCCCCAAAATTCGATTGCTTGGATATGGTTAGGAGGGCACTGACTTTTCTTGCTGCCCTATCTATCTGTTTCCTGGTAAAATTACATGGAAAATCCCATTGGAGTAAATTCCACTTTAGGAAAATTAGGGTTAGAATCCACCATGACTCATAGAAAAATGGACATCCCCACAAATTCGGAGGAGCTTGGTAGGGTTAGGAAGCACGGCCTTTCTAGGTTGCCCTATCTATCTTTCCTGGTAAATACATTGGAGAATCCCACTGGAGGAAAATTCCCACTTAGGGTTAGTTAGGTCCCATGAACTGATAGAGCAATGACATCGCCACAAATTCGAGTGCTTGGGTCTGGTTAGGAGGGCCTGACGTTTGTGGCTGCCCCTATCTGTTTTCCTGGTAAAATCCATGGGAAAATCCTATGAGGAAAATTCCACTTAGGCATTTAGGGTTAGGTCAACCATGAACTCATGAAAAAAATGACATCCCCCCAAATTCGGAGTGCTTGGGTATGGTTAGGAAGGCACTGACCTTTCTAGGTTGCCCTATCTATCTTTCCTGGTAAAATACATGGGAAAATCCCACTGGAGGAAAATTCCACTTAGGATTAGGGTTAGGTCACCATGAACTCATAGAGAAAATTCGGAGAGCTTGGGTATGGTTAGGAAGGCACTGACCTTTCTAGGTTGCCCTATCTATCTTTCCTGGTAAAATACATGGGAAAATCCCACTGGAGGAAAATTCCACTTAGGATTAGGGTTAGGTCACCATGAACTCATAGAGCAAAATGGACATCGCCAACAAATTCGGAGTGCTTGGATATGGTTAGGAGGGCACTGACTTTTCTAGGCTGCCCTATCTATCTTTCCTGGTAAAATACATGGAAAAATCCCACTGGAGGAAAATTTCACTTAGGGTTAAGGTTAGGTCACCATGAACTCATAGAGCAAAATGGACATCGCCAACAAATTCGGAGTGCTTGGGTATGGTTAGGAGGGCACTGACTTTTCTTGGCTGCCCTATCTGTTTCCTGGTAAAATACATGGGAAAATCCCATTGGAGGAAAATTCCACTTAGGATTAGGGTTAGGTCACCATGAACTCATAGAGAAAATTCGGAGAGCTTGGGTATGGTTAGGAAGGCACTGACCTTTCTAGGTTGCCCTATCTATCTTTCCTGGTAAAATACATGGGAAAATCCCACTGGAGGAAAATTCCACTTAGGGTTAAGGTTAGGTCACCATGAACTCATAGAGCAAAATGGACATCGCCAACAAATTCGGAGTGCTTGGGTATGGTTAGGAGGGCACTGACTTTTCTAGGCTGCCCTATCTGTTTCCTGGTAAAATACCTGGGAAAATCCCATTGGAGGAAAATTCCACTTAGGATTAGGGTTAGGTCACCATGAACTCATAGAGAAAATTCGGAGTGCTTGGGTATGGTTAGGAAGGCACTGACCTTTCTAGGTTGCCCTATCTATCTATCCTGGTAAAATACATGGGAAAATCCCACTGGAGGAAAATTCAACTTAGGATTAGGGTTAGGTCACCATGAACTCATAGAGAAAATTCGGAGTGCTTGGGTATGGTTAGGAAGGCACTGACCTTTCTAGGTTGCCCTATTTATCTTTCCTGGTAAAATACATGGGAAAATCCCACTGGAGGAAAATTCCACTTAGGGTTAAGGTTAGGTCACCATGAACTCATAGAGCAAAATGGACATCGCCAACAAATTCGGAGTGCTTGGGTATAGTTAGGAGGGCACTGACGTTTCTAGGCTGCCCTATCTGTTTCCTGGTAAAATACATGGGAAAATCCCATTGGAGGAAAATTCCACTTAGGATTAGGGTTAGGTCACCATGAACTCATAGAGAAAAATGGACATCCCCCAAAATCGGGTGCTTGGTATTGTTAGGAAGGCACTGAACCTTTCTAGGTGCCCTACTAGCTTTCCTGGTAAAATACATGGGAAAATCCCACTGGAGAAAATTCCACTTTAGGATTAGTGGTAGGTCACCATGAACTCATAGAGCAAAATGGACATACGCCAACAAATTCGGATGCTTGGATATTGTAGTGAAGGGCCCCTGACTTTTTCTAGGCTGACCTATCTATCTTTCCTGGTACAATACATGGAAACTCCCCACGTTGGAGGAAAATTCCACTTATGGTTAAAGTTAGGTCACCATGACTCCATATACAAAATGGACATCGCCAACAAATCCGGAGTGCTTGGGTATGGTTAGGAGGGCACTGACTTTTCTTGGCTGCCCTATCTGTTTCCTGGTAAAATACATGGGAAAATCCCATTGGAGGAAAATTCCACTTAGGATTAGGGTTAGGTCACCATGAACTCATAGAGAAAATTCGGAGAGCTTGGGTATGGTTAGGAAGGCACTGACCTTTCTAGGTTGCCCTATCTATCTTTCCTGGTAAAAGACATGGGAAAGTCCCACTGGAGGAAAATTCCACTTAGGGTTAAGGTTAGGTCACCATGAACTCATAGAGAAAAATGGACATCCCCCCAAAATTCGGAGTGCTTGGGTATGGTTAGGAAGGCACTGACCTTTCTAGGTTGCCCTATCTATCTTTCCTGGTAAAATACATGGGAAAATCCCACTGGAGAAAATTCCACTTAGGATTAGGGTTAGGTCACCATGAACTCATAGAGAAAATTCGGAGAGCTTGGGTATGGTTAGGAAGGCACTGACCTTTCTAGGTTGCCCTATCTATCTTTCCTGGTAAAATACATGGGAAAATCCCACTGGAGGAAAATTCCACTTAGGGTTAAGGTTAGGTCACCATGAACTCATAGAGCAAAATGGACATCGCCAACAAATTCGGAGTGCTTGGGTATAGTTAGGAGGGCACTGACTTTTCTTAGGCTGCCCTATCTGTTTCCTGGTAAAATACATGGGAAAATCCCATTGGGGGAAAATTCCACTTAGGATTAGGGTTAGGTCACCATGAACTCATAGAGAAAAATGGACATCCCCCCAAAATTCGGAGTGCTTGGGTATGGTTAGGAAGGCACTGACCTTTCTAGGTTGCCCTATCTATCTTTCCTGGTAAAATACATGGGAAAATCCCACTGGAGGAAAATTCCACTTAGGATTAGGGTTAGGTCACCATGAACTCATAGAGCAAAATGGACGTCGCCAACAAATTCGGAATGCTTGGATATGGTTAGGAGGGCACTGACTTTTCTAGGCTGCCCTATCTATCTTTCCTGGTAAAATACATGGGAAAATCCCACTGGAGGAAAATTCCACTTAGGGTTAAGGTTAGGTCACCATGAACTCATAGAGCAAAATGGACATCGCCAACAAATTCGGAGTACTTGGGTATGGTTAGGAGGGCACTGACTTTTCTAGGCTGCCCTATCTGTTTCCTGGTAAAATACATGGGAAAATCCCATTGGAGGAAAATTCCAATTAGGGTTAAGGTTAGGTCACCATGAACTCATAGGAGAAAATTCGGAAGAGGCTTTGGGTAGGTTTATGAAAAGCACTCGACCTTTCTAGGTTGCCCTATCTATCTTTCCTGGTAAAAGACATGGGAAAGTCCCACTGGAGGAAAATTCCACTTAGGGTTAAGGTTAAGTTACCATGAACTCATAGAGCAAAATGGACATCGCCAACAAATTCGGAGTGCTTGGGTATGGTTAGGAGGGCACTGACTTTTCTAGGCTGCCCTATCTGTTTCCTGGTAAAATACATGGGAAAATCCCACTGGAGGAAAATTCCACTTAGGATTAGGGTTAGGTCACCATGAACTCATAGTGAAAAATGGACATCCCCCCAAAATTCGGAGTGCTTGGGTATGGTTAGGAAGGCACTGACCTTTCTAGGTTGCCCTATCTATCTTTCCTGGTAAAATACATGGGAAAATCCCACTGGAGGAAAATTCCACTTAGGATTAGGGTTAGGTCACCATGAACTCATAGAGCAAAATGGACATCGCCAACAAATTCGGAGTGCTTGGATATGGTTAGGAGGGCACTGACTTTTCTAGGCTGCCCTATCTATCTTTCCTGGTAAAATACATGGGAAAATCCCACTGGAGGAAAATTCCACTTAGGGTTAAGGTTAGGTCACCATGAACTCATAGAGCAAAATGGACATCGCCAACAAATTCGGAGTTCTTGGGTATGGTTAGGAGGGCACTGACTTTTCTAAGCTGCCCTATCTGTTTCCTGGTAAAATAAATGGGAAAATCCCATTGGAGGAAAATTCCACTTAGGGTTAAGGTTAGGTCACCATGAACTCATAGAGCAAAATGGACATCGCCAACAAATTCGGAGTGCTTGGGTATGGTTAGGAAAGCACTGACCTTTCTAGGTTGCCCTATCTATCTTTCCTGGTAAAATACATGGGAAAATCCCACTGGAGGAAAATTCAACTTAGGATTAGGGTTAGGTCACCATGAACTCATAGAGCAAAATGGACATCGCCAAGAAATTCGGAGTGCTTGGATATGGTTAGGAGGGCACTGTCTTTTCTAGGCTGCCCTATCTATCTTTCCTGGTAAAATACATGGGAAAATCCCACTGGAGGAAAATTCCACTTAGGGTTAAGGTTAGGTCACCATGAACTCATAGAGCAAAATGGACATCGCCAACAAATTCGGAGTGCTTGGGCATGGTTAGGAGGGCACTGCCTTTTCTAGGCTGCCCTATCTGTTTCCTGGTAAAATACATGGGAAAATCCATTGGAGGAAAATTCCACTTAGGATTAGGGTTAGGTCACCATGAACTCATAGAGAAAAATGGACATCCCCAACAAATTCGGAGTGCTTGGGTATGGTTAGGAAGGCACTGACCTTTCTAGGTTGCCCTATGTTTCCTGGCAAAATACATGGGAAAACCGCATTGGAGGAAAATTCCACTTACCTAACTGGACATGAACACTTTTCATGCACAGTGATTTAAATTAAACTGTAAATAAAAATTATCATGTAAATGGCAACATAGCATACCTTGCTTTGATATTCTCTTCTCAATAAACTTGTTAATCGGTACTACGTTTTCAACTGAAAAAGAACTGTTCTTCAAGTTTACTAATGTTGAAAGCAAAATCTTCCATCAGGGTTCAGTCCAAGCCGGGAATAAACAAAATGGAGACTGCTTGAGAAAGAAGGTTCTTGTTTATTGAAGAGCAGAAACACAATAGCGTGCGGCTCTGCGGCAGCTTGCAAAATGCAGCTGGGTGTGGTGGGCTTTTATACCTCCTTTGGGCTTTGTATTTGAGGTTATTCCTGTTCCTGTGTCATGAACTTTGACCTGAGCTTCAGTGTGCCCTTTAAGTATTCTAATGGTGGTGGGTTAATCCTATTATGTATGATGTATGTATATGTTCCTGTACATCCTGCTAACGTCTGTGAAGTAAACGATGTAGATTGTAGAGTGCTACAAGGAACAGGTACAAAGTGGGCTAAATAAATTCAGAAAGAAATTATTTTCTCCGTATATGGGGAAAAATTCAAGGGGGAATAAGTCTTATTTTAGTTCAGTTGTTGTTCCTGCTTGGGGGAATGAATGGAAAGAAGGCTACCTAAGTAGTCCTTGTTCAACAACTGGTCGCTTAGCGACCGTTTGAAGTCACAACAGAACCCGCAAAAGTTATTTAGGACTTGGATTCAAAGGCTTGATGTCTGCCCTCTCCCCCATCTGCACTCATGCAATTGCATTGTGGGCAATCAGCAACCAGACCACATTCACAGCTCTTTGCAGCATCCCACGATCACGTGACTACAGTTTACAATGTTTTTGGTGGCGTTGACTTCCGGATTCTGGTAAAAAATGCCCATTATGAACATTGGGTCCACTTAACGACCGCAGCTTTCATTAAATGACCACTGCAGACACTGTTGGAGAATAGGTTTGTCACATGATGACCTACTTAATCACCAGTAAGACTTACCGCCTTAATTCCAGGCTGGTATTAGGTGCCAAATGCTATTACTCTTTTTTTTAAAGATAGGAAAGATTCTCAGTATTATCCTCTGTGCATCTCCATCTGCAAAACCGCATTTGCATACAGCTCTGCAATTCAACCCCTCTAACTGACTTTTTCTGGAGAGGTGAGCGCAACTCCAAGACTGGCAATTTCTCTCCATGCAAATGGTGGCCTTACAGCGATTGCAATCTGACCGCTTAGAGAGGGGCACCAATTTCATCTGAGTTTTACCCCATTTTATGACCTTTCTTGCCACAGCTGTTAAGTGAATCACTACAGTTCATAAGTTAGTAACTTGGTTGTTAAGTGAATCTGGCCTCTCCATTGATTTTGCTTGTCAGAAGGTCACAAAAGAAGATCGCGTGACCTTGGGACACAGCAACGGTCATAAGTGTGAACCAGTTGACAAGCATCTTAATTTTGATCACATAATCATGGGGATGCTGCAAAGGTCGTAACTGTGAAAAACAATCATATGTCCCTTTTTTCAGTGACGTTGTAACTTCGAATGGTCATTAAATGAACTGTTGTAAGTTAAGGCTTCCTGTAATTTGGAGGGTTATTTCTTCTATACACAAGGAGCACTGATCATGTCTTGCAATATACATCTTAAAATAAATAACCAACCTGGAAACTTTTTGGAATATGAGTTTACTTACAGAAGAAAGATTCTATAGTTACCATTTAATAATAGTCTGGAAGATAAAACCCTAAAAAGACATTTATCAGAGGCCATAAAAGTCACTTAGAAGCTGAATTTAACAGAATGACAGAGTTGGAAGGGACTTTGAAGATCTTCTAGCCCAAGCTCCTAGAAGTCCAGAAGGGGTTTCCAAGTAGAAACAAAAGTACTTATGTGTTTTTCTTTCATCAAAGGAGTCAATTTAGCCATCTCTGCTAACTCCATCAACTTTTGCAGCCATTCCGCCATTGTGGTGATCGAAATGTCCTTCCATGTTTGTGCATAAACTAGCCTTGCTGCAGTCAGCATATATAACATTGAAGTTCCATCGTTTTGTCCAAGTCTTTTTTCCATTAAACCCAAAAGAAACGTTTCTGGTTTTACCTTTATATTTACTTTAAGAATTTTCTGTATTAGAATATAAATCCTACTCCAATATCTCTTTACTTTATCACATGTCCACCATAAATGATTAAAAGCTCTCTTGGGCTAGGATGCTTTTCAGGGGGTTGTGAATGTAGACATGTGAGTTGCCTCTGGTGTGATGCATTTTTTGGTCATTGATGATGCCGACAAGATTTCAATGATTAATTTTAATTATTGTTTACTGCCAAAAGTCATATTGCAAATGGGTACCTATATATATTGAAATAAAGAAAGTTTTATTCATTATCTAGAGATAACTTCCAACTTATCAGCATTTTCCAAGTTTCCCACATCTCAAATGCCATTCAAGCACTCCTCTAAGCCGCTGACCACAATAAGCGAGCTACTCAAATATTGTATAGTAAGGATGGGTTGTGAAAATGAAATACAATAACAGAAGAACGAATCCTCCTTTATCAGGAGGCTGAAGGGGCAGAGAATGCATAAATGCAGAAGAGACGTTAGATTTTTAAGAGACACCAGACCTGTTATTTCATTCAGTGCAATCCCCGATGCTATTGCCATATGACAACAACAACAAGAGCCAGAGTGCAATAGGTCTGTCACTAACCAATTATGGAAAACATGCTACTTGCCATTTCCACGATTCTTCTCAAAAAGTCCACTCATTTGCTAAGTCCACTGCATATGACGATTGAGCGGCTGCTCTTTTATCCTAATATCCTACAAAACAGAGAAAGGCATAATAAAAAGGAAAATCTAAGAGGTCATCTTGATATAAATTAATGAAGTGCTAATGGCTATAGCTCTTTCCCACCTTTACTAAGCCGTTGTTTTAGTAGAGTGTATTGAGAGAAAACTAAGAAACTAGCAAAATTATATTGTGTGTTATCCAGTTGGTTACATGGATGTTAAGTGAATCTGGCTTTCACACTGACTTTCCTTATTAGAAGATTGTAAAAGGTGATCACATGACCTTGGGACACAGCAACAGTTATAAGTATGAACCAGTTGCCAAGCATCTAAATTTTGATCACGTCACCGTGGGGATGCTGCAATGGTCATAAGTGTGGGAAATGGTCATAAGTCACTTTTTCCGGTGTTGTCGTAACTTTAAATGATCACTAAGTGAACTGTTGTAGGTCGAGGACTACGTACGTATACTACTCTAGCTCACTCTTGACATAACGTTAAGTAATAAATGTAAAAGCTTGGCCTGTCAGTTGAACAAAATGTAAAGGCCAGCCATTACTTAGCAGCGAAGCAGAAAAAAAGGGAAACTAAACAGGATGAGGAACAATTCTGTGCCAGGACAATTTAGACAGCAATTAGCATTAGGTCTCAAGAACAGCAAACCGGTGTTTAAACCTGCGGGTACCACGTCAAATCGTAGATCACTTCATGCCCCGCTGTAAACTGAGGGTATATACCAGGGGTAGGCAACCTTGGCTCTTTTATGACTCGTGGACTTCAACTCCCAGAATTCCTGAGCCAGCATACCTGGATGAGGAATTCTGGGAGTTGAAGTCCACAAGTCATAAAAGGGCCAAGTTTGAAGACCCCTGGTTTAGAACATAGATCTTTTTCAAAGGTATATTATATTATATTATATTGGTCTAGATGAAATGTTAATATATATTGCAAATCCATGTATGATATGCCATATGCTAAATAAATAAACATAGACACACAAACAGAGAGAGAGAGAGAGAGATAAATGAGAAGAGAGATTTAAAGATTTGGTCCCAAATGGAAAATATCCAGTGTAACCATTACTTACTGCTGCCTTGCCTTGTTTTGCCCTGGTATTTTATCACCACCATAATCCTATTCATACTTATTTATGGAATTTTGTGTTTGCACGCAACTGTCTTCACTGCAAAAATGTGTGGAAAGAATTGACAATACTACCTGTCTCAGCCCGAGAGGTGACAACAGCAGGACAAACCGCAGGGACTATAGACCTTCCTCAGTTCAGGCTGGATTTTTAGGCCCTGTGTTGGGAAAGGAGGAGGCCATTTCCTGTTGCCCAGAAATTCAGCGAGTGGGGATTGGATCTTAGATTCATCAATCAAAGGACAGTAACACTGGGTTCCTCCTCCTGGTTTATATTTATATTTATATATTTGTATTCTTGGAGGGAAGAGAAGTGAGTAATTTGGGAGCTGGGAGTGGAAGGACAGATGGAAGGAAAGCTTGGAGTCTTAGCCCTAGGAAAACTACTAAGAGTTATACTGGTAGTGCTCGACTTACGACCACAATTGAGCCAATGTTTCTGTTGGTAAGCGAGAGTGTTTTTAAGTGAGTTTTGCCCCTTCCACAGCTTTTAAGTGAATCAAGTTGTGAAGTTAGTAACACGGTTGTTAAGTGAATCTGGCTTCCGCATTGATTTTGCTTTTCAAAAGATTGCAAAAGGGGATCACATGACCTTCGGACACAGCAACGGTCATAAGTATGAACCAATTGCCAAGCATCCGAATTTTGATCGCATGATCATGGGACTGCTACAAAGGTCGTAAGTGTGAAAAATGGTCATCAGTCACTTTTTCAGGGCTGTTGTAACTTTCAATGGTCACAAAATGAACGGTTGTAAGTCGAGAACTATCTGTATAAATACATCTTTAGAGCCAAGGAAGGCAGGATTGGGTAGAAATATTGTACAGCTAAGGCAACCTATTTATAATCCATTTTCATGTTTTTTTTAATGTAAATTTTACAATATTGACAATGTTGTTACTATAAAGCTTCTTGGGAGAAACCCAAATTAAATATCAGCTTGATATGGACTCAAGTCTCAGCTTGATTTTCCTGCACAGGTAGTCCTCGACTTACGATGACAACTGAGCTCAAAATTTCTGTTGTTAAGTGAGACACTTGTTAAGTGAGTTTTGTCCCTTTTACGACTTTTCTTCCCACAGTTGCTTAATGAATCACTGCACTTGATAACTTAGTAACACGGTTGTTAAGTGAAGCTGGCTTCCGCATTGATTTTGCTTTTCAAACTGTTGCAAAAGGAGATCGCATGACCTCCGGACACAGCAACGGTCATAAGTATGAACCAATTGACAAACATTTGAATTTTGATCACATGAGCATGGGACTGCTACAAAGGTCGTAAGTGTGAAAAACGGTCATAAGTCACTTTATTCAGTGTCATTGTAACTTTCAACGGTCACTAAATGTTGTAAGTTGAGGACTTCCTGTACTATGTGTACTTAATCCTGCTTCCAATGTTTTTCCTCAACCTTCCTTTGAAATTTCTCTAATCACTTCACAACCAACTCTGAAGCCCATCCTTCAGAAATGCAGTCATAACGAGAACTACGTTTGTTCCTGTTTGGGGCATTATAGCAAAGTTAGATATTTTTATAAACTCAAAGAGGATACAAGGACAGCATTTAAAATATGAAAATAAATGAGAATTCTCCCGTTGGAGGAAGAAAAAGGATATCTATGTGAAAGAATAGACGTTTTGGAAGTAAACCTGCACACCTGAAAAAAAATAAGAATTTGTTCTGTTTCTGGGAGGCATGTGGTTTAATATTTCACTATAACTGAAGGATAAGTTGTGGAGCTGGTTACTTTGAACCTGGTGTTTATTTTTTGTTTTTTGTTCCTAGTTTATGATATTTGGAAATTTAAAATGGAATATATTTGCTACCAGCAAGCCCATTCTTGAAGAAAGAAGAAATGTTTCCATTTGTTAGGGCAGTGAATGCTTCAACATTTATTTACAAGACATTTAAGTACAGCGTCTCTCTCCTGATCACTACAAATCTGTAACTTTTTTCTCTTTGAGCCTGAAGTCACATTATCAATACAGGTGGTCCTCAACCTGAGACTGCGATTGAGCCCTGAATTACAGTCGTGCATTATTGCAGTTAAAAAGTCGAAGCATCATGTGACTGGACCTAAGTTTTTGAACATTTTTACAGTAGTTGTTAAGCGAATGCCGTAGTCATTAAGCGAATGCTGAAGTCATTAAGTGAATGCTGAAGGCTCAAAATAACGCTTTGCAACATGGCCGCTGGGGAGGTCATGCCTGAAGTCTGTGTGAGTATGGAGAGGAAATATCCAAGAGTTGTGTGTGATGCATTGTGGAGATTTTCAAGAAAAGATTGGACAGTCATTTGTCTGACATGGTAGGAGGAGCCCTTCCTTGGGCAGGGAGTTGGACTAAAAGTCCCATCTCTCCTAGGATTGTATGATTCCCTCTGTGCTTTGTGCCACAATGATTGTGCTTCTCTGTCGTTCATGAACAGACAACTTCCCACATGAAAGGCAGAGGCCAAAGGCCACCAAAGGAGTCAGCCATTGGCCCTCCAGACACTCCTAAACCCAGGTGAGCTGCCCTCCTTGGGCAGGTTTAGAATGTGGCCAATGTTTACCTGGTTGCCGAAGCAACCAGGTTGTCAGTTTCCCTGAAAAGCCACCAACCAGGGCCCAGCTGCCCATTCTCCCTTCGTGCAGTGAAAGGACCAACAGCTGCTTGGGGTCATGGCTGTACGACGGTTTTTTAGAGTAAGTGTGGCCCTCTCAGCTGCCAAGAAACTGGCAGTAGTAGGGGAGAAAGTCACGCTTCCCAACTCTTCTGACTGACTCACGCCTATTTCTCTTCTCTTCACAGAACATCTGGAAAAGATGTTCGGCGCTCTTCTGCTGCATGAAGAGCGACGTACAGGACCTTCCTGAGCCTCCTGACAGGTACCACCCCCTTCTCCTCAAAGCCTGGGCACGGTGGGGCAACATTGATGGACTGCAGGGACTCGTTAAGAGCCTCTCCTCAACATGGCTTCCTGTCTGCAAGGGGCTTGCAGAGGCAAAAAGATGGGCAGGCTGAATGGCCGGTCTTAGAAAGGAGAGGCAGACCTAGATGGATAACCTTTGACATGTCACCTTCTTCTTTTGGCCAGGACTGACGAGGCACAGGAACAGGACGACCGGCAGGGAGAATGGCAGACACATATTCGTGTGTCTGACGGACACAGGTCTTCCTCCCAAGGGGTAAGGACGCTTCTGCGACATGGCCAGTCAGGGCTCATGCCTCAAAAGCGGGTGGGGAAAGGGAGGAATTCTCACTTGGGGGAACCTGGGCAGCCTAGCAAAGTCAAGAGGAGCCTTTTGGATTCGTGGAAAGATCTTGATGGCTTGGAAGGGAAATACTGGGAAATTCTAAGGAAGAGCCATTTTGAGCCTCTTCCTGTCAGCCAAATTTTCCATGATCTGCTGTCTCTATTCCCTGTGGAGTGCAGCCTTTCCCTCTTGGGGAAGATAAACATTCCACCACATGCAGAGGACTTTTAATTTATACCTTCGATGAACAATTGTTACTTGCAGGTTTTGACGGGTGTTCGTGCCACCGCCCGGATCCCCAGGAAGGAAGAGGTGGCGCCAGTTCTCATTTCAATGAGGTAGGTGTTCTCAGATGAAGTATCCTGAAGCCCCCCAAAAGGCGGCCGCACTAAAGCCCTAAAGAGAAGGGCTAGAAGAAACGTTTGCAGAGGGGAGGCATCGCATGGCTACTTTTGATCTTTGGCTCTTCATTCTCTCCCCAGAAATGAGAACATAGCGAAATGGAGGCCGCGGCTCTTACCAATATCGGAGACCTGCACTGAGTCGGTAAGCCCAGACCAGCTCCTCACCATGCAGAAGCCCTTTCGCTGCGGATTTGTTGATATGTCAACAGTTGTAATATTTGCATTGTTCTTTCAGGATCCTTCGGAAGAATGCCGACCAAGGGACGACGTGCAGGAGGAAAGCAGTGCCTGCTTATCAAGGTAGGTAACACCTCGGAGGGTGAAACCTTTGCAGAGGGGAGGCATCGCTGCCCTCTGCCTCTGCTAAAGGAAGAATGACTCAGGGCAGCCCCTTTGGCAGGCCAATCCCCTTGGCAGGCCAGCTGGAAGGGTTCTTAGAGCCTCCAGGTGACCGCTTTTTAAAAAAGGGCCCGTGGCTACTTTTCATCTTTGGCCTCTTCGTTTCTCTCCCCAGAGAGGAAAAGCAAGAGCACTGGAGGCCGCGACTCCCCCCCATTTTGGAGACCTGCACAGAATCGGTAAGACCTGAACAGCTTCTACCCCGCTAAAAGAAGAAGCATTGTCTCTGTGGAGATGCCAACAGACAGAATCTTCGCATTGTTATTTCAGGACGAAGAAGACCAGCCGGCAGAAGAGGAGCTCTCTCCTACTGAGGAGAAGACGCACACCTCGGAGGTAAGAAAGTCTTGGCAATGAGGCCGATGGAGGCTCTCTTGCTGTTGGCACACAGGGCCTGAACGCACCCTATCCTTTAGCAATCCTATTGGAATGCAGAAAGTTTAGGATTTAGCCTCGATACTGACATTTGCAGGATTCGATGGAAGTCCAGGTGGGCTCCGGGATCAACAGCCTGGAGGATTTCGACTCCATTTCTGCCCTCTTGGATGAGGAGTCTGAGGGAAGCTGGGAGCAGGCTGCAGAGGCTTCGGAGGCCAGCCTTTCTTCCAGTCCGTGGGTAAGAAAGACAAAGTGTTTTCTCTTGGGGAGGGATAGAGTCCCTCTATTCAGTTCTCCTAACCTGAGAACTGAGGGCTGGAGGGGCAGAGTAGACAGCCTACATTTCTGCGGGAATGGCTGGGTGGGGGTGGGGATTGCAACAGAAGCATTGTTCCTGATGGGGATCGCGATTCAATAGGACCTCTTTTAGGAATTCTGAGTCTCTTTTCACTGATGGCTAAAGAGGAATCATTGTCATTCACAGGATTCTCCTGAAGAAGGGGAAGCCACGCTGGAGAATCTCAGCAGCCTGGAGGAGGACTCCCTGGACTTCAGTCTCTAATTAAAAGAGGTACCTATTTTAGCCTCTTCGTGGATCACTGCCTTGTCGTGTCGAAGTCTTGCAAAGCTCAATGAAGCAATGAGCTCTGCCGTGCAGGGTCACCCAAGTCAGACAGGTCATAGTGCAGAGTGCTAACACAACGTGGTCCACTGGAGAAGGAAATGGCAACCCTCTCCAGTGTTCTAACTAAGAAAACCCCACGAAAAGTATCAAAAGTAACTCCAAAAAGAACAAAGTGTTTGCACTTTTATAGAAAGCATGTGGTACTAATAAAAGCCTTTGATTACTCCCCCAGACGCTTCCCCAGATGCCTCTCCAGATGGCAGATCGGAGGAGGATGAACCAGTCCCAGGCACATCAGGAGGTGAGTTGGTCAATGCCTCCGAGCAGCCAGCGGAGAGGGATTTGGCTGGAGCACAGGTGCGGCAGGATAGCCCTGAGGCTTCCAGTTGGGAAAGCACGCAGCTGCAGATGGTTAGTTTTGAGGAGGAACTGCTTTCTACACTCATCCGAGAACAGGTAGGGCAGAGAAAAGGCAGGAGCAGCAAAGGGCAGCAGCAAAGGAGGCAGTCTCGCCCTTCTTGATGGGCTGGACCAGAAGCTGGCTATTTAGCACAGCAGACAGATGGAGGCGATGCTGGGAACAATGTGTTCATGAGTAGGGGGTTGGAGTAGAAGACCTCCAACGTCCTTTCCAACTCTTGGTATTCTGTTCTGTTATTCTATCTGCATATAGACGGACGGCGATGGACGGCGGAATCCGACCCAGCGGCGAAGACCTGCGAGGAGCCACTTTCCCCCAAGGAATTTTCTGCGTCTTGTTCTTGTTCTTGTTGTTGTAATTGTTATTGTACTTGTTGTTGTTGTTCTAGTTATTGTTTGTAGAATAAAACAAAAAGATTTTATATATACTAATTTAGTTTAGGCCTATTTTCATTACACTTTTGTTAGGAATAGGATAAAGTTTTGATTAAATGCAGAATTTCAGCAAAATTCTTTGTCTCAGTTTTGTCCCATTTTTTCCCGCCGTTCTACAGGATACAGTGAATTAGTATTCTGTTACAATATTAATGGAAACCTGACACTTCCAGAGGTTCCTCAGCTACATACAGGTAGTCCTCAACTTACCGCAATTGATCCCCAAATATATGTTGCTAAATGGAACATTTGTTAAGTGACCTTTGCCTCATTTTACAATGTTTCTTGCCACAGTTGTTAAGTAGATCACTGCAGTTGTTAAGATAGTAACAGAGTTGTTAAGAGAATCTGGCTTTCCTATTGCTTTTGCTTGTCAGAAGGACGCAAAAGCTGATCACATGACCCCTGGACACTGCTACCGTCATAAACATGAGTCAGTTGCCAAGCATCTGAATATTGATCATGTGACCATGGGGTTCTGCAAAGGACGAAAGTGTGAAAAAAGTTCATAAGGAATTTTACAGAACAATACCCAACTTATAGTGGCTAAGAGGCCATAATTTCTTGCAAGTCATGCTAGGTTGTTGCAACAATGCATACACTAGCAAAATATGTATATAAGATACACAAATGGGACAGCTAAAATGGCAGGGAAAGTGTATGTCCTAACTCACTGATGGCGAACCTTTTAGACCGAGTGCCCAAACTGCAACCCAAAACCCACTTATGTATCGTCGGGTGCCAGGTGGGCATGGCTCATTGGGTGGGGGTGGGCCACTGGGTGGCTGTGGCTGCGGTGGTAAAAACTTCAATCAATTCCAAGTTTGAGAGATTTTTTTTCCCCGCGAGAAGTTGAAATTGATTGATTGATTCAACCTTTTTGGGTTTTTTGCACATGGCGGTGGAGGCCTAAAGTGAAAAGGTTTTATAAAACCCGGCTGAAGGCCTAGGACTGGGGCAATGGCACGCATGCCCACAGAGAGGGCTCTGCGTGCCACCTGTGGGACGCGTGCCATAGGTTCGCCACCACGGACTTAGGGTTAGGGTTACATCACCATGAACTCAGAGAGCAAAATGGACATTGCAAACAAATTCGGAGTGCTTGGGTATGATTAAAAGGCATTGACTTTTCTAGGCTGCCCTATCTATCTTTCGTGGTAAAATACATGTGAAAATCCCACTGGAGGAAAATTCCACTTAGGATTAGGGTTAGGTCACCATGAACTCATAGAGCAAAATGGACATCGCCAACAAATTCGGAGTGCTTGGATATGGTTAGGAGGGCACTGACTTTTCTAGGCTGCCCTATCTATCTTTCCTGGTAAAATACATGGGAAAATCCCACTGGAGGAAAATTCCACTTAGGGTTAAGGTTAGGTCACCATGAACTCATAGAGCAAAATGGACATCGCCAACAAATTCGGAGTGCTTGGGTATGGTTAGGAGGGCACTGACTTTCCTAGGCTGCCCTATCTATCTTTCCTGGTAAAATACATGGGGAAATCCCACTGGAGGAAAATTCCACTTAGGGTTAAGGTTAGGTCACCATGAACTCATACAGCAAAATGGACATCGCCAACAAATTCGGAGTGCTTGGGTATGGTTAGGAGGGCACTGACTTTCCTAGGCTGCCCTATCTATCTTTCCTGGTAAAATACATGGGAAAATCCCATTGGAGGAAAATTCCACTTAGGATTAGGGTTAGGTCACCATGAACTCATAGAGAAAAATGGACATCCCCCAAAAATTCGGAGTGCTTGGGTATGGTTAGGAAGGCACTGACCTTTCTAGGTTGCCCTATCTATCTTTCCTGGTAAAATACATGGGAAAATCCCACTGGAGGAAAATTCCACTTAGGATTAGGGTTAGGTCACCATGAACTCATAGAGCAAAATGGACATCCCCAACAAATTCGGAGTGCTTGGGTATGGATAAGAAGGCACTGACCTTTCTAGGCTGCCCTATCTATCTTTCCTGGTAAAATACATGGGAAAATCCCACTGGAGGAAAATTCCACTTAGGGTTAAGGTTAGGTCACCATGAACTCATAGAGCAAAATGGACATCGCCAACAAATTCGGAGTGCTTGGGTATGGTTAGGAAGGCACTGACCTTTCTAGGTTGCCCTATGTTTCCTGGTAAAATACATGGGAAAACCGCATTGGAGGAAAATTCCACTTACCTAACTGGACATGAACACTTTTCATGCACAGTGATTTAAATTAAACTGTAAATAAAAATTATCATGTAAATGGCAACATAGCATACCTTGCTTTGATATTCTCTTCTCAATAAACTTGTTAATCGATACTACGTTTTCAACTGAAAAAGAACTGTTCTTCAAGTTTACTAATGTTGAAAGCAAAATCTTCCATCAGGGTTCAGTCCAAGCCGGGAATAAACAAAATGGAGACTGCTTGAGAAAGAAGGTTCTTGTTTATTGAAGAGCAGAAACACAATAGCGTGCGGCTCTGCGGCAGCTTGCAAAATGGAGCTGGGTGTGGTGGGCTTTTATACCTCCTTTGGGCTTTCTATTTGAGGTTCTTCCTGTTCCTGCGTCATGAACTTTGACCTGAGCTTCAGTGTGCCCTTTAAGTATTCTAATGGTGGTGGGTTAATCCTATTATGTTTGATGTATGTATATGTTCCTGTACATCTTGCTAACGTCTGTGAAGTAACGATGTAGATTGTAGAGTGCTACAAGGAACAGGTACAAAGTGGGCTAAATAAATTCAGAAAGAAATTATTTTCTCCGTATATGGGGAAAAATTCAAGGGGGAATAAGTCTTATTTTAGTTCAGTTGTTGTTCCTGCTTGGGGGCATGAATGGAAAGAAGGCTACCTAAGTAGTCCTTGTTCAACAACTGGTCGCTTAGCGACCGTTTGAAGTCACAACAGAACCCGCAAAAGTTATTTAGGACTTGGATTCAAAGGCTTGATGTCTGCCCTCTCCCCCATCTGCACTCATGCAATTGCATTGTGGGCAATCAGCAACCAGACCACATTCACAGCTCTTTGCAGCATCCCACGATCACGTGACTACAGTTTACAATGGTTTTGCTGGCATTGACTTCCGGATTCTGGTAAAAAATGCCCAGTGAACATTGGGTCCACTTAACGACCGCAGCTTTCATTAAATGACCACTGCAGACACTGTTGGAGAATAGGTTTGTCACATGATGACCTACTTAATCACCAGTAAGACTTACCGCCTTAATTCCAGGCTGGTATTAGGTGCCAAATGCTATTACTCTTTTTTTTAAAGATAAGAAAGATTCTCAGTATTATCCTCTGTGCATCTCCATCTGCAAAACCGCATTTGCATACAGCTCTGCAATTCAACCCCTCTAACCGACTTTTTCTGGAGAGGTGAGCGCAACTCCAAGACTGGCAATTTCTCTCCATGCAAATGGTGGCCTTACAGCGACTGCAATCTGACCGCTTAGAGAGGGGCACCAATTTCATCTGAGTTTTACCCCATTTTATGACCTTTCTTGCTACAGCTGTTAAGTGAATCACTACAGTTCATAAGTTAGTAACTTGGTTGTTAAGCGAATCTGGCTTCCCCATTGACTTTGCTTGTCAGAAGGTCACAAAAGAAGATCACGTGACCTTGGGACACAGCAACGGTCATAAGTGTGAACCAGTTGACAAGCATCTTAATTTTGATCACATAATCATGGGGATGCTGCAAAGGTCGTAACTGTGAAAAACAATCATATGTCCCTTTTTTCAGTGACGTTGCAACTTCGAATGGTCATTAAATGAACTGTTGTAAGTTAAGGCTTCCTGTAATTTGGAGGGTTATTTCTTCTATACACAAGGAGCACTGATCATGTCTTGCAATATACATCTTAAAATAAATAACCAACCTGGAAACTTTTTGGAATATGAGTTTACTTACAGAAGAAAGATTCTATAGTTACCATTTAATAATAGTCTGGAAGATAAAACCCTAAAAAGACATTTATCAGAGGCCATAAAAGTCACTTAGAAGCTGAATTTAACAGAATGACAGAGTTGGAAGGGACTTTGAAGATCTTCTAGCCCAACCTCCTAGAAGTCCAGAAGGGGTTTCCAAGTAGAAACAAAAGTACTTATGTGTTGTTCTTTCATCAAAGGAGTCAATTTAGCCATCTCTGCTAACTCCATCAACTTTTGCAGCCATTCCGCCATTGTGGAGATCGAAATGTCCTTCCATGTTTGTGCATAAACTAGCCTTGCTGCAGTCAGCATATATAACATCGAAGTTCCATCGTTTTGTCCAAGTCTTTTTTCCATTAAACCAAAAAGAAAAGTTTTTGGTTTTACCTTTATATTTACTTTAAGAATTTTCTGTATTAGAATATAAATCCTACTCCAATATCTCTTTACTTTATCACATGTCCACCATAAATGATTAAAAGCTCTCTTGGGCTAGGATGCTTTTCAGGGGGTTGTGAATGTAGACATGTGAGTTGCCTCTGGTGTGATGCATTTTTTGGTCGTTGATGATGCCGACAAGATTTCAATGATTAATTTTAATTATTGTTTACTGCCAAAAGTCATATTGCAAATGGGTACCTATATATATTGAAATAAAGAAAGTTTTATTCATTATCTAGAGATAACTTCCAACTTATCAGCATGTTCCAAGTTTCCCACATCTCAAATGCCATTCAAGCACTCCTCTAGGCCGCTGACCACAATAAGCGAGCTACTCAAATGTTGTATAGTAAGGATGGGTTGTGAAAATGAAATACAATAACAGAAGAACGAATCCTCCTTTATCAGGAGGCTGAAGGGGCAGAGAATGCATAAATGCAGAAGAGACGTTAGATTTTTAAGAGACACCA
>JALGBA010001286.1:0-135000 GCA_023970755.1 Azemiops feae
ATGTCCTCTTTGTCCTCTGCAGCTTCCTTCTTCTCCATCTGCGAAGAGGGACGGAGGGCAAGTGATGCTCCCGCCTGCCTGCCCTTTAGGCCTTGGGACTGGGGTACCTGAAGGACCACCTCTCTCTCTCCCTCCCTCTCTCTCTCCAGGTGTGCCTTTCCGTCTTCTCAGATACACCTGGGACCCTCCTGCCTCCCTCTCTGGAGTTCCTGCCTGCTTGGTTCCCTCCCTCCAGCCCTGGCAATTCCCCCAAGAAGAGGAGGGGGAGGGGGAGGAAGAGGAGGGAGAGGGGAAGGTGTGGAGGAGGAGGAGGAGATTGGAGTAGGGGGGAGGAGAGGAGTTGTGGAGGATGAGAGGGGGAGGAGGGGGGGATGGTGGGAAGGGTGAGGGAAGGATTACAAGGGGGTAGGACTGAATGAGGGGTCCTTGGTGCTCTCTGAGCTGGCTTGTTTCCTTGCAGACGTTTCATGACCCAACCGGGTGACATCCTCAAGGGCTAGAAACATGCGCCTGACAGACTCACGGGCGATCAGCACAAGAGGCGTCTTTTGGGGGATCCCCTTTTGCAACCCTGACCCCCTTTGACGCCCATACTCACGGGGGCTTCATCCCCAGGGCCCAGGACATATAAGCTGACTTTCAGGTAGCCTCTGGCACCGACGGAGAAATCCTCCGGGTCGGAGAGCAGCAGCCATTTCCGGAGGAAGCAGTGCTCTGGGGGGGGGAGGAGAAGGAGGAGACCTGAGTCACACGGACACCCCACAACTCCCCCACCGGATGAGGCCGAGGGCATAGTCCCTGGGGATTTCATTCCACTATCTGGAGCCGACTCTAGGGGGCGCTGCTCCTCTCCCTTTCAGGGCCAGTGACATTCCCCAGGTCACGTGGCCAGCGTGACATCACGTGACCACGGAGCACTCTTGCTCTCCCGCTGAAGTGGTACCTGTTCATCTACTCGCAGTGGCCTGCTTTCAGACTGAGAGGCTGGCAGGAGCTGAGGCCAGGCCGGGAGCTCACCCCGTCCCATGGCGCTGGGGTCTCAAACCCGGGCTGCCAGTTTTCCAGCTGACAAGCTCAGCATCTTAACCACTGAGCCACCACAATGCCCCTGGTGCACGCACACACACGCACACACTCACACACACAAACACACATCCCCAAAATAAGCTTCAGGCTCCCAAGATTTGGGAAAGGCAGAGCTACCGGCGATGAGCACCCAACCCAGACACTGTTCAGCTGCTCCCCAACTTACAACCACCATTGAACCCAACATTTCTGTTGCTAAATGAGACATTGGTTAAATGAGCTTTGCCCCGCTTTATGACCTTTCTTGTTGTTAAGTTGTGAAGTGAATCCCTGCGGTTCTTAAGTTAGTGACACGGTCGTTAAGCAAATCTGGCTTCCCCCATTGACTTTGTCAGAAGGTCACAAAAGGGGGATCACGTGCCCGGGGACACAGCGACCGTCGTAAATATGAGTCAGTCAACAAGCATCCGAATTTTGACCATGTGACCCTGGGGGAGGCTACAACGGTCATCAGTGTGAGAAACGGTCACAAGTCCCCTTTTTCAGGGCCGTCGTAACTTTGGACGGTCACTAAATGAACCGTCGTAAGTCGAGAACGACCTCTTCATGGTTTGGGCGTCAGAACCCAAACGTGAACTCGCAACCAGTGCAGCCCCCTCCCCATGACATTTTGCTGTAAGAAGGACGATCCAGCACTCCAGCGGAAGAGCAAACCGCAATTGCCATTCGCCTGAAATGGTATAGGGTTTCCTGCCTGAGCAGGGGTTGGACTAGATGACCTCCAAGGTCCCTTCCAACTTTTATTATTATTGTTGTTGTTGTTATTGTTGTTGTTATTATTATTATTATTAAATTTCCACTCACTGGGCTCAGCATAAATTGCTCCTACGTCCACCTGAAAGACATAAGCACAAGGACCCTCAGTCTGGACCCCACTGCTGCCCAGAAGCCCCCCCCCTGTCCTCACCACCCACCCGGGACACATAATCAGGCCCCTCCTCATCAATGCTCCAACACTGGAAATTTTCAAGAAGAGACTGGACAGCCGTTGGTCTGGAATGATATAGTAGTTCTTCCTGCCTCAGCAGGGGGTTGGACTAGATGACCTCTGAGGTCCCTCCCAACTCTGTTATTCTGCCCTGTTTCTGCAGACGAGGGGGGCGATTCATTGCTTTTTCCTGTGACGGTGGGGCATACAGCACACCACCAGGAAAGAGAGACAGTGAGAAACAAAAGCGCTGATTAGGAAGGATTTGACTTACCCGGAATTCTCCAATGACAGAATCCGTCCGGAGAGAACGAGAGTCAACAACCTGGAAAGGACACACACACAAAAAAAGACCCCTAGCTTCCACTGAAACAACGTGGCCTAAGATGCCAGCTGATCTTCTGCCCCTCAAGGGTCTCTCCCCGGGGGCAAGCTTAGGACCCAGACCCCAGCCCTCCGTGTCTGCGCCAAGACTTGGAAAGCTGCCTCATGAACTTTCAGCCGGCTGGGCAGAGATTTCCCAAGATTTCGGGGCAAAATGGCAGGTATCTCCGGAGGGTTCGTGAGCTTGTAAGATGGGAGAGGATTTGGCAATGCTCAACGGGAGCTGGCTGGCCCTTATGCAAAAGGTACCAGGCTAGAAAGTGGGAGGTGGTGAGTTCTAGCCCCTCCTTAGCAACGAAAGATGGCTGGGCGACTTTGGGTCAATCGCTAGGAGACGGTGAGTTCTAGTCCTGCCTTAGGCACGAAAGCCGGCTGGGTGGCTTTGGGCCATTCACCAGGAGACGGTGAGTTCTAGTCCCGCCTTAGGCACGAAAGCCGGCTGGGTGGCTTTGGACCAATGACCAGGAGACGGTGAGTTCTAGTCCCGCCTTAGGCACGAAAGCCAGCTGTCTCAGCCCAACCCACCTCACAGGGTTGCAGTTGTGAGAACATAGAAAGAGGAAAGTGTGTCGGCTCCATTTGCCGCCTTGTTTTGTAAAAATAAAAAAGGTGGGATGCAAATAAATAAACGGCAAACGAAACGGGGGAAAAAAATGTGAATTCTCACAGATGTGGAAGGCGCCTCCCCCAATGAATGAAAGTTGCAACGGCCTCACATCGTGTTGGCCCCGTGGGATCCGTGCATCTCGTGGAAACACGTCCCACGTCCCAGGGTACATTCTCCGTGTAAGCCAAGGAGGAGGACCCCCACCCCACTTACCGTGATGAATATGGGCTGATCGAAAAGGTCCACGGGGGACTCAAAGACGTTGAAGAAAAAGCTCTGGGGGAAGACAGACGGAGGAGTGAGGCTCAGCTGCAGCCCAAATGCATTTCCAGCAGGAAACCCACCACCCAGGATGAATCACAGGAAAAGGGGTCCTCAGCCCCTCCCCCAAAGACACCCAAGTGTTAAAAAGCCACCGGATGAGTTGGAGCAATTCTCACAACCAGGGTTTACAAAGGGACGTGCAACTCCACCAGGGAGGCAGCCACCCCATTCAGGCACACTGGTTGCATCCAGCTGACGCCCCGTGGCTGAACCTATGGCCCTGTCTAACGAAATGGCGTAGGGTTTCCTGCCTGAACAGGGGGGTTGGACTAGATGACCTCCAAGGTCCCTTCCAACTTTATTATTACTATTATTATTAAAATGAAATTCAATGGAGAGAAAAGTAAAGGTTTTACACTTAGGCGAGAAAGACCAAATGGGCAGGTACCGATTAGGTGAAGCCTGCCTCAATAGCAGTAACTGTGAGAGGGACCTTGGAGTCCTAGTAGACCAGGGGTCTTCAAACGTGGCCCTTTTATGACTGGTGGACTTCAACTCCCAGAATTCCTCAGCCAGGCACGCGCGTGCCTGGCTGAGGAATTCTGGGAGTTGAAGTCCACCAGTCATAAAAGGGCCACGTTTGAAGACCCCTGTAGTAGACAGTCATCTAAATACGAGCCAGCCGTGTGCAGCAGCAGCCAAGAAAGCCAACACAGTCCTAGGTTGCATTAACAGAGGGACAGAATCCAGATCGCGTCAAGGGTTAATTCCACTTTATAACGCCCTGGTAAGGCCACACTTGGAATACGGCATCCAGTTTTGGTCGCCACGATGTATAAAAGATGCTGAGACTCTGGAAAGCGTGCAGAGAAGAGCAACAAAGATGATTAAGGGACTTTGTAAAAAATACAAAGGTTGCAGGAATTCGGTATGTCTAGTTTAATGCAAGAAGGATTAGGGGTGATAAGATTTGTCTGGTTTGCTAAAGCTAAGAATTGGGGTTTTGACTTATTAGAGGGGATTTCATATTATTAATTAGAGGGCAAAAAGGGAGAAGTTGAGATAAGGGGAATTCTGGTCATTAGATTTAAAACACTTGCAAATTAGTTGAAAATAAGGACTTTATCTGTTTAATATTTAAAAATTAAAACTAAAAGGAGAAAGAAAATTAATTATTATGAATATGTTTGATTTATTGATTAACCCAGGTAATATACATAATGGTTTTGATTTATTAAAGGGGATATTGTATTATTAAGTAGATGACTTAATATGGTGGGAAATAGATAACTCTTAGGAAATAGAACAAGATTATACCCAAATAGATAAAATGTGTATCTTGGATATCATATTTTGTTATGAATTGAGACAAGGGAAATCTTGGTTACCCAAAGCCTGAAAATTATAAATATCAAAGGTTAAATTGGAATATTGATGAGAAACTAAAAACTGGGTAAAAATTAATAACAGGATATGGATTGTTTATGAAGATTGAATGTAATTAAGATATGTATAAGCTAAAAATTTATTGATAAATGTAATAATGATGTTTTTACTGAGTTGATATAATTAGAAATGTACTAGCTTGAATACGAGACAGTAAATGTTAAGGGGAAAAGAGAAGAAATATCTGATGTTGTAACCTGAGATTTTTGCATTAAAGATTTTGTCATCGAACTATTGATTAACCCAGTCACCACGTGGCTTTTTAAATACTTAAATGTGAAATTGGAAAATTAATAAAATATTATTAAAAAAAAAGAATCACACACGCGTGCATACACACTCACACACAAACACATAGCACAGCACAGCACCCCAAAAATACACACACCATCAGAGGTGGGAAAGGGGGACTGCAACACTGCATGCTTGTCAGCTATGCTGGCTCAGGAATTCTGGGAGTTGAAGTCCACCAGTCATAAGGGGGCCACAGTTCCCTATGCAATGTATTGTCTAGGACAGGTCAGGGGTAGGCAACCTTGGCTCTTTTATGACTGATGGACTTCAACTCCCAGAATTCCTGAGCCAGCATGGGGGAACTATGGCCCCTTCATGACTGGTGGACTTCAACTCCCAGAATTCCTGAGCCGGCATGGCTCAGCTTGGAAACCTCTCCCTTTCCCCTCAGCATGGCTGGCTCAGGAATTCTGGGAGTTGAAGTCCACGAGTCATAAAAGAGCCAAGGTTGCCTACCCCTGACCTAACCCAAAGGATGAGGAGACCAGGGGATTTTTTTTCTGGGGTCACTTCACAAAGAGGCTTTCAGCTTCTTGACTCCCCAAGCTCCATCCCGTGCAGAGTGAAATAAGCCCCCCTCTTTTTTCACCTCATCAAAAAAGGGGCCGTTTCCTTTCTGGATCCTGGTCCTCTTGGTCTGCCCCACGGCCGTGACCTTCACCACAGACTTGAGGTTGATCCCAGAGAGCTGCCTGCCTTCGATGACACGCACCCGGATCTGGACAGGTGAAGGACAGGAGAAGGAAGAGAAGAGGACATCAAGGTCTCATGAGCAGACAAACGGAGCCCACAGACTCCACCTGCCACACACACACACACACACACACACCTCAAAGCAGAAAGGGAAGGGAGGAGGGAGAAGGTCCAAAGGCTTAGAAGAGCCACCAAGAGTGGAACCGAAAGCCTTGGAGTTCCCGTCATTCTGCACTTGGGCTCCAAGTTGGACGTCTGCCTCTTTCTCTAACCAAAAATCTACAGTATTTATCACATTTATCTGATCCAACGGTAGAAAATATCTGTAGCTCAGGGTTGAACTGGTTGCAGACATTTCATTACCCAACTAGGGAACATCATCAGTGCTAGAAGGGAGTGGTGTGTGTGGAGAGGAGGAGGAGGAGGAGGAGGAGGAGGTGGTGGAGGAGGAGGACTGTGGGGTCCTTGGTGCTCTCTGAGCTTGGTGGTTTCCTTGCAGACATTTCATTACCCAACTAGGTAACGTCACCAGTGCTAGAAGGGTGTGTGTGGAGAGGAGGAGGAGGAGGAAGAGGAGGAAGAGGAGGAGGAGGAGGAGGGACTGTGGGGTCCCTGGTGGTCTCTGAGCGTGGTGGTTTTCTTGCAGACATTTCATAACCCAACTAGGTAATATCATCAATGCTAGAAAGGAGGGTGAGAGAGGAGGAGGAGGAGGAGGAGAGGAGGGGGAGGGAGGAGGGGGAGAGAGGGAGGAGGAGGAAGAGGAGGAGGACGACTGTGGGGTCCTTGGTGCTCTCTGAGCTTGGTGGTTTTCTTGCAGACATTTCATAACCCAACTAGGTAACATCATCAATGCTAGAAAGGAGTGTGAGAGGGGGAGGAGGAGGAGGAGGAGAAGAAGATGATTGTGGGTTCTTTGGTGCTCTCTGAGCTTGGTGGTTTCCTTGCAGACATTTCATTACCCAACTAGGTAACGTCACCAGTGCTAGAAGGGTGTGTGTGGAGAGGAGGAGGAGGAAGAGGAGGAGGAGGAGGAGGACTGTGGGGTCCCTGGTGGTCTCTGAGCTTGGTGGTTTTCTTGCAGACATTTCATAACCCAACTAGGTAACGTCACCAGTGCTAGAAGGGAGTGTGTTGTGTGGAGAGGAGGAGGAGGAGGAGGAGGACTGTGGGTGCTTTGATGCTCTCTGGGCTTGGTAGTTTCCTTGCAGACATTTCATTACCCAACTAGGTAACGTCACCAGTGCCAGAGGGGAAGGGAGTTTTCTCCTTGTTTATATACAGTAATTTGCCCTGCCAGTGCTGGTCCGGCTGTAGCATCCTCCTTGGTGGTTCCTCCATGAGAGCCTTGTTTTCTCCCTGATGGTCTGGATCAAAGAACCACCAAGAAGGAAGCCTAGACCGTCACCTAGCTGGCAGACGAGCACACCGGTTGCACATCTGGATGGGTGCCTGTCCTTTTCACACTCCCACACAAAGCCTCTAGCAATGTGTTCAGGGCTTCCAGCCACGCTGGACCACTGGAGCTTCAAGCACGGGCAGATGGTCTCCACCAGCAGCGAGAGGCTAATCCAGACTCATCACTTGAAGCCCTTTTGCCTCCTGAAAACCTCTTTAGATGAAGGGCGGAACCCCGCAACAGCTGCACGAAGGTCAGGACCTCCCAAGACCTGCGTGAAGGTTGTCCAAAGGTGGGCTTGAGGTTGCTCACCTGGAAATCCTGGGGCTTGTTGGGGAGCAGCTTCCAGGAAGTGCTCTTCCTTCTCTTACTCGCAGGAAGAACATGGGACGGGGGCCTTTTGGGCAAGGAAGGCTGGTCAGGAGCCGAGGGTCTCGCGGGGGGATCGGCTTCCTCTTCGGTGCCCAGCTGGTCTTCGCTGTCTTCTTCTCCCCCCGTGTCTGCAGGAGAAAGAGGCTCAGGGCGTTGACTTTGCCCGTCAGACTTCTCAGGACAGCCTGTCCTCAAAGCAAAGCCTCGCGAAAGGAGACAGCGTGACTTCTCGTGGGATTAAATCTCTAAGAATGGCCAGGAAGATCGCGACAAACCTCCGGGACTAAAAAAAGGCCGGAAAAAACAATTCAGATGGGAAAAAGAAATATTTCTTATCAAACGGATTTAGGGTTTGATTTTAGGATATCGGATCTCCCTGAGCAGGAAAGATGAGAAGTTCTCCAGGGTCCCTTCCGACTCCGTCATTCTGTTATTATGTCATTCTGCTATTCCGTCATTCTGAATTTCTGTCATTCTGCTATTCTATTATTCTATTATTCTGCTATTCTATTATTCTGATATTCTATATTCTGATATTCTATTATTCTGATATTCTATTATTCTATTATTCTATTATTCTGATATTCTGATATTCTGATATTCTGATATTCTGATATTCTATTATTCTGCTATTCTATTATTCTGATATTCTGATATTCTATTATTCTGGCATTCTGGCATTCTGGCATTCTGATATTCTGATATTCTATTATTCTATTATTCTGATATTCTGATATTCTATCATTCTGATATTCTGATATTCTATTATTCTGATATTCTGGTATTCTATTATTCTGATATTCTGGCATTCTGGCATTCTGGCATTCTGGCATTCTGATATTCTGATAT
Organism: Azemiops feae; assembly: GCA_023970755.1. NCBI lineage: Eukaryota > Metazoa > Chordata > Lepidosauria > Squamata > Viperidae > Azemiops > Azemiops feae. The sequence goes on from JALGBA010001286.1 coordinate 8,323, forward strand.
TCTATTATTCTATTATTCTATTATTCTGATATTCTGATATTCTATTATTCTGATATTCTGATATTCTGATATTCTGGTATTCTGATATTCTATTATTCTGATATTCTGATATTCTATTATTCTGATATTCTGGCATTCTGATATTCTATTATTCTATTATTCTATTATTCTATTATTCTATTATTCTATTATTCTATTATTCTATTATTCTGATATTCTATTATTCTATTATTCTATTATTCTATTATTCTATTATTCTATTATTCTATTATTCTATTATTCTGGTATTCTGATATTCTATTATTCTATTATTCTGATATTCTATCATTCTGATATTCTGATATTCTATTATTCTATTATTCTGATATTCTGGTATTCTATTATTCTGATATTCTGGCATTCTGGCATTCTGGCATTCTGGCATTCTGATATTCTGATATTCTATTATTCTATTATTCTATTATTCTATTATTCTGATATTCTGATATTCTATTATTCTGATATTCTGGTATTCTGATATTCTATTATTCTGATATTCTGATATTCTATTATTCTGATATTCTGGCATTCTGATATTCTATTATTCTATTATTCTATTATTCTATTATTCTATTATTCTATTATTCTATTATTCTATTATTCTGATATTCTATTATTCTATTATTCTATTATTCTATTATTCTATTATTCTATTATTCTGGTATTCTGATATTCTATTATTCTATTATTCTGCTACTCTGCTATTCTACTATTCTGCTATTCTGCTATTCTATTATTCTGATATTCTATTATTCTATTATTCTATTATTCTGATATTCTATTATTCTATTATTCTATTATTCTATTATTCTATTATTCTATTATTCTATTATTCTATTATTCTATTATTCTATTATTCTGATATTCTATTATTCTGATATTCTGATATTCTGATATTCTATTATTCTGATATTCTGATATTCTGGCATTCTGGCATTCTGGCATTCTGGTATTCTGGCATTCTGATATTCTATTATTCTATTATTCTATTATTCTATTATTCTATTATTCTATTATTCTATTATTCTATTATTCTATTATTCTATTATTCTATTATTCTATTATTCTGATATTCTGATATTCTATTATTCTATTATTCTATTATTCTATTATTCTATTATTCTGATATTCTATTATTCTGATATTCTGATATTCTGATATTCTATTATTCTGATATTCTGATATTCTGGCATTCTGGCATTCTGGTATTCTGGCATTCTGGTATTCTGGCATTCTGATATTCTATTACTCTATTATTCTATTATTCTATTATTCTATTATTCTATTATTCTATTATTCTGATATTCTGATATTCTGATATTCTGATATTCTGATATTCTATTATTCTGATATTCTGATATTCTGATATTCTGGCATTCTGGTATTCTGGCATTCTGGTATTCTGGCATTCTGGTATTCTGGCATTCTGATATTCTATTATTCTATTATTCTATTATTCTATTATTCTATTATTCTATTATTCTATTATTCTGATATTCTGGTATTCTGGCATTCTGATATTCTATTATTCTATTATTCTATTATTCTATTATTCTATTATTCTGATATTCTGATATTCTATTATTCTATTATTCTATTATTCTATTATTCTATTATTCTGATATTCTATTATTCTGATATTCTATTATTCTATTATTCTGATATTCTGATATTCTATTATTCTGATATTCTGGCATTCTGATATTCTATTATTCTATTATTCTATTATTCTATTATTCTATTATTCTATTATTCTATTATTCTGATATTCTGATATTCTGATATTCTATTATTCTATTATTCTATTATTCTATTATTCTATTATTCTGATATTCTATTATTCTGATATTCTGATATTCTATTATTCTGATATTCTGATATTCTGATATTCTGGTATTCTGGCATTCTGGCATTCTGATTAATGAAAACAGATCCATCACTGGATGTTAGCCATGATGGAACCTTAGCTTGAATTCCCTTCGGACTTTGCTTCAGCTACCCAGCTTGTTTGCCCAGTTCAGACCTCCAAAAGATAAGCAAGGCCAGGGACACCACTGGACATTGCCAGCTACCTCAGAGGAAAGCAGGGACAAAATACAAAAAAAATCCTTTCATCAACTTGTCCATGAAACGGCCACCGATGATCCCTCCCCAGGTCCGTTGCTTCGCTCCTGGTCTGCACCGGTTACAAAGCATAAAGCAAGGAACATTCAGAATCAGAAGGCAAAAATGCTCTATTCTGGTCACCACGATATAAAAAAAGATGTTGAGACTCTAGAAAGAGTGCAGAGAAGACTCTAGAAAGAGTGCAGAGAAGAGCAATAAAGATGATTAGGGGGCCGGAGGCTAAAACATACAAAGAACAGTTGCTGGAATTGGATATGGCTAGTCTAGAGAAAAGAAGGACTAGGGGTGACATGGTAGAAGTCTTCAAGTCTTCCAATTTATAACAATAATAATAATAACAACAACAACAACAACTTCAGAATCCAAACAGACAAGCACCTGCAACATAACACCCCAGACTTAACAATTGACAATAAGAAAGACAAAAAAGTCTAGATAGTGGACGTGGCAGTGCCTGGAGACAGCAGAATAGACGAGAAAGAACTGGAGAAGATAACAAAATACAAAGACCTACAAATAGAAATAGAAAGACTGTAGCAAAGGCAAGCAAGGGTAGGACCAATAATAATAGGCGCCTTGGGTGCAATCCCAAAACAACTGGAGCACCATTTGAACACCATCGGCGTTGACAAATTCGCCATTAGTCAATTGCCAAAGGCGGCCTTACTAGGAACTGCTTCCATCCTGCAACGATATCTGTAATACCATCAAACATCCACATCTGCCTATCCCAGGTCCTTGGTAAGGACTTGATAGGTAGACAAAATGCCAAATCCAGTCTGAACATCTGGCTGACTGTGCGATGATTAATAATAATAATAATAATAATAATAATAATAATAATAATAATAATAATAATAATAATAATAATAATAAGGATAATAATAATAATCAAAAATAATAATAATAATAATAATAATAATAATAATAATAATAATAATAATAATAATAAAAATAATAATAATAATAATAATAATAATAATAATAATAATAATAATAATAATAATAATAATAATAATGAGGAGGAGGAGGAGGAGGAGGAGAAGAAGAAGAAGAAGAAGAAGAAGAAGAAGAAAGAAGAAGAAGAAGAAGAAGAAGAAGAAGAAGAAGAAGAAGAAGAAGAAGAAGAAGAAGAAGAAGAAGAAGAAGAAGAAGAAGAAAGAAGAAGAAGAAGAAGAAGAAGAAGAAGAAGAAGAAGAAGAAGAAGAAGAAGAAAGTTGGAAGGTCCCTTGGAGGTCATCTAGTCCAACCCCCTATACCATTTCAGATAAATGGCTGTCCAGTCTCTTTTTATGAGGGGCTGCCATAAGGGGTCAACCTATTCTCCAAAGCCCCTGAAAGCAGGACAAGAAGCAATCTGGAATTAAGGAACAATTTCCTAACAGTGCGAACAATTAACCAGTGGAACAACTTGCCACCAGAAATTGTGGGTGCTCCAACACTGGAAGTTTTTTAAGAAGAGACTGGACAGCCACCTGTCTGAAATCGTACGAGGTCTCCTGCCTGAGCAGAGGGTTGGACTAGAAGACCTCCAAGGTCCCTTCTGTACTCTATTTGGCAGGTCTGCCCTGGGACAGAGTCGGTTCACCTCCTTACCTGTCACCGTGTCCAGCTCAGGGAGAGTCGGGTTTGGCTCCGGAGGGGCTGGAGGAGGGATGAAAGGAGCTGCCCCCGGCGGTGGCGTGTAGGAGACTTGGAGAATCAGACACCCCTGCAAAATTGGATGAAGGACGTCAACCAAAAAGGCTTGGATGCTCCCTCCAAAGCTGCCTTAGCTGCAGATGCTCGGACAACCTGGGGAGATGGGATCTCTTTAAAGCAGCTGCTTCTTTATTCAGGCCGAGGCGGCTGCATTAAAGGGATCCTCTGCCTGATTTCCCCAGACACGACTCCCATCTGGTGAGGGTGCTTATTATTTATGCCCTGCACTGCACAGATCAGGAAAGCCATTGTAACCACAACTTCCCGCCCTTTCAAGTTAGTTAACGACTTAACAGCCAAACCCCGTATCTGATCTTAACTTTAAAGCAAAAATCACACGCAGTCACCATTCCTCTGGGAGTTGAAGTCCACCCATCTTCAAGTCGCCAAGATGGAGAAACACTGCATGAAGGTTTTCTCCAACCGCCCACTTTCTCACCTGGCCCTACTGCATCCCCCATAACTCCGGGGAGACCCAGACCCAGTTTGGCACGCTGCCCCCAGCCTCATTTACTCCGGAGCACCGTTTCTCCCCCTTGAAGACGGGTGGACGTTCAACTCCCAGGATTCCCCAGCTCGCTCCACCATCGGCAAAGGGTGCTTTTCCTTCCCACCGTGGGCCAGGAGAGCCCCCCCCTTCGCCCCCAAAGTGGACTTACCCCGGTGTTTTGCCTCTTGGCATCCAGCAAAGGAGCGTTGAAGCTGGCAGCCAGGTTGGGGGAGGCCAAGACATCCCGGAGGGACACATGGGCTTCACCCAGGAACCTGTCAGAGACGGAGTTGCTGCATGTGAGTTGGGCAGCTATACATAAATATGTCGTCTCGCTTACTTTGGCTACCTTACGTGGGGGAATTCACTGGAGAAAGACATTATGCTTGGAAGAGTTAGCGGTGGAAAGGAAACCAGGCTGCCAAAGAACACGGTGGCTGGTGGACGCCCTCAAAGCTGGGGCCAGCCAGAGCAGAGAACAACTCAAATAATAATAATAATAATAATAATAATAATAATAATAATAATAATAATAATAATAATAATAATAATAATAATAATAATAATAATAATAATAATAATAATAATAATAATAGTAGTAGTAGTAGTAGTAGTAGTAAAGTTGGAAGGGACCTTGGAGGTCATCTAGTCCAACCCCCTGCTCAAGGAGGAAACCCTATTCCATTTCAGACAAATGGCTGTCCAGTCTCTTCTTAAAAACTTCCAGTGTTGGAGCAATCACCGCTTCTGGAGGCAGGTTGTTCCACTGGCTAATTGTTCTACCTGTCAGGAAGTTTCTCCTCAGTTCCAGGTTGCTTCTCTCCTTGATTAGTTTCCATCCGTTGCTTCTCGTCCTGCCTTCAGGCGCTTTGGAGAATAGCTTGACTCCCTCTTCTTTGGGGCAGCCCCTGAGATATTGGAACACTGCTATCATGTCTCCCCTCGTCTTTCTCTTCATTTAAACTAGACATATACCCAATTCCAGCAACCTTTCCTTATATGTTTTAGCCTCCAGACCTCTAATCATCTTTGTTGCTCTTCTCTGCACTCTTTCTAGAGTCTCAACATCTTTTTTACATCGTGGTGACCAAAACTGGATGCCGTATTCCAAGCATGGCCTTACCAAGGCCTTGTAAAGCGGTATTAACCCTTCACGTGATCTTGATTCTACCCCTCTGTTAATGCAGCCCAGCACTGTGTTGGCTTTTTTGGCAGCTGCAGCACACTGCTGGCTCAAATTTAAGTGATTGTCCACTAGGACTCCGAGGTCCCTCTCACAGTTACTACTATTGAGCAAGGTACCAAAGAAGCAGCGCAAAGTCGGAAGAGATGGAGAGAACCTCTGGCCCAGAGAATCGCCAAGAATCAGACAAAACTGAATGGATAACATCATCATCATCATCATCATCATCATCATCCATTGGTTAAATGAATAAATAAAAGTAGAGCACCACAATGCAAAAAAAGATGTTGAGACTTTGGAAAAAGTGCAGAGAAGAGCAACCCAGATGATTTCAAGGCCTGGAGACTTAAAACATATGAAGAACGGTTGCAGGAATTGGGTACAACTAGTCTAGAGAAAAGAAGGACTGGGGGGGGCGACATGATAGCAGTGTTGCAGTATTTGAGGGGCTGCCCCAAAGAAGAGGAGAGGGTCAACTCATTCTCCAAAGCACCAGAAGGCAGGAGAAGAAGCAACGGATGGAAACTAATCAAGGAGAGAAGCAACCTGGAATTAAGGAAAAACTTCCTAACAGGGAGGACGAGAAGTTGTGGGCGTTTCACCGCTGGATGTTTTTAAGAACAGACTGGACAACTATTTGTCTGAAATGGTCTGCTTGTGCAAGGGGTTGGACTAGAAGACTTCTAAGGTCCCTTCCAGCTCTATTTTGATTGATTAGTTGAAAAGTAATCGTTCCATCAGGAGGACCACGGCATCTCAGCAGGGTTGAGCTAAGCCTTCCACCGGATCAGTGTTTACAATTAAGAAGTAACTGTTTACATTTGGAGCAATATTCTTTTCCTCTAAACACAAACACTGCCCAGCAGCAACACAATTGTTTTCCTGTCACGCAAGCTATCACGAGCAAAGTGTTTTGGTTTTTTTTGCAAAGAGGGGTGAGAACTACCACTGTCTCACTCCCCAGAATTATTTCACAGGCTTACCAATAGAGCAGACTATTATAAAGCTACATTGATAGCATCTTCCAAGTTTATTTATTTAGCATCTGGCATCTACAGAAGTTGTGCAATGGAATGAATAGAATAGAATAGAATAGAATAGAATAGAATAGAATAGAATAGAATAGAATAGAATAGAATAGAATAGAATAGAATAGAATAGAATTAAAATAAGAATAGAATAGAATTAAAATAAAAATAGAATAGAAATAGAAATAGAAATAGAAATAGAATAGAAATACAGAATGGAATAGAAATAAGAATAGAACAGAACAGAACAGAAAATAGAATAGTTTAGAATAGAATAGAAGAATAAAATAATAGAACAGAACAGAACAGAATATAGAATAGAATAGAATAGAATAGAAATAGAAATAGAAATAGAAATAGAAATAGAAATAGAATAGAATAGAATAGAATAGAATAGAATAGAATAGAATAGAATAGAATAGAATAGAAAATGAAATAATGAATAGAATGGAACGGAATGGAATGAAATGGAACTGACTACTCTATTTTGCCAAGTGTGATTAGACACACAAGGAATTTGTCTCCGTGGAGATCACTGATATACAAATCTCAGGTAGTCCTCGACTTACGACCACAATTAAGCCCAAAATTTCTGTTAAGGGAGACATTTGCTAGGGGAGTGGCCAAGCGCCTGAATCTCGACCCCGTGTCCCTGGCGATGCTGCAATGGACGTAAGTGTGAAAACGGTCATAAGTTGCTTTTTTCAGTGACGCTGTATCTTCGAACGGTGGCTAAATGAAGTGTGGTAAGCCGAGGACTTACCTGTATATATATATTTTACGCCACTCCTCTGTGCTTTCAGCCTGAACCTCTGATAGGGGGGGAAGCCAGGAAACAGGAAAGAAATATACATACATTTTTCCAAATCCAAACATATCAGCTGAATCCCATAAATAGCCACTCCCGAAGGGGAACTAACCTGGGCAGGAAAGGTGACATTTTTTCAAGACGGAGACTCACAAGCCATTATTCAGACTGGCTTTCAAAAAGGAAGGGGGGAAAAAACAGTCCTGCAGGACAGCCTGTCAACTCAGTTCACGTCCCACCCGAGCCGGCCATCGGTGCCCAGGGGTCCCTTCTGGCTGGGAGACTTGCAAGATTCTCGGGTCCTCCTGGGGTCACTTCCCCTCGCGTTTCCCGGCATTGTTCAGCAGAGACGGCCGTTTCTCTCCCTGAAACCCGCTTCCTGTTCTCCATTCTGGAGGGAGCAGCCTTGTTCCAGGGCCTTCCAAGGAACACGCCAAGCCAGGCTCACCCCTGCTGAACTCCAGAGAGCAGGAGAAGGGGACCCCCCCCCCAATCCAGCCGGGGGATGCGTCCTTTCCATTGGGAAGGGACGTTTCGGTCCCTCGCCTGTCACAGGGGGAAGGTCCAGCCGGCCCCTGGACCTTTTGGCACCTGGCTATCTCTTGCAGGAGGTCAAGCAAAGTCACAGTGGCGGGGAAAACGGAGCATCTCATGACCCAACTAGGTTACACCATCAGTGCTGGAAGGGAGTGGGGTTTGTGGAGAGGAGGAGCGGGGAGGAGGGGGGAAGGAAGAGGATAATGTTTTATTACCCAAGTAGGGAACAACATCAGTGTTACAACGGAGTGGGGAGGAGGAGGGGGAGGGGGAGGAGGAGGAGGAGGAAGGAGGAGGAGAGGAGGAGGAAGAGAGGAGAGGAGAGGAAACTGCCGGATTCTTGGTTGTTTTCTTGCAGACATTTTATGACCCAACTAAGGAACTTCATCAGTAGCATAAGGGAGTGGAATTTGCTCTCATTTTATATACATTTTTTTATTGTATATATTTTTTATGTATTACTCTCATTTTATTATGTAGATAGATAGATAGATAGATAGATAGATAGATAGATAGATAGATAGATCGATAGATAGATAGATAGATAGATATAGATAGATAGATAGATAGATAGATAGATAGATAGATAGATAGATAGATAGATAGATAGATAGATAGATAGATAGATAGATAGATGGAAAGATGGGATGGATGGATGGAGAGATAATAGAGATAGGTACAATGGAAATAGATGATAGATAGATAATATAGATAGATAGATATATAGATAGATAGATAGATAGTAGATAGATAGATAATAGATAGATAGATAGGATAGATGATAGATAGATAGATAGATAGATAGATAGATAGATAGATAGATAGATAGATGGAAAGATGGGATGGATGGATGGAGAGATAATAGAGATAGGTACAATGGAAATAGATGATAGATAGATAGATAGATAGATGGAAAGATGGGATGGATGGATGGAGAGATAATAGAGATAGGTACAATGGAAATAGATGATAGATAGATAGATAGATAGATAGATAGATAGATAGATAGATAGATAGATAGATAGATAGATAGATAGATAGATAGAGATAGATAGATAGATATAGATATAGATATAGACATAGATATAGATATAGATTAGATATAGATATAGATTAGAGATAGAGATAGAGATAGAGAGATATAGAAATATATAGATATAGATATAGATATAGATATATAGATATTTTATACATATATAAAACGGAAACAGACCCCATTCTCTAGCACTGAAGATGTGACCTAGACTGGGTCATGAAACATCTGCAAGAAGACAACCCAGCTCAGAGCTCACCAAGAAAATATATCCATCCTCATCCTCGCCCACTTTTCCTAGAAGGAAAGGTTGACCCCCAACTGCAGCTGGAGACCCCGAGGTGCTGTGTGTCTCCCTCCCTCCCTTCCCCCACAGCTGACTCTCCTGAACCTCAGCTGCAAACTCCCAAGCCATTTCCCTCCTTCCAAATTCCCCAGGGCTTGGCTAAGTCCTTCTCTTGCTGGGTATATCTGCTTCATCTTGTGGGCCAGCCAGCTATTTTTAAGCGCCCGTCCAGGCAGCTGTCGGTGGGTTCTCCCCACGCCCAGGCTTAGAATTTGCCAGGGGTGCCGCAGGCATCGCCTTTGAAGCGAGGGGGTGTTATCCTTACCCTGGGGTGGGCTTCTCCCGAAAGGAGGCAGGGGGGGGGGCCTTGGCTGATCCGCTGGCACCCTGGCTTGCAGAGTCCAGGGCTCACGTGATCACATTTTGCGACCTTATGACAAGGAAAGTCCAGAGTGGTCTGCAGGCTGAACAGCGGCTGCAACAGCCTTGAAATACATCGTCCTAAGCAGGTCAGGCAGCTACTAGCCAGAGGAGTGCCCTCTGCACATGCTCAAGAGGCGGTATTTTCAAAGTAGGAAGCAGCCCTTCCAACACGCTCTAGGTCAAAGTGAGAACAAGCTAATAAAACTCTGCAAAGCACAGGGAAAAACCCCGTAAGTCAGGCTTTGTTCACATCTTGGTGTTCGCCATATTGACTTTTTTTGTAACACGCGCGTGCGCGCACACACACACACACACACACACACACTGACAGACATTCCTGGGAGCCCCACCTGTTTCTGCCCATGGTTTCATGATCCTTGACCACCAGGTGAAGCTCCGCATTATGGTCCAATGGAAGTCCTTTCAGGTCCCACTCGAAGCCCTAAGAGACGGCAGGAGAAACGTTGGAAGGAGCTTCAGAAGAGAAATTCAATTTCTGTTCCGAAGTAGGATGTTGATCCATTGATTGATTGATTATTGAATGATTGATTGATTTAGCATATGCTGAACCAAAAGGACTCAATCCACCCCATAAGACCTGGTCAGTCCTCAATAGGGTTAGGACTCACCATGGAAAAGAAGGACCAGGGATGACCTGGTAACAGCCTTCCAGTATTTGAGGGGCTGCCCCAAAGAAGAGGAAGGGGTCAAGCTGTTCTCCAAAGCCCCTGAAGGCAGGAGAAGAAGCAACGGATGGAAACTAGCCAAGGAGAGAAGCAACCTGGAATTAAGGAAAAACTTCCTAACAGTGAGGACAATTAATCAGTGGAATGAGAAGTTGTGGGCGTTTCACCGCTGGAGGTTGGGGACCCCTGTTCTAGTCCAACCCCCTGCTCAGGCAGGAGACCCTGTGCCATTTCAGACAGGTGGCTGTCCAGTCTCTTCTTAAAAGCCTCTGGTGATGGAGCACCCACAACTTCTGTCACTGGAGATTTTTAAGAAGAGACTAGACACACACATGTCTGAAATGGTATAGGTTCTCCTGCTTGAGCAGGGGGCTGGACTAGAAGACCACCAAGGTCCCTTCCAGTTCTATTCTATTCTATTTTATTCTATTCTATTCTATTGTATTCTATTCTATTCTATTCTATTCTATTCTTCATTCCTCCTATCATTCTATTCTATTCTATTCTATTCTATTCTATTCTATTCTATTCTATTCTATTCTATTCTATTCTATTCTATTCTTCATTCCTCCTATCATTCTATTCTATTCTATTCTATTCTATTCTATTCTATTCTATTCTATTCTATTCTATATTCTATTCTTCATTCCTCCTATCATTCTATTCTATTCTATTCTATTCTATTCTATTCTATTCTATTCTATTCTATTCTATTCCCTATTCTATTCTATTCCTTAGTTCCAGGTTGCTTCTCTCCTTGATGAGTTTCCATCCGTTGCTTCTTGTCCTGCCTTCTGGTGCTTTGGAGAATAAGGTGACCCCCCTCCTCTTCTTTGGGGCAGCCCCTCAAATATTGAAAGGCTGCTTATCATGTCACCTCAAGAAGCTTGCATTTCAGTTCAGCAAAAAGCAGCATGGATAGTGCCGTATGCAACTTCAGACAAAGCTTTCGGTCCCCACCAATTTCCTTCTCCCCCCCCCTCCAAGGAAATCCAATCAACATCCCAGATTCCCAGCCAGATTAACTAAGAGTTTCCTACTCCTAAGAGGATGTGTGATAAACAGACACTATTGTCAGGGCGTGATATTGCAAAAGGAAACCCTAATTTAGTTCTAAAGACTTATGTCTTTATTGTCTCCATTTAAGAGTGAAGTGGCCCCCTTTCCCGGGGAGAATGAAGAGGAAGGGACGATAAAGAGAGGAAGCTGACAATCCTGGCTTCCCTACGGGAACAGAAACTGACATCCGGAGCATCTAGAAAACTATTAAGTAGTCACAAAGGGACATCCAGCTGTCATATTTCATAAATATTTCCTATGTAATGAAAGGCAGTTCAGGGGATGGAACCATTTCGGTTTACAAAACGGTAAAAACCACTTTACCTACAGCTCACGTCCTACTACAGGTAGTCCCCAACTCACGACCGTCCGTTTAGTGACCGTTCAAAGTTACTTAGGAAAAAAAGTCACTTATGACCGTTTTTCACACTTACGACCGTTGCAGCCTCCCCAGGGTCACGGGATCTGAATTCGGAGGCTTGGCAACTGACTCATATTTGTGACGGTTGTCGCAGTATCCCGGGGTCACGTGATCCCCTCTTGCAACCTTCTGACAAGGAGCATCAATGGGGAAGCCGGATTCACTTAACAACCACGTTACTAACTTAACAACTACAGAGTGGTTCACTTAACAACTGTGGCAAGGAAGGCCATAAATTGGGGCAAAATTCGCTTTAGCAACTGTCTCTTTTGGCAACAGAAATTTTGTAGTCGTAAGTCAAGGACTGCCTGCCTACTATAATTTTCTATAAGGACCCAGGGAGCCACTTCATCAGCCCCTCACCTGACGAGATACTCAGGAAACATCCGTCTTTTTACCTACAGTTTCCTAAAATGTACCTAAATTGTGTTATGCTGTCTGCAAAATTAGGTAGCCTTTGACTGCCTGCTGAAAGTCCCACAATTAATTGTAATATATTGTTGTTGTTGTTGTTATTAGTAATAGTAGTATTTCTAGTTCTGCTCTGCTCTTATTATTACTATTACTATTAGTATTAGTATTATTTCTAGTTCTGCTCTGTGCCCATAATCAATATTATTATTGTTATTATTATTACTATTATTATTACCATTATTACTATTATTAATATTGCTTATTTCTAGTTCTGCTCTATGCCCATAATCAATATTGTTATTATTATTACTATTACTATTATTACTACCACTATTATTATTTACTAGTAGTAGTAGTAGTAGTATTGCTATTAGTATTATTACTGTTGCTTATTTCTAGTTCTGCTCTGTGCCCATAATCATTATTGTTGTTATTACTATTACTATTATTACTACCACTATTATTATTACTATTACTATTGCTATTATTATTATTGCTTCTTATTGCTAGTTCTGCTGTACCCATAATCAATATTATTATTATTATTATTATTATTACTATTACTACTGTTATTATTATTGCTGCTATTACTATTATTATTACTATTATTATTATTGCTTATTTCTAGTTCTGCTCTGTGCCCATAATCATTATTGTTATTACTATTATTACTACTGTTATTATTATTGCTGCTATTACTATTATTATTACTATTATTATTGCTTCTTATTGCTAGTTCTGCTGTACCCATAATCAATATTGTTATTATTACTATTATTACTATTATTATCACCACTATTATTACTACTGTTATTATTATTGCTGCTATTATTACTATTATTATTACTATTATTATTATTGCTTCTTATTTCTAGTTCTGCTCTGTGCCCATAATCAAAATTATTATCATTAACCATTTGGGCTTCCTTCTCCCCGCCCAAGAGGGATGGGCCTGCTGCTGAATCGGCTGCTCAGAGCCAGGAGGACAGACTTTGCACACGTTGAGGTCTGGGTTCGAATGGCGCTGAAGACAGACTCACCTCGTTCCACACAGGGTTGGTGTTGTTCTTGATCACCTTCGTTCTCTTTTTCACTCCTAAAAGGAAGCAGAGTGAGCGAGTGAGCAAGACTGCCCAGACCTCCCCAGGGCAGCTGGTTCCCAAAATATCCCTGCGGGCGGAAATCAGGGCAGGGGGGGGGAGTCAGAGCAAAGGATTCGGTTCGTGACCTGGTTGGGCGTGACTCTCTTAATGACCGTCTGATTATTCTGATCCCAATTGTGGTTATAAGTCGAGGATTTTCTGGGCAAATCCCCATAGCACAACCTGTCCACAAAAGTTGACACCAAGGAGAAAGCAGCATTCCCAACAACACTGACAGGGCAAGCCACTGGGGCACAAATAGAGAGCAAATCCCATTCCTTTCTTGCACTGATGTTGCTGCCTAGTTGGGTCATGAAACGTCTGCAAGAAAACCACCAAGCTCAAAGAGCACCCAGGACCCCACGGTTCTTTCCTCCTCCTCCTCCTCCTCCTCCTCCCCTCCTCCTCCTCCTCTCCTCCTCCTCCTCCCCCCCCATTCCCTTCTAGCACTGATGTTTTACCTATTTTGGGTCATGAAATGTCTGCAAGAAAATCACCAAGCTCAGAGAGCACCAAGGACCCCACGGTTTCTTTCCCTCTCTCATCCTCCCCCCCCCATTCCCTCTAGCATGATGCTGTTACCTAGTTGGGTCAAAAATGTCTGCAAGAAAACCACCAAGCTCAGAGAGCACCAAGGACCCCATGGTTCCCTCCTCCTCCTCCTCCTCCTCCTCCTCCTCCTCCTCCTCCTCCTCCTCCTCCTCCATTGCCTAGTTGGTAATGAAATGCCTGCAAGAAAACCACCAAGCTCAACCCTAACCTTAACCCTAACCCCCTGGTCCTTCTTTTCTCTAGACTGCCCATTCCCAAATCCTGCAGCCGTCCTTCATATGTTTTAATCTCCAGGCCTTTAATATCATCTGAGTTGCTCCGCTCTGCACTTTTTCCAGAGTCTCAACATCTTCTTCGTAACGGGGCGCCCCAAACTGGATGCAGTAGCCCAGCCTCCTGGAACCCCTTGGGTCCAGGTGGAATCTGGACGGCCAAACTAGCTCGGTCTGAATTGGAAACCGCAGCTCGGAGAGGGTTAACACGGCTCATCTGGCAGTTGCTCCGAATTCTATCTTGGGCTGCTGTTGCGTGTGGGATATTTCCTTCTGTCGGCCCATAAATTAAGCAAAGCCGCTCAGCTCCGGCTGAAGAAGCAGGCAGAGCCCGTTGGAGGTTGGGCAAAGAGCTTGGCAAGTGCCGGGCGCTGCTGAAACACCCAAAAGGAAAGGGAAGTGAGTCCTAAAAGCAGGACCCCAGAACAATAGGAGGGTCCCCAGGGCCAAAGGCTGGCGGAAAGTCCGTCTGGGGCAGCTGCGGCCGGACCCCCTCCTCCCTCCTCCCTTCATCTCACCCCCCCCCATCTCCTCCCAGTCCAGCAGCCGAACTGAAGGCAGCTATATATGGTCACCCTGCGGCCGTTTCCCAGAAGAGACGCAGGGCCAACGTTTTTGAAAAGGATCTGCAGGGCGATTTCTAGAAAACAAAGGAGGCGTATAAATCCAAGCGATCCTCCTCAGCATCTGCCTATTAGCATGCAAAGGCTAAAACTCAATGATGTGCAAGATGGGTGGCCAATACATTTAACTCATAACTAATAAACAACCTGTGAATCACAAGAATGACAGGGTTGGAAGGGACCTTGGAGGTCTTCTAGTCCAACCCCCGCCGCTGTTATTAAAAAACGTTACTTTTTATGGTACACCGAGTTATTTATTTCATTTTTAAAAAAACCTGGACGCTTTCTTTTTTTACTTAGGATAAATGCATGGCGTTTTTGTCTCGGTTCTTGTTTTCCAGGGTTCGTGGCTGCTATTTCTACCTTTAGGCCGGTCCAAGACTATAATGCAATTTTGATCCAGCCACGCAGAGAGGCGTCTGCCCAGCCTTGCCGAAGAGGCTGGGAGCAAAAATAGAGGTGCCCCCATTTAGCCGAGGGTCCCTATTTTCATCCAGGGGGAGGAGGAGGGGGAGACAGACCACCAGGCTTCCTCTTGCAGGATTCCTCTCGTTCCTCCTCCCCCGCCCACCCCAGAACTGCAATCCGCATTTCTGAATCTTGGGCTCCATACAATTCTCCCTGGGAAAATGCACTTGGGGTCTTTGAAGGAAGGAGGCCCTGGAGGCCGTGGAATGACCACCTGCCAGGCTCAACACCTGTCTCAGGTGTGCTTATTGGTGTGAACACAGGCCAATGGGATGAGGTCTGAGTGCTGTTAAAACCAGGGACTTGGGTTATTTTAATAAACTATGCTGAAGTTAGTTGAGGGTTTACATGAACACATATTCTCTCTCTCTCTCTCTCTCTCCCTTTCTTTTTCTCTTTCTTTCTTCCTTCCTTATTTTTTTCTTTTTTTCTTCTTCTTTCTTCTTCCTCCCTTCCTTTCTTTCTTTCTCCTTCTCTTCCTTCTTTCTTCCTCTTCCTTCTTTCTTTCTCTTTTTCTTTCTTCTTTCTTTCTCCTTCCTTTTCTTTCTTTCTCTCTCTCTCTCTCTCTCTCACACACACACACACAAACACACAAAGAGAGAGAGAGAGAGAGAGTATTTCACATCTTAGAGCTGCAGCACGCAACCTCTTCACTCTACAATCTTAATTCTTCTAGCGGAAATCAGCCTGGTCATTTTCACATTCTCTTCCCTATCAAGGGAGTCATCTTTTTAAAAAGACCAATCAGGCACATAATGGGAGGAAATTGACACCGATTCATCAGAAAACTCATTGAGGGCAATGCCCGCCTCACCCGCATCCCTGAAGAGGAGAAAGATTGCTATTTTGGAACTCCTCTTCCTGAAAAACATCGGCTCCCTCTCTTGAATGAAGAAAAATTAAATACCCGTTTTTCCCTTTCTTTGGACTTTCCCTAAGCTAAACTGCCAACTGGCTTTCACCCCAAAAGAAGGGGGTCCTGCAAAAACCCCTAAGAAGCAATGAACAAATGAGGAGAGACACTCCCTGGAAGAAAACTTGCAATGCTCAGGAAGGGGGGTGGACAGGGAGACACCCCCCCCAAAAAAGACCATCAGTTGCACTGTAGAGAAAACATGTGGAACCAGGCAAAACCACCCTGGTCCATCCAGGGAAGTGACCATCATCCAAGGATACCCATCTTTGAAGGTTTGGTGAGACGGTTATTGTTGTTCCACCATTTCCTGGTTTCTGTCAGATCAGATGACCTTCCAGTCTTCCAGACTGGCCTCCTGGAACCGTCCCTAGGAGACGTTCTCCTTTCCTGCTTGCATCTCCAGAGGTAGCAGCCGAGACCCCCTTTTTTGGCATCGGGGTCTTCTTCAACCACATCTTCGCATGAAGTGCCCCAAATATTTCAGATAAGTGTCATGCTTGACTCACTATGCTTCCCCCCCCACACACACACACACAAGCAGACAACAGAGGGGGGGGGTGAGTAGATTTGGAATGCAAGGGAGGGAACTGTGGAATGCAAGAGCTGATGAACGTCGCCTGGCAAAGTCCTGGGGCCCAAGGTCAAAAGATGGGGAAGTTCCAAGGCTTTCAGTTCACTTCCCAAAACAAATTGGCTATAATTGAATGGTGGACAATGAACAGCCGGGGGGCCAGGAGAGAAAAAGAGGATTTTTAACTATGCTACTTCAAAAAACTCCAGAATGTGGTAAAATCATGTCCCAGGAGTTTCTTTTGCTGCACAGGCCAACAGGACGGTTGGCAATAAGATTGGCAATAATGCTCCTGGAGAACAGGCCGGTTTTAGACTATCGTTTGCGTCATTTGGGGGTGTCTGCAGAGGGGTGGGTGGGTCCAAAAAAGCATGTCGCATGCCACAGCCATGCAATTGAAGCCCTATTTATTAGTGCTTTGATCCCACAGCCATTGCTGCCCTCTTGACTTTTTTCGACCGCCTGCAGACGCCGCTGGTATTGCAAAATTATTTGGGCTTCTGATCTGTTCTCGGTAAATTTCCTCAGCCCCACAATTAAAGGCAACGGTTCTTCTTCCTCAGTCTTTCTGTTCGTGCAGCTGTCACAACTACACGTTACACACGGACAATCAAAGCTAGACACCGTCTCCTGGGTGTCCCTGAGATGTCTCTGCACTTCAATATTTGGCCCAGGGAACAAGGAAAAGCGTCCCTGCACTTCATCTTCCCTGTGAATTTTTGAGCGGCCGGATGCAAAAAAAAAAAAAATTTCCACTCCTTCAACCTTCTCTCCAGTGAGGTGGCTGGGTGTCTTGACACATTCTTCATTTCTGCTCCAAACATGTTTATGTCTGGATTTAAATTCAGATTTCTCTTTTAAAACAGGAGGTGTGAAGAAATGGTTTCCAAAAAAAAAAAAAATCTAATTCCGTTCATCTTGCGTTGATCATCAGGGAAGCTTTAGCTTTTCTGCACCTGTTGAATTGTTGCCTGTCTGGCTTCGGTTAAAGAGCTATGTCAGAAGACCGAGGGAGATCTCCCTGGTGGAGGGAACCCCAGAGGGGCTGGCTAGGCTGGTTGTTGCTGCCGGCGATTCAAGCAAGCGAGCCAAGCCGCAGGGGAAACCAGAGCTGGCGTAACATTTGCTGGTCCTCCTCACGCAAGGCCAGGAATCCTTCATGGGATCCAAACGTGACACGCACACACAAACACACACCCAGCCTCATTTCAATGTTTTCTGGAGCTCATTGGTCCCCGCCAGCTTCTTCGCCTAGGATGGAGGGGGAGCACCTCTGCCATCCTTCCTCTGAGGCTGTTCTCCAGGGATCCCTCCTCTGAGCAAGCCTCAGCAGCCTCTGAAGCCCAGGAGACAAGGGGTCTCCACTGGATCCTGAGCTGAAACCTCCAGAGAAAAAGAAAGATCTAGCCTTTGAGGGGGGGGTCTGGTGGTGATGGAGACCACAGAGCAAAGCTCCTTCTGCAAAATTCACTCCCTTGTTGTCTCTCTGGGAACTGCTAGGACAGTCTCAGCCAGTGGACCCGGCAGCTGAGTCTGAGGAATCAGAGGAGGAGGAGGAGGAGGAGGAGGAGGGGCCTGGAGTGACATTAGAGTCAGAGGAAGGCTCTGAGGAGCTCCCAGACTTACAGTTGGACGAGGAGCCTGGCCCCTCTACTCGCGCTCAGGCTGAGACACAGCTGTGCTGGGAGCCTGAGTTGGACAGTGATGAAGAACAGCTGGGACAAATCCCGGATGCACGAATGTGCAAGAAAGAGAAGCGACTAGGACAGAGGAATGCAATGGGGTAGCTCCAAAGGCAAAGGAGAAGGCATTAGGAAGCCACACCTTTGCTGAATTATAAAAGGGAAGGTGTGGGAGGTGCTGGTTGCCGAAGGCAACCTTTGTGTTGAGGATCGAGTTTCTGTGGACTGTGTTTGTTTGCCTTGGACATTGACTCAGGTGTGTGAGAATAAAAGGGGTTGGTTTTTTCTTGCGGTTCCTGCCTGTTTCTTGGAAGAGGGGTTTCTCCTTGTGAGCTTAACAAGGACTCACGTAGGCTGGGACAGAACACCTTCCTTTTGGTCAATCACAAACTGCTTTCCATCCATTTCTCCTAACAGATCCTCAAAATCCACCTTGCGGTAACTGAAGCCCCTTGCCCTAACTGGACTATCCTGTTTTGTCGGCTGCAGGTAGCCTCCGCAGGGCACAGTTTAAAACAAATCAACAGGGTGACCTCCGTAAAAAGAGCTTTGATGGCCACACCACGGTTACTCTCTTGGCCTTTTTGACCAGACCCTGAGAGGTCCAGGATGGAGAAGAGGAGAGAGGGTGTACGGACTCCGTCAGGGTGAGGGCTCCGTAAATCCATCAAAGATACCAGCACGAGTCACAACTGCACCTGCTGCACGCCCGCCTGCAGCTCTGTAGAAGGACCAAGGGACACAGCCTTTGCGTGGCAGCATTCTTGGGATAATTCAATGGCTGTCTTTGAAGCAGAGGAGAAGGAGGAGGAGGAGAGGAAGAAGAAAAGGAGGAGAAGGAGGAAGAGGAGAAGAAGGAAAGGTGAAGGAGGAGGAGGAGGAGGAGGAGGAGGAAGACACTTGGCACAACCCCACTGCTCTGCCCATTGTAGAGGGAGCAGCCTCTGTCCCAGAGTGGGAAATTCTTACTTCTTCTCCTTACTATCTCCTCCTCCTCCTCCTCCTTACTATCAGCTGCTCTCACCCTCCCATCCCACGTTTCCAAAGCACAGGCAAAACAGGATATATATGGATGGATCGACTGATTGAACAAGTGATTGATTTTATTGAAAACATTTATGTAGCTGCCCAAGTCCCAACCGACTCTGGGCCGCTCCCAATCAAAAGTTAGTAAAAATCACAGTTACGGCTACAACAATGCAACAGATTAAAAGATCAGAAACAACGCGCGGAGCTGGCGCCAAATCAAACTTCTCGACTGACGGATTGACGGGCCTGTCACCCAATTCAGCCACCTGGGAGCCCTCCACACCTGCTGGAATGCCATTCCTGCCACCCTACCCGCTCAGCAGGGCCATTGGGAGGGGTGATGGGCTTTGGAGTCCAGCCATTCCAGAGGGGCCCGATGGAACGCACCGCCGTACAACCCGGAGAGAACGCAGCACCCCTGTCGGGCGGGGGGGGGCTCGCTGGTTCCTGCCCTTCCCAAGCCAGCCGGCCCCGTCCCGGAGAAGGACAGAGTCCCCCCCCCACGCCCCCCGGGGCAGCCTCCGCGATTGCTGCGGGGCCGGGACTCACCGCGGAAAGTCAGGCTGGCCACCGGGTCGCTCCGCTTGTCGCCCCGCTCTAAGCCGGGCAGGCTGCAGGCGCGCTGGAGCAGGCAGCGGAGCATGGTTCTTGCAGTCGCGGCGTTGCCCCGGCTCTGGGCAGGAGAGCAGAGCGGACCGTCCGAGCCCCGGGCAGCCCCGCCCCGCCCCGCCCCGCCGCCTCCGCCCCCTCCTCCCCGCCCCACTCCGGCGGGGCGGACGCGCAGCATCAGGACCAGGCGGCGCCGCGGCGATACCGCGTTATCCCTCCAGGGGGCGCTCGGAGGCTGGCAAGCAGGGATGCTCCGGCAACGCATAGCACTGAGGGTCCCGGCGGGGGAGGAGGGGGGGAATTCTGGGCTTAAGCCGGCAGGGCGACCCCCCCCTTTCTCCCCCGCCCCCACCCCACCCCCAGCCAGACCTGCTCCTGGCATGCTATTTGTTTTATTTGATCTTGTTTTTTAATTTTATCATTTTAATTTTTTTATTGAATTATTTTATTTTCTTATTTTTTATTTTACTTTATGTTGTTCTACTTTATTGTGTTGTTTTATTTTATTTTATTTTATTTTATTTTATTTTTTTTATTTTATTTTTTATTTTATTATTTTATCTTATTTTTTATTGTTTTATTTTATTATTTTCTTATTTACTTTATATTTATATATTATATAAATTATATACGATATATATATTATATATATTTATTCATTCATATTTATTTTATATTTATATATTATATATATTACATTTATTTGTTTATATTTATTTTACTTTATTTTATTGTTTTATCTGATTTTTTGCTTTATTATGTTATTATTTTATTTTATCTTATTTTATTATTTTGTTTGATTATGGTATTTAATTGTATTTTATCTTATTTTGTTATTTTGTTATTTTATTTTCACTTGATTCAATTTATTAATTTTTTATTTTTTATTTATTAATTAGGCCTCCCATCTTTCTGCCAAGCGGCTTACCATAGCCTAAAACACAGAATAAAACAAGGATAGGATTAAACCATTAAAACCTCAGACATCAAAAGTGAAAACATTAAAATTAATATTAAAATGGATAAAAAGAACCAATGCATAGATGGGGGGGGAACAGGTGGGATCTTCTTCCTGCTCCACTAACCCCCTCCAAAATGGGACGCCCCCAGGTTTCCAGGCCCTTTCAGACGGTCGAGGGTGGGAATCATAAACAAGGGGGCCAACATGCTCTTTTCTCCTTCTATTTCCTACAGAATGACAACCTGTGAGGTGGGCTGGGATGAGAGAGGGTCTGGCCCTAAGCCACCCAACCGGCTTTCACATGAATGAGGTGGGAATAGTCCTTACTTTCATCACGCCATGACAAAACCGGTCTGGCCACTTGGAATGACCCCTAAGTTTGAGTTTCGGGGTCATATCACAATGTCCAGATTAGAAAAATGGAAAAAATTAAGACTTCGAAAGACCACGTAAAGCTGCATCTCTAATCCACTGTTTGTCAACCTTGACAATTTGAAGATGTGTGTGGACTTCAACTCCCAGAATTCCCCAGCCAGCAGACGGAATTCCGGGAGCTGAAATCCTTAAGAGCAGAAGTGTCTAATTCTGCTCCAACACTGGAGGTTTTTTAAGAAAAGATTAGACAGCCATTTGTCCGAAATGGTATGGAGTCTCCTGCCAGAGCAGGGGGTTGGACTAGAAGACCTCCAAGGTCCCTTCCAACTCTGTTATTCTGTTAAGCGACTCAGAGCATTAGCACAATGGAAGGATGTAGCAGCCACATTGATGACTGATGTCTTTTCACACCCAACACAAACCATGCTCAGTTCTTCTCTGACCCTGTTATGATGGGATGGCTGGACTGCGTGGACTCTTTGGGAGTCACGTCTGGTAAAATCATATCAACTTTTCCTTTCTCCATCCAGATTTTTTTTCCTTTCCTGTTTCCTCTTCACCCTGCTAGCCAGATGGGAAGATCTAGCAACACCCGGAAACTATGGCATGCTCCAGTTCCTGAAGTCAGACTCCATCCTGGCTGGTTGGTGCACAAAATGAGAGCATTTCTACTACACCGCCGTCTGCTATTCTGCCATTCTGTTATTCCGCATTCTGTTATTCCGCATTTTGCATTCTGCAGTCTGTTATTCTATACTCTGTTATTCAGAATTCTGCCATTCTCCATCCTGTTACTCTTTATTCTGCCATTCTGCTATTCTGTTATTCTGCATTCTGTTATTCCGCATTTTGCATTCTGCATTGTTATTCCGCATTTTGCATTCTGCATTCTGTTATTCTGCATTCTGTTATTCCGCATTTTGCATTCTGCATTGTTATTCCGCATTTTGCATTCTGCATTCTGTTATTCTGCATTCTGTTATTCCGCATTTTGCATTCTGCAGTCTGTTATTCTGTATTTTGCATTCTGCAGTCTGTTATTCTGCTATTCTGTTATTCTGCATTCTGTTATTCTGCATTCTGTTATTCCGCATTTTGCATTCTGCACTGTTATTCTATACTCTGTTATTCAGAATTCTGCCATTCTCCATCCTGTTACTCTTTATTCTGCCATTCTGCTATTCTGTTATTCTGTTATTCTGCATTCTGTTATTCCGCATTTTGCATTCTGCATTCTGTTATTCCGCATTTTGCATTGTTATTCTGCATTCTGTTATTCTGCATTCTGTTATTCCGTAGTTTGCATTCTGCAGTCTGTTATTCTATGCTCTGTTATTCAGAATTCTGTCATTCTCCATCCTGTTACTCTTTATTCTGCTATCCTGCTATTCTGTTATTCCGTTATTCCATATGATTGTGTTCCACCAGACGAGGAGGTAGAGAGGGGCTCCTCCACAGCTCCCAGGGCAGCGAAACGGATCCCGGGGCTAAGGAAGAGGCCTTCTCTGCCTCTCCCAGCTGTCCCTTTGCCAGCAATCCAGTCATCAGCCCAACAGGTGCCGGAGGGCTGCCAAGAGGCGGCCTGGGAGAAATGAATAGGAGCTATGAATAGAGCCGGGCCAGGGAGGGGATGGATCAGCCCCTAAGAAAGAGTATACTGGGAGCGAGTGCTAACCCTGAAAGGTAATATCGTATGACGTGTCAGTTTGAAAGGGAGGAGATGGGATGACACATACCCCAAAACTGAATAGGAAGTGACGAGTCTTGGCAACAGAGGTAGAATAACCAAATATCCATCAATTGCAGTAGTACCAATAGTAATAGGCGCCTTGGGTGCAATCCCAAAACAACTGGAGCACCACTTGGACACCATCATCGGCATTGACAAATTCACCATCAGTCAATTGCAAAAGGCGGCCTTACTAGGAACTGCTTCCATCCTGCGACGAGATCTGTGATACCATCAAACATCCACATCTGCCTATCCCAGGTCCTTGGGAAGGACTCGATAGGTAGACAAAAATGCCAAATCTAGTCTGAACATCTGGCTGACTGTGCGCTGATCAATTATTATTATTATTATTATTATTATTATTATTATTATTATTATTATTATTATTATTATTATTATTATTATTATTATTATTATTATTATTATTATTATTATTATTATTAATAATAATAATAATAAATAGTCCAAAAACTTTGCAAAACACATCAAGAAACTGCAGCTTCCTGCAATAACTCCAGCAATGCTACAAAAAACTGCGCTACTCGGAACGTCTTATATTTTAAGGAGGTACCTGGTTGACACCTAGGATGCTGGTAGCAACCCGTGTCAACCATCAGCGCCAGCCAATTTGAATGTTCAGTTGACTGAGGTTCATGTCTAATGAATAAAAGATAATAATAATAATAATAATAATAAATAGTTGGAAGGGACCTTGGAGGTCATCTAGTCCAACCCCCTGCACTAGATGCAGAAACTTGCAGAAACTGCAAGTAGGAGCAAAAGGACGCATACATACTATACGCTTAAGCAAGCTCCAGGGGCAAAAGGACACACGGACTAAAGCAAGGTGTAACTCCATAAAAGGTAGTAAGCTTTGTGAATTTTTTAACAGGTAGTCCTCGACTTACGATCACAATTCAGCCCAAAATTTCTGCCGCTGAGTGAGACATTTCTTAAGGGCGGTTTGCCCCATTTTACGACCTTTCCTGCCGCCGTTGTTAAGCGAATCACTGCAGACATTAAGTTAGTCACACGGTTGTTACGTGAATCTGGCTTCGCCCATTGACTTTGCTTGCCTGAAGGTCGCAAAAGGAGATCACGTGACCCCCCCCAGGAACACTGTGACCGTCGTGAATACGAGTCAGTTGCCAAGCAATGGTCATATGAAAAATGAACATAAGTCACATTTTTCAGGGCCGTCGTAACTTTGAACGGTCGCTAAACGAACTGTTGTGAGTCGGGGACTGCCTGTAGCAGAAATAGGGAAGTACAGGCAGTCCTCGACTTACAACAGCTCATTTAGTGACCGTTCAAAGTTACAACAGTCACTGAAAAAAGTTGACTTCTGAATATTTTTCACACGACCGTTGCAGCCTTCCCTGGTCACGTGATCAAAATTCGGACGCTTGTCAACTGGTCGATATTTATGACCATTTGCAGTGTCCCCTATACCCTCTACCATTCCTGACAAATGGCTATCCAATCTCTTCTTGAAGACCTCCAGTGATGGAGCCCCCGCAACTTCTGGTGGCAAGCTGTTCCACTGGTTAATTGTCCTCACTGATGGGAAGTTTCTCCTTAGTTCCAGGTTGCTTCTCTCCTTGACTAGTTTCCATCCGTTGCTTCTTCTCCTGCCTTCTTCAGGTGCTTTGGAGGATAGGTGGACCCCCGCTCTATTCTGTGGCAGTCTCTTACATAACAGAATAGCAGAGTTGGAAGAGACCTTGGAGGTCATCCAGTCCACCCCCCTGCTCAGGCAGGAGACCCTATTCCATTCCAGACAGGTGGCTGTCCAGTCTTTTCTTAAAAACCTCCAGTGATGGAGCACCACAACGTCTAAAGGCAACTTCTGTTCCACTGATTAATTGTTCTCACTGTCAGGAAATTCCTCCTTCGTTCCAGGTTGTATCATGGACCCCATTCCAGCTGCCCTTGGTTCTTCTCTAAAAATGCACAATTCCTGCTTTAATCCTTAAACAGAACAATAAAAGTTGTGCATTCAGCAGAAAGTTTACAGCCTGCATGGTGAGCTCTCTGGACATTTGGGCTTAACACCTGGGGATTTTCCATGGGCGCTGCTGACTCTGATTCATCATGCGGCCTCAGTCCAAAATGCCTTTATCGCCCACCGTGACTAAGAGAAATGAAATGAAAACTCATTTATTTCCTCCCCCCCCCCCCAGTCAGCAGAATTGGATGGAAGACACTAAGGGAGAGTTATTAGTTTACCATCTGGAAAGCCTCCTAGGGACAAAGTTGATCCTTCTTCAATCAAGAGTGACAGTTCCAGAAGAGCAGGGTTTGTGCAAAAGCAAGTTTCCCACTTTGGAAATTCCTCCAGGAGGACAACATCTCCCACCCTGAAATGAGAGCAGACCCCGCTCCCTTCTAGCACTGATGTTGTTGCCCAGTTGGGTCATGAAACGTCTGCAAGGAAACCACTCAGCTCAGAGAACAGCAAGCACCCCACAGTCCTCCTCCTCCTCCTCTCTGCAAAACTCACTCTTGTATAGCCCTGATGATGTTACCTAGTTGGGTAATGAAATGTCTGCAAGAAAACCACCAAGCTTGAAGAACACCAAAGACCCCACAGTCTTTTTTTTCTCCTCCTCCTCCTCCTCCTCCTCCTCCTCCTCCTCCTCCCTCCTCCACCTCTCCAAACCCCTCTCCCTTCTAGTACTGATGATGTCCCCTAGTGGGTAATAAAACATCTGCAAGAAAACAACCCAATTCAGAGAGCACCAAGGACCCCATTGTCCTCCTCCTCCTCCTCCTCCTCCTCCTCCTCCTCCTCCTCCTCCTCCTCCTGCCAAACCCCACTCCCTTCTAGCACTGATGATGTTTCCTAGTTGGGTAATGAAACGCCTGCAGGAAAACCACCAAACTCAGAAAGCACCATGGACCCCACAATCCTTTCTTTCTTTCTTTCTTTCTCTTTCTTTCTCTTTCTTTCTCTTTCTTTTTCTTTCTCTTTCTTTCTTTCTTTTTCTTTCTTTCTTTTCCTTTCTTTCTTCTTTCTTTCTTTCTTTTTCTTTCTTTCTTTCTTTCTCTCAATTTTCTTCTTTTCTTTTTCTTTCTCTCTCTCTCTCTTTTTCTTTCCTTCTCTTCTCCTTCTCCTTCTCCTTCTCCTCCTCCTCCTCCTCCTCCTCCTCCTGCTCCCAAACCCCCCTCCCTTCTAGCACTGATGATGTGACCCAGTTGGGTAATGAAATGCCTCCAAGAAAACCACCAAGCTCAGAGAGCACCAAGGACCCCACAGTCCTCCTCCTCCTCCTCCTCCTCCTCTTCCTCCTCCTCCTCCTCTCTGCAAACCCCCCTCCCTTCTAGCACTGATGGTGTTCCCTAGTTGGTCATGAAATGTCTGCAAGAAAACCACCAAACTCAGAGAGCACCAAGGAGCCCACAGTTGTTGTCCTCCTCTTCCTCTACCACCTCCTGCCCCTTGCCCTCTTCCTCCTTCCCCCACTACTAGCACTGATAATATTACCTAGTTGGGTAATGAAACGTCTTCAAGAAAACGACCCAGCTCACACAGCACCAAGGATCCCTCCCAACCTTTTTTTGCAGACAAGTGTTAGGAAGATGACATATATCATACAAGTGACTCCGGCAAAGAAAGCAGTTTTTTTTTAAAAAAATAAACAAATGGATGGGGTGATTTCTATACAAGAGGAACATTATTTTAGGGAGAGAATAATTCATTTCCTGTTTCCCTAACCGAATGCTTGTAAGTATCCATTTGTTGGCCTTTAAGAGAGAGGGGTCTGCTTTGAATTTTGCTGTTGAGCTGAGCTTAGATAAGAGACAGGCAGGTAGTGACAGAAATACATAGAGAAAGAAAGAAAGAAAGAAAGAAAGAAAGAAAGAAAGAAAGAAAGAAAGAAAGAAAGAAAGAAAGAAAGAAAGAAAGAAAGAAAGAAAGAAAGAAAGAAAGAAAGAAAGAAAGGGAATTAGGGAAGGAAGGAGATGGAAAGGGAGGGAGGGAGGGAGAGAGAAGACAAGAAAGATGAGGGAGGAGAAAGGAAGGAAGGAAGAGAAAGAAAGAGAAAGAAAGGGGAGGGAAGGAAGGAAGGAAGGAAAAGAAAGAAAGAAAGAAAGAAAGAAAGAAAGAAAGAAAGAAAGAAAGAAAGAAAGAAAGAAAGAAAGAAAGAAAGAAAAAGAAAGAAGAGAGACGATAGATGATAGATTCCATCAGACAGATACAGATTTATATATATACATATATATATATATATACATATATGTATATATACATATATACATACATACAGAGAGAAAGAAAGAAAGAGAAAGAAAGAAAGAAGAGAGACGATAGTTGATACAGAGAGAGTTTCGATCAGACAGAAAGACAGACACAGATTTATATATATACATATATACATATATACAGAGAAAGAGAAAGAAAGAGAGAGAGAGAAAGAAAGAGAGAGAAAGAGAGAGAGAGAAAGAAAGAAAGAAAGAGAGGAAGGAAGGAAGGAAGGAAGGAAGGAAGAGGGAGAGAGACATACCAGACGGGGGGAGGGGGGCTCCCAAAGTGGTCCCAGCCTCGGCCAGGCCCCCCCCCCTTTGCCAACTCCGGCTCCTGCCTCTTACCTGCAAACACCACGGAGCAATAGGCGTCGCTGATGTCGCCGTCCGGCGCCTGGACCTGCTGGGCCTGGAGGAGGAAGACCCGGAGCATTCTGGCAGCCCCGGAGCCGCCTGGGCCGCTGGAGGTCCGCCTGCTCGGCCTTCGGGCCAGTCACCCTCTGCGCCCGGCCGGCTGAGCGGCTGAGCGGCTCTTGGCACGGGGCTCGGCCAGAGCCGGAGAGCTCTTAAAGGGGCGGCCGCACCGCTGAGCAGCCGAGCCAGGCACCCGGCGCCCCGAGGGATGCTCTGCTCCGTCGGTCGGTCTGGCAGCCGGGCTAGGCTAAGGGCAGGGATTGGATGCAGCTACAAACGTGGAGGGGGTGTGTGTGTGTGTGTGGGGGGGAGACTGGACAGCCACTTGCATGCGAGCACACACACACACACACACACGCGCGCGCACACAGACATATTCAGATCCAGCCCAAACATGAGGCAGCCTATACCATCCCAGACAGGTGGCTGTCCAGTCTCTTCTTAAAAACTTCCAGTGTTGGAGCATTCACCGCTTCTGGAGGCAGGTTGTTCCACTGGTTAATTGTTCTCCCTGCCAGGAAATTCCTTCTTAATGCCAGGTTGCTTCTCTCCTTGGTTTGTTTCCATCCCTTGCTTCTCGTCCAGCCTTCGGGGGCTTTGGAGAAGAGGTTAGCGGAATAACAGAATGAAAGAGCCAGAAGGGACCTTGGAGGTCTTCTAGTCCAACCCCCTGCTCAAGCAGAAGACCCTCTACCATTTCAGACAAGGGGTTGCTTCTCCCCTTATTTTCCATCCGTTGCTTCTGGTCCTGCCTTCAGGTGCTTTGGAGAATAGACTTGACCCCCCTTCTTTTTTTTATGGCAGCCCCTCAATATGGGAAGACTGCTATCATGTCACCCCTAGTCCTGATACAGAATAACAAGAGTTGGAAGGGACCTTGGAGGTCTTCTAGTCCACCCCCCTACTCAGGCAGGAGACCTAGGCCTAGAGTAGACCATTTCAGACAAATGGCTGTCCAGTCTCTTCTTAAAAGCCTCCAGTGATGGAGCACCTACAACTTCTTAAAGACAAGCCGTCCCGCTGATTGTTTTCGCTCTTCAGGAAATCCCTCCTTGGTTCTAGGCTGCTTCTCTCCTCGATTCGTTTCCCCACTTCCATCCATGCACACATGCAAACACACACAAATATTCAGGTCCAGCCCAACCACCAGGCAGTTGCAGAGGGAAAGCAAACTTTTCAGTGTTTGCTTTGTTGTGGCTGGGTTTTTAATGCCGGAGAAGGGAAGGCCAGCAAGCGCTTGTGGAATTTTCAGGCCCCAAAAGGACTTCGCTGGAAGCCAGCTGTGTTCGTTGATTGACACACAGGCGTAACACATAAGACTGTACACAATGTATTTGTGATTTACACACCTGTGTTAGCACACAGACCTTAACAACTGTTCTGTAAGGTCTAAAAGGGCAAGCTATGGCAAAACCACTCCCATGGGAAGCCCCTGCAATGCTCTGAATAAAACCTATGGTGCAGCTGCCACCCGAGGGGTCTTGCCATCCCCTCCATTGTCCGACAGGGCCAAAAATTGGGGGTAACCTGGGGACCAGGCTGTTCCCCAGAGAAAGGGTTGCCACCAAGTATCCTGTCTCCCTGATGCATTTTTTTTTTGTTTTTTTGCTGGACCATTCTCTCCTTGCTAGACCCGGTAGGGAAGGCCACTTGGAGATGTCCTGGAGAAGATGGCGGTCCACCAGCTGCTGAAGGAGCAAAGGTTGGGGCCCAGCCTGACCTCCATGGGCCTGCTGTTCTAGAGGGAGGGGCCCCCCGTCTCTGGCAGCTGAGCTCCTGCGAGGTGGGCTTCCAAAACGTCCTCTCTTGCTAGACCAGGTAGAAGGTTGGAGTCTACCTAGCCCAGGGGTAGGCAACCTTGGCTCTTTTATGACTCATGGACTTCAACTCCCAGAATTCCTGAGCCAGCATGGGGGAACTATGGCTCCCTTGATGACTCGTGGACTTCAACTCCCAGAATTCCTGAGCCAGCATGAGGGAACTATGGCTCCCTTGATGACTGGTGGACTTCAACTCCCAGAATTCCTGAGCCAGCATGGGGGAACTATGGCTCCCTTGATGACTCGTGGACTTCAACTCCCAGAATTCCTGAGCCAGCATGGCTCAGCATAGAAACCTCCCCCTTTCCCCTCAGCATGGCTGGCTCAGGAATTCTGGGAGTTGAAGTCCTCGAGTCATAAAAGAGCCAAGGTTGCCCACCCCTGGGCTAGGGAAAAGGTCTCCTCAAGGAACCGAGGAGGGAGCCACAAACACCTGAACATCTCCACCTGTGGGCTGGGCGGGGCTCTGCTGAGCTGGCGGGTGTTGCTTGCGCTCTCCCTTCCCAGCCTTGGGGGGTCTCCACCTCGTCTTCCAGGGCAGCCCCCGTGAAGGGAATTAGACTTACCAGAGTTCATTTAGGGACTGAAGTTACAATGGCCACCGAAAAGAATGACTCAGGACCGTTTCTCACACTTATGAGCCTTGCAGACTCCCCGTGGTCACGTGATGAAGACTAAGACCTTTGGCAACTGGCATGTACTTAGGACGGTTGCAGCGCCCTGGCGTCAGGCAATCTTCTTCTGCAACCTCCTGACCAGCGAAGTCAACGGGAGAAGCCTGATCCGCTTAACGGCCGTGTTACTAACTTAGCCACTGCAGCGATCCGCTTAACAGCTGGGTCAAGGAAGGTCGTAGAATGGGCCAATTTTTCACTTAGCAACGTACGCTCAGTTGGGCCCTTACGTCGAGGACTAGCTACTGAAATGAAGAGCCTGAGTCACATCTTCAGCATGATGGGAGAGGAGCCAACGGGCTGATTGGCCAGAGAGAGGGAGCCTCAGCCTGCCAGGACTTCACCTGTTGAACCAGCAGTCCAGGAGGACCCCTTGATGGCCCACCAGCTGCCTGTAGGGAAAGGACCAAAGTCCTTTGGCCTCAGGTGTGGGTGGTCCCAAAAATCAAGAGGGCAGCCACAATAATAATAATAATAGTAACAGAGTTGGAAGGGACCTCGGAGGTCTTCTAGCCCAACCCCCTGCTCAGGCAGGACACCCTACAACATTTCAGACAAATGGCTGTCCAGTCTCTTCTTCAAAACCTCCAAGTGTTGGAATTGTGAGCTGACAGCCTCCTCTCTAGCGCACCGTCTGTCTCAGAGATCAAGAAAATGGGCAGTTTTTGAGCCTCGGCCGGAGCTGACCGGGAAGAGAGCAGCGCCCATTTCCCAAATCCTATTTGAAGACGGTGGCGTCCGGCCTGAAAAGGAGCAGCAGCTGCAAAGCCCCCCGGCCCCGTGGCTCTGGGACCGTTTCCAAGAGTCAGCATGGGACGGCCAGCAGAGGGGAAAGGTTCCTCTGCTCGACTTAACACGGGACACGATCTTTTTTTTTAAAAAAAGGGAATTTATGTCGGGGATTAGATTTAGTCCTG
Source organism: Azemiops feae (assembly GCA_023970755.1). Lineage (NCBI taxonomy): Eukaryota > Metazoa > Chordata > Lepidosauria > Squamata > Viperidae > Azemiops > Azemiops feae. The sequence continues at coordinate 39,563 of JALGBA010001286.1, forward strand.
AGCGGCCACGAACAGGATTAATCTCAGTGCAGCCCATCGGTCAAGTCGTGGGACGCTCTAAACCAGGGGGGGGGGGTGTCTCCAAATTTCGCCATTTTTAAGACCTGTGGACTTCAACTCTCAGAATTCTGGGAGTTGAAGTCCACAGGTCTTAAAAATGGCATTAAACCAGTTTTTTTTTTTTTTTAAACTTGGCAAAGGTGGCTGGGGAATTCTAGAGTTGGGGTCCCCAGGTGTGAAAGTTGCTAAGTTTGAAAAGCACTGCTCTAAACCCAGCCAATTGAGGTTTAAAGTCCCACCAATCGGCAATATTCTGGGCCATCTAGAGGGGGGGGGGGTCAGCCCTAAAACCTGTCCCGGTTTCTATGTTGTCAATGTTTTGCCGTTGTCCGATCAACTTCTGGACATTGACATCTGGGCAAGTGGAAGCAATTTGATCCTGGAATTCTGCCGGCTAGGATAAGCTAGCATTTGAGGCTACGTTGCCGGTGTGACAAATGTGCAAACTATGATGACAACATGCCAGTCAAGGTGAGCTAAGGAAGCTGCTGAACAGGAGGACAAAGGCAGGCAACAGAGTAATAATAATAATAATAATAATAATAATAAAGTTGGAAGGGACCTTGGAGGTCATCTAGTCAGGCAGGAAACATTTCAGACAAATGGCTGTCCAGTCTCTTCTTAAAAACTTCCAGTTGGTTTCCTTCTCCCAGTGTAAGAAACGGTCGGAAGCAGGGCTTAATTCCTTTGATCCCATCCGTCGTCGGCGGTGGAAACTCACGGGGTGCACAACTGGGGTGCACAACTAAGGGCTTCACTCTGCGAACCGCACAAGGGGTGGCCCTTTCTACCAGCCAGAATCAAGAACGGAGCCCATCAAACAGCTCAACCCGCCAACTCTACAGTAAGAATTTATTTGAGAACTTCCACGGTTATTGGTGGAAAGCAATCAAAATCACTACACCATTTTAATAGCCTGCTTCTCGAAGGAACAGAAGGGAACACGACGTGAAAGTCTCCCCGAAGGAAACAAGTAAAAAAAAAAAAATTTTTTAACGAAAAACAAACAAACAAACAAAATAACAGGAACATAAAACACGAAGAAGCAACTGGACCCTAAATAAAATTCCGCAGAGGCACTTCCCGTCTTCGTATCACGTTAAGCTCTGTTCTTCCGTACCTCCTTTCTCCTCGGCTGTGCTCTTGATCATGAATTTCTGAAAAGGTGGATAAAGGTTTGAAGTCTTTATAACAAATTATAAGAGGGTTTATTTCCCCCCCCCCCCCAAGGCTAATCAGCTGCCCCTTTCTGAGAAACGGGAGGCCCGGCCTTCTCGTTTCGTTTTCTTTCTATCGCTTTATCTGCACTTTTCCAAGTTTGGCACCCGGGCCTGTACACAAAACTCCAGGGCTCTAATAATAAAGGAGAGTATTTCTAGCTCCAGGGTTGAGCTGTGAGGGGTCCTTGGTGCTCTCTGATATTTGGAGGAGGAGGAGGAGGATGACGACGACTAGGACTGTGGGGTCCTTGGGGGTCTCTGAGCTGGGTGGTTTCCTTGCAGACATTTCATGACCCAACTAGGGAACATCATCAGTGCCAGAAGGGAGGGAGGGTTTGTGGAGTGGAGCAAGAGGAGGACTGTGGGGTCCTCGGTCCTCTCTGAGCTGGGTGGTTTCCTTGCAGTTATTTCATGACCTAACTAGGCAACCTCATCAGTGCTAGTAAGGAGTGGGGTTTGCTGTCAGTTCATATTCCGTGGCTTGCCCTGTCGGTGACGGTGGGGGTGGTCTTAAGAGATTCTTTGGTTGGGCTGTTTGCTGTTGGCTTTTTTGGCAGTTTCTCGACTGGGGTCTTGTTTACCCGATCGTTGGTCTGATGTTAACCTGGGGCTTCATCCATGCTGATCCGGGTGCTGATGGCCGGTGGGGAGGCTCTGGGGGGTCTTTTTGTTCAGGGCTCTACATTAATGGTGGTCTTATTCTCAGCCCCTCCCCCAGGGATTCCTAGAACTGCCTCTGCTTTTTCAAAACGACCACGGAGTCATCCTGTTCACCACTGCACAAACCGCTAGGACACCGCAAAGTTTTTCCTGACAAATGCAGGCGGCTTAGACCTGACCAACAGATGGGACGGATCTGTTCCAAATCAAGTCACACTTACTTCAGCCCAAACCCAAACTGGGTTAACTAGTGCTGAGGTTGCCTAGTCCGGGCCGAGCTCAGAGAGCGCCAAGCGTCCTCCACTTGCACCCTGAGCTACAAACATTCTCCTCTGTGTGGTACAGCGTGGGGTCTCCGCCTGCTCTCTGCAGCTCCCCCTCCTCCATCCCTTCCAAGGCTTAGACTAAGTTGGTTCCCCGATTAGTAAGAATCTGGGAAACGGTTGAAGAAGCAGCCACTTGCCAGCTTCTTCAGGAGTGGTGAAAAAAGCAGTTTAAAGGCGGCGGCAAAGGAAGAAAAATACATTGGTGGGATAAGTACTGGCAGTCCTCGACTTAACAACAGTTCATTTAGTGACCGTTTGAAGTACAACGGCACTGAAAAAAAGTGACTGAGGACCGTTTTTCAGTTAGGACCCTTGCAGCATCCACCTGATTTACACACTCAGATGCTGGACCGCTGGCTATTTATGGCCTTTGCTGTGTCCCAAGGTCACGTGATCCTCTTCTGACCAGCCAAGTCAAGGGGAGGGAAAGCCAGTTTCACTTAACGACTAACTAACAACTGCGGGGATTCGCTTCGCAACTTTGGCAAGAAAAAGCCGTAAAATGAGGCGAAACTCCTTTCACGAATGTCTCACTTAGCGAGATCAATCCTGGGCTCAACGGCGGCCGTTAAGTGGGGGACTAGCTGTGGTCAAATTACGGGGATCTTTTGAACCTCACGGCTTTCTCCTTGGCCAGGGGTGGGCCACCTCGGCCCTTTTAGGACTGGTGGACTTCAACTCCCAGAATTCCTGAGCCAGCTGTGCTGACGGGAAAGGGAGAGGTTTCCAAGCTGAGCCAGGCTGGCTGAGGAATTCTGGGAGTTGAAGTCCACGAGTCATACAAGAGCCCAGGTTGCCCACCCCTGTCCTTGGCCATCCCTATCCTGGAGACCCCGGGAGAACCTTTCCTGTGGGGATCCTGGGGAAGGGACCCCCTGGATACTGGCCAAAAGCCCAGCGGCCCTGCAGGGAACACGGGGTTTACGCTCGGTTGAGGAAGTGGCCCTGTGCCTCAGTTGCACCCTTGGGCGCCTCTGTCGAGAGGGGAAAGCGCTACCTCCATCTTCTGCTGGTGAAGCTGAGACAGGCAGTGGCTCTTCATGGATTCTTCATCCACACAGAAGCAGGAGCAGATCTGGCAGAAGAAGCCCGCTTTGGGGACCAGGAAATCTAAATCTAGATTTAAGAAGGCGACAAACAAAATAAATTATATCTCGACAAGGACCATTTCCGTCCATCCTTTCAGCTACTGTTTGTTTGTTTATTAAGTTTGTTGGCTGCCCATCTCACCACAACAGCGCAAGAAGTGCCTGGACGCTTATTTTTACCTCCCCCCCCCCTTAGCTTTTCTTGTTGGCAATTATCACCAATTATCACCTTCCATTATTTCCTAAACCCAGAAATAGGCAAAGCATCCTTCTCTTTCCATTTCTGCTTCCTGGCCTCGGCGTTTGGGGGGCTGTCTTAAGAGCACCCTAACCGCCTACGGTCTTTGAAGTGGGGGGGGAGGCACCCAGAAAACCTGCCCTGATGGCTCAGACAAAGTACGGTGAAGACAGACGAGCAGAGATGAAGCCATTCGCTCTGCAAGCGACCTCCGCCGAACACAATGAAGACTTTACGTCCAGGGGTAAGCAACCTTGGCTCTTTTGTGACTGGTGGACTTCAACTCCCAGAATTCCTGAGCCAGCATGACTCAGGAATTCTGGGAGTTGAAGTCCACCAGTCATAAAGGGCCACAGTTCCCCCATGCTGGCTCAGGAATTCTGGGAGTTGAAGTCCACCAGTCATAAAGGGCCACAGTTCCCCATGCTGGCTCAGGAATTCTGGGAGTTGAAGTCCACCAGTCATAAAGGGCCACAGTTCCCCCATGCTGGCTCAGGAATTCTGGGAGTTGAAGTCCACCAGTCATAAAGGGCCATAGTTCCCCATGCTGGCACAGGAATTCTGGGAGTTGAAGTCCACCAGTCATAAAAGAGCCAAGGTGGCCTACCCCTGGACTAGGCTGTCCCAAAGGCCTACCTTTCAGCTGGCTTGCCACCTTCGGCTTCTCTGCAGACTCCACTTTCCTTTGTTTGGTTTCCGGTTGTTCACCCTCGGATTCCATCCGATCTACAACAGGGAGGTTCTGATTAGCAAGCAGGGTATAGCTGACCCCTTGGCTGCCCATCACGCCACACGCGTTGCATACGTTGCTTGTATCTGAGGAGTGGCTGCCCGCCCACCCGCCCGCAGGAGATGACCAGGCTGAGCCCGAGGGAGGGAGGGATCAAGCGGGTCATCCACCTCGAGTCCCTTCACATCCACATGCAGTCCAAGCCCAGGCCACTGGGCTGGAATTCCACTGAGTCTTATCTACGACCAATTTGTCACATTTCAGATTCTTTTTCTTTTTTTTTTAAAAGAAAACTTTATTGATTTTCTAGTTTTACATTTAAATATTTGAAAAGCAACGTGGCGGCTGAGTTGGTCAATAATTCAATAACATAGAAATATCTTTAGCACAGATCTCAAACCATTACATTAAATGTTTCCTCTCTTTTCCCCTTGGTATATTTACTGTCTCATATTTGAATTAATACAATTCTTATTATATCGATTAAATAAAAAAAAATAACAGTTCGGATTCTTGTAGAGTGCAGGTAATAAACCTGTCTCTTGTCTGAACCGCCGTGGCTCCTGAATCCCTGCCTCTCCTTCGCTTGCTTCTCCAAGCTTCAGATTTATTTATATATTGATTTGTTTAGAGAATGTACATGGCCGCCCAGTCACTTTCGGTGACGCTGGGCGGCTTGGGACAAAAAATAAAAAAAACCCATATATGACAATAAAAACAATAAACACCCCCTGCGCTGGCGACAGCGATCAGTCAAGCAAGCCACCTGATGGACCCCCTCCCACTCTGGGGTCCCCAGGCCGGTGGGCAGAACCCGGTCTTCAGGGCCTTGCGAAAGAGTGTCAAAAGTGGGGGCCAGGCCAATCTCTGCGGGGATGAAGTTCACAGAGGGAGGGAGCCACCACGGAGGAGGCCCTTCTCCTGGGTCCCGCCAGATGGACCTCCTCAAGAGAGGGGACCCATAACACCCCCCGCCTCCTTACTCTAGTGGGTCAGGTGGATACAACTGGGAAATGAGGTTCCTTCAAATAACAGGGAGGGAGCCACCACGGAGAAGGCCCTTCTCCTGGGCCCCGCCAGATGGACCTCCTCAAGAGAGGGGACCCATTACATCCCCTGCCTCCCCGCTCTGGCGGGTCAGGGGGGTGTCACTGGGAAAAGAGGCACCCTTACCGAGCGACTGCTGGTCCTCCTGCGAACCGCTCCTCTTGCTGCAAGAAGACTGCTCCTTCTGGTTGGCAACCGGCTCTGCCAAGATAAGGGGCACGTTTAGGTTCTCGCTCTGCTCACCGAGCGCTCGCTGCTGTCCGTATCGAGGCCGATCCCCCTTCCTACCTGTCGGCGGCTGCTTGGAACCTGAATCGGATTCCGCTACTGGGTCTGTTTGCTCCACGTCTCGTCCTTCCTCTTTTTCTTTAGGCTCCAGCTCAGCCTTTTCCCTAGCCAGGTCTACCTCCTCCTCCTCCGCTTTGGGGTTCTCGCTTGGAGGATCCTCCGGCTGGCCTGCCGACGCCTCCTCTTCCAGCAGTTCATCACAAGCGCTCTCCCTCGGCTCCGGCAAGGGGGCGGCCGGAACTTTGAAGTTTTCTAATTCGGCAGAAAACGGGACGTCCCGGTCGTCGGCTCTTTCCTCTTCTTCCTCCGGTGCTGTTTTGGTCGCTTCTTTCAATTTCCTACCGGCGGGCGGGCCAGGTTTTTCTTCCTCTTCCTCCTCTTCGCTGCCCACCTCGTCCACAGTAACAAAGCTAAACTCTTCCTTCAGGCGGTTGAAGTCTTCCAGGAAGTCCTCGTCTTCTTCGGTCACCTCGTCTAAAGTCACCAAGGGCTGGTCGTCGCTGTCCTCGTGAATCTCGTCCACCGTGACTAAAACGCTCGGGTCATCTGGGATCTGGGAAGAGAGAAAATCCCCCGCCTGCTCAACCTCGGCCTTCCCCTCTTCTTTGCATTTGAGCATCTCCTCGTCCTTGAAATGGGAAAGCTCGTTCAGGGAAAGCTCTTCCACCTCTCCGATCTCGTCCACCGTCAACAAAGGCTCCGTTTTCAGATCCGGTTCGCTCTCCCCGGAAGCAAAAGGCTCCTTGGCCATCTCCTGCGGAGCGAGGTCCTCTTGCTCGGAGATCTCGTCCAGAGTCACCAGCGACTGGGGGTCTTTCATATCCTCCTCGATCAGCTCCTCCTCTTCGTTGACCTCATCCACTGTGACCAGGCCCTGGTCATCGGTCATGGCTTCCAGGTTCAGCAGCTCCACCTGGCCCATCCCGCCTTCGTCTTCTCCGATTTCATCCAAGGTGACGAAGGAGACCTCGGTCTCGGCCGCGGCCTTGGCTTTCTTTCTCTTGGAGCTTGGCTCACAGGGAAGGCTCTTCTTCGGGGGGTCCTTCCTTTTGCCCCTTATGGGGTTCCTCCTAGGCTGCGGAGACTCCACTTCATCGACAACTTCATCCATGGTAACAAACTCATCCAAATTAAATGGGAAAAGCTCCTCCTCCTAAAGAAAGGAAAAAAAAAAAAAGGGGGGGGGGGAAGCCAGAGTTTTACACCATTCGATATTTGTAAAGGACGTAGAAACACACCCGATTGTGGCAGATATTAAAAGTAAAGACAAAGGAAAAAGAAAGTATGATGGAAACACAGAGCCAGGGGATGCTTCAGAACAGGCGTAGTAGGCAACTATGACAACTTTTACTACCGGGGGACTTCAACTCCCAGAATTCCACAGGGTGTGAAGTTGCCACAGTTTGCCCACCCTTGCTTTTGAAGGCGATCTGGAATGCAGGAGATCTTTCAGAGGCTCAAAGAGGCATATAAGCCGCTTGCGTGTCATTTCCGGAGTCTGTTTCCATCACTATTTATTTATGACATCTGTGTCCACATTTTAATGGTGAAGAGCCAGTTAGGGAGTCATAGCTAAAATCAGGGCGGTCCAAGTTCTGCCTTTGGTGTGAAACCAACTGGGGGACCTTGGGCCAGTCCCTCTCACTCGGCCCTAGGAAGGAGGAAATGGCAAACCGCTTTAAAAAAAAAAACCTGGGCCAGAAAACTGCAGGAGTCAAGAATAACTCTCCCAAAGGTTAATTGCTAAAAAAGAACTCTGGAGTGGAATATGCCCAGTTCTGGGCAAGTCACTTCCACCCAACCGCCACAATTCTCTTCTCAGGAAAAATATTTTCCCTAGAAGTAGCTAACAGTGAAGTTAAATGAGTAGAGGATCCTTAATTATTAATCGCCGAGTTAACAATTTGGATTCAGTTTTAGGAAACGTTTAGGTCAGGGGCCTTCAAACTTGGCCCTTTTATGACTTGTGGACTTCAACTCCCACGCGTGCCTGGCTGAGGAATTCTGGGAGTTGAAGTCCAGAAGTCATCAAAGGGCCAAGTTTGAAGATCCCTGATATAGATTTTAAGAGGAGTGGACTTCAACTCCCAGAATTCCTCAGCCAGCGTGCCTGGCTGAGGAATTCTGGGAGTTGAAGTCCACAAGTCATCAAAGGGCCAAGTTTGAAGATCCCTGATATAGATTTTAAGAGGAGTGGACTTCAACTCCCAGAATTCCTCAGCCAGGCACACTGGCTGAGGAATTCTGGGAGTTGAAGTCCACAAGTCATAAAAGGAGGGCCAAGTCTGAAGACCCCTGGTTTAGGCACATAGTCAACAACTCCTTTAAAAAGATAGCTGGGGAATTCCAGCCCACCAGTCTTCAAGCTGCCAAGTTTGGAGTCCCCGGCCCTAAAGTCATTCCCACAGATCAACACCCTGGGTTACAGGAACCGTGTTCATTGGCTTGCTTACCTCTTTGGGTTTGGGATTGCTTTTAGAGGCTCTGGTATTTCTCCCAGCAGACACCTGGGGAGGAGAAGTTGAAAAATGGTGAGCGGTTAAGGCCATCTGGCCTTGCAGGCACAATTAACCAGCACATCAGAGAAAGTGGTATTCTTTACACGCCACAAGTTGAAACCACGCCAATCGTTTCTAAGACCCGAGTACTCAGCGCTCCAACGGCTTTCATGGGTAACTTATCTGACTCCGGGAGGATGATCGAGTCCGCGCGAAGCAGTCGGGATGCCTCACGAGAAGGCGCACCTCGCAAACAGGGGAGTCTCAGGAACCGCCGTGGAAGGAAGGAAGGCAGAAACGAACACACACACCGCGTGTCCGCTCGGAAACTGCACTGCGAAGAGCCGGCTCTTTCCTCCCTTCCGCCAAACGCATCCAGGGTCAAACGCTTCCAAACGCACCTCCCAGCCGGCGCGGCGTGCGCGGCGCCACCGGACGCAGCCGCGTACAGGGGGAGGGAGGGGACGGGGACTCGCTCAAGGTCTGGAAGAAGCGTCAAGGTTAGGGGCCAGCCAGTGCTTTATCCCCTCCTCACCTTATTGCCGCCGGCATCCCGCTTGAGGTTGGAGGCTCTACTTTCTGGCTCCCGGCTCTGCTTCGGACTCCCCTTGGTCTCCGCCGAGGGGTCCTTGTCTTGCTGCGAGGAGCTCTTCCCAAGACCTAACGCAACCGCCAACGAACTCGTGCTTAGCTTAGATTTGGCGCTATCTGGGCCGACGCCGGACCGACCGTTCGCGGGTCTTTGCTGACTCGGCTGTTTCGGCGACGGCGTCTTCTCAACTGGCCCTTGGCTCTTGGTGACCGGCTTGCCGGCCAGCTTCTCTTCTTTCCTTCGAGCCGAAAGTCTCGAAGCCTTGGATGGGTTCGAAGCCTTCGGGGCCATTTTGCCGAGCGAAGCGGCCTCTGGGCTGGCTACCGTCTCTGCCTCCGGCGTGCTGGCTTTGCCTGATTCCTCGGCTTCGGTTTGTCCCGGCCCTTTACCCTGCGGTGTCTTTGACACAACGTGCTCGGGGTGCTGCACCTTGGCGCTCTCTCCTGGGGTCTCTTCTGGTTGTTTGACTTCTTCAGCGCTCAACAGCAGGTTTTCAGGGAGCTTCTCCAGGCTTACTTCAACCCTGGCCAACTGCAGCTGAAACTTCTCCTTTAGGTTTTCCTTCGTTTCCGCCCCTGCCGGCTCGGCTGCTACCTCCACCTTCGCTCGAGATGCGGCAGGGAGGCCCACCGACTCTTCCTCCGTCTTCACTTGAACCCTGGGAGCCGGCGTTTCTGCTAACCCCGCGGCGGCTTCAGTACGATCTGCTTCTGGAGACATGGGCCTGTCCCCGGACAGCGTATCCGCGCTTGGCATTTCCTCCAGGGCGGCTTCTGCAGGACCCGGCTTCAAGTCTGTACGTGTGCCTTCTTCCGCGGCTGAGGCAGAGAGGGCTCTGGCGGTTTCTCCTTTCGAGGCAGCGTGCGCTTCTTCCGCTTTCCCAGGAAGAGGAGCTGCCTCCTCATTTGCCTTCTCTCCATCCGAGGGAGAGGCCTTTCTCGGCAATTCCTGGTCAGAATGATCAGTCCCCTTTTCTTCCTTTTTCACAGCGGAGGACAAAGCATGGGCTTCTTCAGCTTGCCTTTCCGACGACTCAAAAGCCTCGCCTGTGCTCGGAGTCCCGAGCCCAAAGTCTTCCTTTAACGCTTTCGAGTCTTCTTCCGAGCCTTCGGTCTTCGGTGGCTCGGGAGCTACTTCCCCTACCGCCTTCTGGCTATCCGTGTGCTCCGTCTTTGTATCTGGAATAGCCTCTGAATCAGAGCCGCGGTCTTCCGTGGCCTCCGTGGGAGGAACGGCAGATGGGTGCACCACTCCTGATCCTTCGGGAATTGTTTTCAAGTCAGGGCTAAATGTATTTAAAAAAACAGAAGAAATCAAGCTAGGTTGAGAACGCCACAGTTATTAATTACCTCTCGAGGCCAAACGGCTGGGATCTCCTGAAGCATGATGGCTTAGGGTGGGGAGATCTTAACTTATCTACTACCCTCGATATAAGCCTGGGTGAAACGCTTCTTTCTAAGTGACCTACCGTTATGGCAGGCAACCTAAGGGGTTCTTTGAAGCTATGCTCTGTTGACCCAAGAGCTGAAGATTAGAACTTGGCAGGGGAGGGGGAGAGAAACATATAAACACACAGAGAACTTGTGCTGAGGTTGTGAATGAGTTATTTAAACTGAAAACAGAAATATTAATAGTTGGTCCACAGGACCAGCAGGCTGTCCCTAAGGAACCAAAATGAGCCAGGACACTTCCACGGGGAATGGAAACACCCACATGCAAAAGGCTAGGCTTGAGTGTGTTCCAAGTGTCTTAACAGCTCCCAAGGAAATCTGAATTACAAGACAATGTATACACAGGAGTTTACACAGGAATTTTTTCAAAAATATAAGCAGTTTCAACAGCTCTGGCTGAGAAGTCTATCTTGTTTATTCGTTTTCCAACCGTTTTCAGCCAAATAAATGCCTTCTGGAAATCTATAAGGAGATCTTCCATTTCCCTCCCCCCCCCCCCCTTGGGACAATCATATGCCGTTATCTACGATTTCAAGGTCTTTAAATCCAGCTTGGATGATTTAAGAGAAGGGGGCTGGAGTGTCAGTATCACTACAACGGATGATGACAGGACACCAAAACTGGATCATGGACAGGAATTGTCATTTGTAGGGCCGACACAAGAAACACAAAGCAACTGAATAGTAGACAATTGCGAAAAAATAAAACTCAAGTTGTCCTCGGAATCGGTAAGAGAAACAGGAATGTACTAATTGCAAACTTTACAGGCCTTTGTCGTCACGGGAAAAGTTGTCATAATCTTCTGCAAAAAAAAAATGATAGTTGGCCAGAGCCCCGCAAAGCGGGGCCAATTTTAGAAGATCCAAGATTTTGTCGCTAACAGAGGCTGAGAAACTGGGGCCCTTCAAATAAGGACTGGCTTTTCCAACAGCCAGAAAAGAAGAAGAGACCATGATGAAAAACAGAAGGATGGAGTAAAGAGCAGAAGTCAGGCTGACCCCATTCCGAACAAACTTAGTCAAGATTAAATCAAAATCTCTTTAGGCTTTGGCTGGGACTTTTGAGCTGTGCCCCTCCATTCAATGGTATTGATATTCTAGAGGCATAGTATTCAATCCTGAGAGATATCCTTCCCAAACAGATATCTTACGTAACTGTATAGGTGGGAAGGGGCTGTAAGACGGTGTTAACTATAAATAGCAGTCCTGCAAGAGCAGATTTCTAAACAAAAGATTTTTCAAGATGAGTGTAAAGTCCCCCTCCTTTTTGCTTTTCATCCAATAAAAATAAATTACGCTGAATTTCTTTTTCTGCTGGAAAAAGGACGAAGACGTTGTTCACAGCCCATTCAATCTCCCTAATCAAAGAGGGTTATTACTCATAAGCAACCTACCGAAAATATTTCAAATAGCTTTCGAGGAATACGGGAATTGGACTTAATCCACTTGGGAGCAGAAGAATGCTATTTTAAGACGGAGGGGCGGGGGGAAAAACTTGGTAGTCTGGATGCTCAGAAATCCAAAAGCTTTTGATATAACGAAGTACAACAAAAGCAGGATTCGTAAGCAAGAAAAGGTAACGTGTTGGAAGAAAAATGGAAAAATCTGAAAATAAAAATAAAGTCCTCTTGATTTCGGGGAGCGTTAAAGAGCTTATTCCGCAGTTGGGTTCGGACACTAAGGCAGCCCCTCTCTTCGGACTACTGAGGAACTGAACGAAAAAGACAATCCAGAGTTTGGAAGTCAAAGGGCAGCATCCAACTTAACAGAATAACAGAGCTGGGAGGGACCTTGGAGGTCTTCTAGTCCAACCCCCTGCTCAGGCAGGAGAGCCTAGACCATTTCAGACAGGTGGCAGTCCAGTCTCTTCTTAAAAGCCTCCAGTGATGGAGCCCTTGTTCTTTTTCTCCACTTGAAATTCAGCTACTGTTCGGTCATTTTGATCTGCTTTCTTTTGGAAGGGGGGAGGGGGAGGGGAAAAGCTTGCTGGACAATTGTCCAGAGAGAGGAAGAGAGATGGAACAGAACAAAATATTCAGGACAGCTGCCAGGTCCCCTCATTGAGAAGAGGATCTGCTCACGTTTGCATCGCCTGTCGTAACGGCCGGCAAGTGCTGGAAAGGATTCATCAAGCCTGCCTGATCAAATGCAAAGACATAAATATGGTTCCCCCAAATACTATTGATAAGAACGAGGCAAAAGAAAAATTAGCTTTCTTTCTGCGTTCTGTAGCTTGAAAGGTTTTCTTGCTTTCATCTCTATCAGTAGAAGCAGCACCATTTATAACAGGATGTCCAACGTTGGCCGCTTGAAAACCTGTGGACCTCAACTCAAGCAAAGCTGGCTGGGGAATTCTGGGAGTTGAAGTCCACAGGTCTTCAAGCGGCCAAGGTTGGACACCCCTGCTTTATAAGTTAACACAGAGTTTCTTCCATTTTAAATTGAAATGTCTGAAAAAATAGTTTAGGAAGTTAACACCTTGGAGCACCTAACAGCCGTACTGCTCCCTCCCTTTGACAGAACTGGCAGAAAAAGACAAAATAAAACACGGAGCTGTTTATGAAGAGTCACCCTGGAGTGCCCCCCCATTTCACCCAGAAATTCAAACGTTTTCTGATGGGGAAAGAGACCACAGTGCCAGTGTTCTCCATAGGCAACGTGCAGAGACCACCAACAACTCAAGAGGCTGGATGTGTATAAGTAAGTACTCTAAAAACAGTATTTTATTAGTTGTAATAAAATAAAACACACAAAACCTGCTCCAGGTCTACATCATTGTATAGTTAGCGAACACCACAGATTATCGTTTTCAAAGATTCCGGTTGCCTAAAGTACATTTATTTTAAATGTGTATCTACAATATATATATAGATAGATAGGTAAATTATATTTATGTGTCTAGAGCAAGCTAGGGAAGAGATGGGTTTGGGGTTACAAAGGCCATTTTGAAAGGAAAATATTCCTTCATCGTGCATTAAAATATCTTTGCTCCTTTACTGGTCTGTTTATAAATATGTAAATTATGTCCCAATACAGCTATTTGAATGTTGTGTTTACCTCTCCGTGGTTTGTAGTGTTTTCAACCCCAGAACGTAATTTAGCACTTTTGTTTGCACATTTTAGAGGGTGGCAGCCCAGATTGTCACCTCCTGGGCTGCGTTCAAAGGCCTTGATAAAGTCACATATCCCAGGTCCCAAGCCAAACCGACTCAGAAAAATGAACGTTAACAGACGGTGTGAAAAGGCACCAGGATTTAAAAAGCACCGGCCCTCAAAAATATAGGTCGGATACCCGCAACCATCACAGGTGGTGGTGTCACTCCTCAGGGCTCATCTGTGTCCCAGGAACAAAAGACAACTGAGACAGACGAACGGATCTACATGCATGCATTCAAAAACCCATTTATTCTTTCAACTGCTGTAGTTTCAGGCCAGGTCCAGAAAGGGGCAAAGGAATGAGGGAAGCGGCATGGATCGGTTCTAAAAAGCCAGAAGTCAAGGCTTAGCGCAATAAGGGAAAATGAGAATTATGTTTGTTTCATATTTAAATCTCTCGCATCCCATCCCCACACCTACACACACACACCTCTCTCTCTCACGCACACACACAAATACACGCACCCACTTTGGATATCAATGAAAAAATACCTCTCTTGGCTTGCTTCTTGCTTTTTCACTTCTTTTCTTACAGCGTCAGCCTGTTAAAAAAAAGGTCAGCTTTTCGATATGCAAGAAACAATATCACAATGTGACTGCCTAAACCAGGGGTGTCAAACCCGCAACGTCACGGGACACGTCGCGACTTTTCCCCCCCCCCCACTGCCGGCGATGGAGTGGGCACGGTTTCGGCATGACGCATCCGGCCCGTGGGCCGGCAGTTTTGACGCCCCTGGCCTAAACGCAAAAGCTGGAAAATCATTGTTAAGTTTTTACAAATTCTGGTTATCGATTCTGCAAGCTACACTCCCTTTTACCCTAATTTGCAACCCTGCTCAGAGGGCGAATTTCCAGACGGCTTTTTCTCAATCATCCTTCACCTGGCAACAACAACAACAAAAAAAACCCTAGCTCCTGTACACCCACAGGCTGTCATTAAAAATTACAAGCCTTCTCAGTATTCAGAACCATCCTGGCTATGTAAGGCTGCAAACTAATTCAAACCCAAAGAGGCCAAATAAATGAAGAGCACTTACTGCTGCAGGTTCTATTCTGGGCGAGCGCGAGATCGTCAGCTGGACTTCTCCCAAACTGTAGGGATACCTTTTTAAGAAGCGACACATGGAGGCTGCTGACTCGGCACTGTTCAGCTGGAGAACCGCCTTCAAAATTCAAAAAGGGCAGAAAATCAACACGGAAGCCTCTGGACGTGTAGCAGAAGCGGCGTTTCTTCAAGGGGAACCTGGAAGGGGGCAACTGCCTTCCCACCAGCCCCTTGAAAGGAAGGCTCTTTAAAGACCAGCTCCCGGTTTTTCAACTCTTTAAAAAAAAGTTTTTAAATACTTCCAAGCGTTCCTTGAAGCCGAGGGACAGAATATACCGATAGCCCTCAGCTAGAGGCTAAAACATACAAGAAAAGTTGCTGGAATTGGGTAGGTCTAGTTTAATGAAGAGAAGGACGGGGGGGGGACATGATGGCAGTCTTCCAGTATCTCAGGGGCTGCCCCAAAGAAGAGGGAGTCAAGCTATTCTCCAAAGCGCCTGAAGGCAGGACAAGAAGCAACAGATGGAAACTAATCAGGGAGAGAAGCAACCTGGAACTAAGGAGAAATTTCCTGACAGTTATAACAACCTGCCCCCAGAAGCGGTGAATGCTCCAACACTGGAGGTTTTTAAGAAGAGACTGGACAGCCATTTGTCTGAAATGGCGTAGGGTCACCTGCCTGAGCAGGGGGGGGTTGGTCTAGAAGACCTCCGAGGTCCCTTCCAACTTTATTATTATTATTAGCTCACAACCGTTCATTTAGTGACCGTTGGAAGTTGTAACAACACTGGAAAAAAGGGACTCGGGGCCCTTTTTCACACTTATGACCGTTGCAGCAAAATTTGGACACTTGTATTTATGACGCCTGCGGTGCCCCAGGGTCAGGTGATCCCCTTTTGCGACCTTCTGACAAGCAAAGTCAACAACCGTGTCACTAACAACTGCAGTGATTCACTTAACAACCGCGGCAAAAAAGGTCGTAAAGTGGGACGAAACTCGCTTAGCAACTGTCTTGCTCAGCAACGGGCTAAGTCCCCTGCTGAGGATTACCTGTAGTGATTTATCAAAATAGGCTACTGTGTAAGGGTTACTACCTCTGGTACGGTCAGGCACAAAACAGCAGGCCCACATGCCTGTTTATTGCTACGAGCCCAGGCACAGGAACCTTCCCAACTCCTGGCTGGCCCCTGCTTGGAGTCAGATACGGACCAATGGAATAGAAGGGAGGGTGGGCTACGTAGGGATCCTAGGCTGAGGCCCCTTCTTCACCCCGCTCCCAGGCTCTGCCCTCCTTTCTCCCACAGATGCTGGGCTCCTGCTTTGTAGAAAGCAAAGATCACCTTGTTCTTATTAGTTATCACCATGTAGTGATCCACTCGTCCGAAGCGGAGGCCGACGCAAAGGATTTCAAGCTCGGAGTAGCCGTCGTCTGGCAGGTTCCCCAGATGCACAAACTGGGTGTAGAGCGACTCCGTGTTCACCTGGTGGAAAGGAAAGGCAAGGGGGTCCTTAATTCGAGTCAACGGATCCTTTTGTAGACTCCTCCTCAGTTTAACCAAAAGCCCAACCTATTTTGCACCTTCTTCCTCGGAAGCACAGGGCTCAAGGGGAATCTGCCGCTTCTCCCAACTCTTTTCCATGATTAAAGCCGTTATTGGTTGTCATCACACAATTACTTTTGAAGTGGTGCCAAGGCCGAAGACGCTCCACACTACACTGTCCACCCTAAACCAGTAGGCTAGTTTCCTGCTGCCTGTATCCTCAACATGCAACATTCTTGGACAATTACATTTTTAATCAATACTTTCCAGACACATCCATTCTTCACAGGAGATGGACTATTTCATAGTGTTCCCCCCCACCAAAAAAAATCTGTTTTGCTATTTTTGTAACCCCTTTCTCTACCCCAAGGGCCCAGAGTAAAAACATATTAAGGAACAACTCTGGTTACTTACGTCTGGATTGGCATCTTTAATCATCGCAGTAAATATAATTTCCTAAAAAAGAAAGGGCCAAGAAAATTTAGGCAATTAGGAGACGGTGTTTATCGTTTTACAAAGTCTCCCTTAATCACCAATCTTCGTAATTTGTCAACTCCCGGGTCCAATTCAGGGTGCTGCCCGTCACCTCCAAAGCCCTACTTGACCTGGGACGAGGTTCTTTGAAGGACCATCTTTTCCCAGTTCCAGCCACCTGAGCCACCAGAGTGGGGAGGCAGGGGATGTTGCAAGTCCCCCAAGAAGGGCCTTCTCCGGGGTGGCTCCCTCCCTGCAGAACATCATCCCTGCAGAGGTAAAATTGGCTCCTACTTGACTCTCTCATAAAGACCCTGAAGATGTGGTTCTGCCAAAGCGCTTGGGGACCCCAGGGTGATACAGAGCCCAACAAGAGCTCATTTAATTGTTGTCATCAGAAGTGTGTGTGTGTGTGGGGGGGGGGGGTGTTATTGCTTTTTTAATTGTTCTTGTATTAGGCTTTTATTCTTGTAAGCCGCCCGAAGTCACTGAGAGTGAGTCGAGTGGCCATATAAATTTCCTTAGGTAAGTAAATACCTTTTTCCACAGCTTTCCCTCTCACTCCCCAAGAGTATAACCACAATGTACAACTGACGAAAGAAGCCAAGAAGTGTTCCTGGACAATAATAATAATAATAATAAAGTTGGAAGGGACCTTGGAGGTCATCGAGTCCAACCCCCTGCTCAGGCAGGAAACCCTATACCATTTCGGACAAATATAAGGAGCCGCCAAACAATTCTGTCCTCTTCAGTTGTTGCAATTCACTAAGCCTAGCTAGATATTTAGGAGCAATGAGGGAGCTGGGTAACAAAGAACCTTCTAGTTCTGCCTTCCCCAACCTAGGAAACTATTAGCCACTTTTTGTTTAATTTATTCTTTAACAAACATTCAAGAACAGTCGCCTTGGGGCAAGGTGGCCGGCAAATCAATTTAATAAGTAAAATTTACTGACCTCATTTAGATCCTTCAGCTCAGGGACCAGAGAAATGCAGAGCTGGTTCCTTTCCACCCACATTGGGAAGCAGGTATAAAACTTCACCATGGAATCTGCAGATTTGCGACTTATTTCTACGTATGCCTTTTTTAAAAAAAAATAATAACAACAATAATAGTAGTAAGAAACTGTTATCAATAACCGGAACCCAAATGACTTCTTTGTTCCAAATGTTGGCACTGGGTGGAAAAATGTATCATTCCCAATCATTAATTAATAAAGAATGAACGAACGAATCACATATATCCCCCCCCCTCTTCTAACACCCTGTACAGATTGTTCAGTACCTTCTTATGCGAAGACACAATTAAAATATCTTTAACTTTCCCAAAGGGCTTGGTTAAGTTTCGGATCTCCTCCAGACTGAGCCCGGCCTCGGGGAAACTGGAAATCATCACGATGCACATCTCTTCTGCATCCTGGAAAAACAGAAAGGGCAAATCGGAATCTTTACTGGGCAAGCTTAATATTCCCCTGCCGTTTCCTGCTTCCCACCTTGAGGACCCACCAGGAACCCGTCGACCTGTCCCCCAGCATCCTCTCAGGGTGCTGCAAAGCCGCTCAGAGTCGCCTTGAGAAGCGAGATGGGCGACAAATAAATTTGGTAATATATATACACATTTTTTAATAAAGGCCAGCCTTCCTTCTCCTGCCCTTTTGGCCAAGCGGGGAGAGGGATGAGGCTTCTCTCTCCTGGAAATGGGGAAATGTGGCGTGGAGGCAGGCAGAATAAATTCTCTCCCTCGGCTTTTCTCGCCCCAGGAATCCAACCTCAAAATCTGAGAATCAGAATTTCGAAAAAATAATCCTATGCAATACTTTCTTTTGGAATGAGATGACGTTTAAAAAAAGAACTTAAACCGAGTATTAGAAATTTTTAATGAGGAATATATATGTAAGTCCTCCACTTACAACAGTTCATTTAATGACTGTTCGAAGTTACAACAGTACTGGAAAAAGTGACTCGGGTGCCTTTTTCACATGACCGTGGCAGCATCTCTGTGGTCACGTGATCAAAATTCGGACGCTTGTAATTAAGATATGCCTAAGCTAAAAATGTATTGATAAATGTAATAATGTTTTTACTGAGTTGATATAATTAGAAATGTACTAGCTTGAATACGAGACAGTAAATGTTAAGGGAAAAAGAGAAGAAATATCTGATGTTATAACCTGAGATTTGCACTAAAGATTTTGTTATTGAACTATTGATTAACCACGTTGCTTTTTAAATACTCAAATGTAAAATTGGAAAAATTATATATATATATATATACACACACACACACACACACACACATATATATAGATATAGATAGATATATAGATATATATAGATAGATAGATAGATAGGTAGGTAGGTAGGTAGGTAGGTAGGTAGGTAGGTAGGTAGGTAGGTAGGTAGATAGATAGATAGATAGATAGATAGATAGATAGATAGATAGATAGATAGATAGATAGATAGATAGATAGATAGATAGATAGATAGATAGATAGATAGATAGATAGATAGATAGATAGATAGATAGATAGATAGATAGATAGATGATAGATAGATAGATAGGCACCTGGCTCGTATTTATGACGGTCGCGAAGTCTTGGGGGCACGTGATTCCCCTTTGGCGACCTTCTGACAAGTAAATTCAATAGGGAAACGAGGTTCCCTTAACAACCGTGTTACTAACTTAACTGCAGTGATCCACTTAACAAAATGTGTCAAGAAAGGTCGTGAAATGGAGCAAAACTCACTTAACAAACGTCTCACTTAACAACAGAAAATTTGGGTTCAAAATTGTGGCGGTTAAATCGAGGGTTACCTGCGCACGAAATGTTAGAAAAATACTTTAAATAGCCACAACTGCAGAGTAAGTTATAAATGATGCCTTTTGCACCAGGAAGTTTACGGCAGCGCTAGGCCCACTCAGGGTCTCTTAGGACGCTGGGATTTTCTCCAATGAGGGTTCTGCTTTTTCCCACTTATTACCACTGAAGGAAATTCCTGCCTCTCTTTTGGGAAGGGAATGTTGGGACCTGGTTGTCTCCTACAAATGGCCGCCCTACTGAGCTGGGATAAAACACGGAGGCGTTTGGGGGTTCAGTATAAGGAGAGCTCGGACTACAGGCTAGCTGGAAATGAGAAAGGAACCACGGAGGAAGAGAGGCTCAGGTTAGTTTACGATACAGGTGGTCCTCAACGTACGACCTGAACGGAGCCTAGAATTATGGCTGTAAGTCATTGTGGTCGTTAAGCGGGTCACCGTGTGACCGCAACCAATTTTACCCTCATTAAACAAACACCACGATCATTAAGCCAACTTAGGGTACTCAGTGGGGGTTTTTACTTGCTGGAAACCAGAAGTAAACACCAGTCTCTAGCAAAAAAAAAAAAAGAGTCATAACCCATGGTCACGACTGCTGCAAACAGCTGTAAATGTGGGTCAGCTGCCAAGCGCCCCAAATGCCATCAAGGGATCACGAGCCCCCTGTGTGTCTGGAAAGGAGAATGGGTTGGCAGCCAGGAAGTAAGGCCCGGTGGGACTTTCCAACTGCTCTGAAGAAGAAGGAGAGAAGGTTACCTTGCCGGCAGATTCCACCACTTCAGGACTCTCCACCGCTTCTGACTTATCTGCAATTTGTTTTAAAGAAAATTTTTTTTAAAAAAATGAAACAATCCTTACTGGTTGAAGAGTTACTTGGGAGAGCTATCCAGATTCCTCGGGGGGAGCAGGAACTCATTGTATATTCTGCTCATTCTATAGCTGTGTTGTTTTTTTTCTCAACCGTAGCAATTTGAAGGTGGGTGGACTTCAACTCCCAGAATTCCCCAGCCAGTGTAGCTGGCTGGGGAATTCTGGGAGCTGAAGTCCACGTATCTTAAAAGTGTCCGTTGTTGGGAAACAGACTTGTGTTTGTTAACCTTCACACCCTTTTAAGATGGATGGGCTTCAATTCCCACAACTGCCGGCTAGGAGAGTCTGAGAGTTGGAAGTCCACACATCTTCCAAGTTGCCACGCTCACAGATGCCCCTCCTCCCTCTCCCACAGAAAATGACTTGCATGCCCACACACCCCGCTACCACCCTATCCGTGGCTCCCGTGCAGAAAGCCCGGCCCAAGAGAACCTCCAAAGCAGCCGCCCTGGAGGAGGCCACCGCTTCTGCCAGCCGCATCTCTTCCCGCAGGGAGCGACGTCTCGGCGCCCACTGCTGCCCACCTTGCCCCTCCCGCCAACCGACGGAGACTCCAAAGGGAGAGGTGTCCCAGTCGTGCCCACCTTGAGGGGGCTACAGAGACAACCTTCCCTGCAGAGGGGGGCAGAGGGAGCACCCAAAGGAAGCTGGGAAGCTGCAGCTGGCATCTGCCCACAGCTGAGGAAAGGATACCTGGGGCTTCCGCTGGCTTGCTGGGCTCCTTGGCCTGAGATTCTCCGGCCTGGCTGGTCTCGCCAGCATTCGGCTCCTTGGGAGACTCCTTGGACTCTGCTACTTTCTTCACCTTCAGCGGCTCTTTGGCGTCCTTCGAGTCCCCCCCTTTCTTGGGCTCTGCCGCCTTCTTGGCCTTGGGGGGTTCGCTGGCTTTCTTGTTCTCTAGGACCTTCTTGGCCTTCAGAGATTCCTTGGCCTTGGGATCCGCGCCCTTCTTGGCCTTGAGGGGCTCCTTGGCTTTGGGGTCTCCCGTTTTCTTGCTCTTCGGCCCCCCTTCCTTGGGTTCTGCGAGCTTCTTGGTCTTCAGAGGCTCTTTGACCGTCTTCGGAGGCTCTTTGACCGTCTTCGGAGGCTCTTTGACCGTCTTCAGAGGTTCTTTGACCGTCTTCGGAGGCTCTTTGACCGTCTTCGGAGGCTCTTTGACCGTCTTCGGAGGCTCTTTGACCGTCTTCGGAGGTTCTTTGACCGTCTTCGGAGGTTCTTTGACCGTCTTCGGAGGTTCTTTGACCGTCTTCGGAGGCTCTTTGACCGTCTTCGGAGGCTCTTTGACCATCTTCGGAGGCTCTTTGACTATCTTCGGAGGCTCTTTGACCTTGGAGTCAACCGATTTGGCAGACTCCGCCACCTTTTTCGCCTTGGGGGGGTTTTTCCCCTCTTCAGAGGGTGCGGCGTTGGCAGTGTTGTTTTGTTTCACGGCTGCTGCGCCGAGTTTCTTTGCCTCTGTCGTTTTCTTGGGTTTTATGGCGACCTTGGGCTCCCCGCTTTTTACAACTTTCCCAGGCTTCTTCGGATCGGTTTTTGCTGTGGTCAGATAAAGCACCGGTTGTTAGGGTGACAGAGATTCCTGGGACCACGCCACGAAATCGGGGGTTTTCAAACACGGCAGCTTTAAGAGGCGTAGGCTGGAGGATTCTGGGAACTGAAGTCCAGGCGGCTTAAAAGTTGCCATGTTTGAAAAAGATTGTGTGAAATCTACCGATGGGATGCCCGGGCAGATTAAAGATTAAAATATCCACCCTAAAAACGTTAACACGCTGGTCAGAGGGAGGTTCAACCTGGAAGTAATAAGGAGGAATTTCCTGACAGTGAGAACGATTAATCAGTGAAACAGCTGAAGGTTTTCGAGAAGAGACTGGACAGCCATTTGTCCAGGATGGCATAGGGCAGGGGTAGGCATCCTTGGCTCTTTTATGAATCGTGGACTTCAACTCCCAGAATTCCTGAGCCAGCCATGCTGAGGGGAAAGGGAGAGGTTTCGAAGCTGAGCCATGCTGGCTCAGGAATTCTGGGAGTTGAAGTCCACGAGTCATGAAGGGGCCATAGTTCCCCCATGCTGGCTCAGGAATTCTGGGAGTTGAAGTCCACCAGTCATAAAAGAGCCAAGGTTGCCTACCCCTGGTCTAGGGTCTCCTACTTGGGCTGGAGGTTGGATTAGAAGACTTCCAAGGTCCCTCCCAGCCCTATCAATCTATGATTTTCTTATTACCAACTACAAATAATCAAACATCAGCAAAATGAACCCCTTCTGCAAACGTTGGCCACTTTGTATTGATCCAAAAAGTCTTATCCTCTAGCACTAATTGTATGAATCACCACTCTGCAGGATCCCTCTCCCCAGGGACAGTTCCTAACAACTGGGCTGTTGGTCTGATCCCTGAGCTTGGCGATGTGGCTGCAAACATTTCGGCTCCATTCGGGGTGGGGTGTGTGTGTGTGTGTGTGTCCTCTTCAGTGAAGAGGTCCCCCCCCCCCCAAATGGAGCCGAAACGTTTGCAGCCACATCGCCAAGCTCGGAGATCAAATCAACAGCCCAACCTATCATCCTGAGCTACTAATATCCAAACACATCTCAGCTCCTAACAATCTCTGCGCAGCCCCCTTTTGTTTCAGCCCCTCGTCACCAAACTGCTTGGTTGGGGTTTAAGAAAGTATCAGATATTTGGGGTTGAAGATTCAGGAAAACACACCAGGCACACAGAGAGAATAGCTTTAAAAAAATGAAAAACTCACAGGCAGAAGAGAGCGGGATAATCTTCTTTACCAGAGATACAATTTGCTCTTTCCTAAAAAGAAGAAAGGAACAGTTGGATTCATTTCCATCCACCCTCCGGGAAGCCCACGGCCACAAGTCGACCGGGAACATTTGGCAGTCCGGAGCAGCTCATTGTCTTACTTATTATTCAGGGCAGGATCCTTGACATTCTGCGTGACTTTCTTCTCGTTTCCTTTGCTCTGAAAATAAAAGGGACATTTAGGCTGTGCAAAACAATGCGGCTCCTTGTTTTGTGTTTAATAATGTGGTATTTTGAGAAGGTGCCCCTTGATTTTTGCCAAAAAAACATACACAAAAAAAGTGTCTCACCTATTCAAAAAGCAACTCTTGGGTTTGTGACAGCTAAACCAATCAAAGTATCTCTACACCAGGTGTAGGCAACTGTGGCCCCTTTACAACTTGTGGGACTTTCACGCTGGCTCAGGAATTCTGGGAGTTGGAGTCCATTTCTATTGTTAAGCAAGACAGGTGAGTTTTCCCCCCATTTTACGACTTTTCTTGCCACAGTTGCTAAGTGAATCACTGCAGTTGATAAGTAACAGTGTTCTTAAGTGAATCTGTATTCCCCCCCCTTGACTTTGCTTATCAGAATGTCACAAAAGGGGATCACGTGAACCCGGAACGCTGCGACCGTCATAAATATGAACCGGTGGCTAAGCGTCTGGATTTTATTCCTGTGTCCACGGAGACGCTGCAACGGTTGTGTGAAAAAGGGTCATAAATCACTTTTTTCAGTGCCGCTGTATCTTCAGCCGGTCACTAAATGAATGGTTTTTAAGTCGAGGACAACCTGCAGAAAGCAATGCTGTGGGATTCTTTATCCTGATGTGGGATCTGGCATTCTGATTACCTATTGATCCCACTTTCCAATCAGGTATCCGAAACCCCAAACCAGCCTGCTTTCCCCAATTCTGGTTTGTTCTGAGTAACACAGGCCCCCAGATTTGACACACAGGCAGGCAGGCAGGCAGGCGCTAAGAAAGGCCACCTGGAGCTACCAACCGGGCTTGTGCCTGTCAATTTTACATTCTCACAAGCCTATTAGCCTGTTTTGGTTCTATTGCAGCTGTCAGAGCCCGTCTCTCCATGGGCTTTGGGGTTTCTGTTTCTTTTCTGCTTCTGCCATCCTCTGGGAAGAGGAGTTCGGGCTGCTACGGTGTATTTCCTTTGCTTTGTTCCTGGCTCCATCCTCTCTGATGTTTTCTTCCCAGGGTGAGAATGGAATGTGCCTCCGACCATCTGCCTCATCTCCGGACACGGAGCCCTAACAGCCTTGGAAGCCGCGCCTTATCGCTAGGTTCCCACAACATTTTCACACCAGTGGATTGCCCGGTTTGAATCCTCCGATGGACAGTTGGGGTGGGGATTGCATTGTCTCTTTTCAACTATTGATTCACGCGGGAAATCTTCAGATCCTGCCTTCTACTCCTGCTGTCGACGCCTTCCAATAAAAGTTCCTTTTGGAATGAGGTCCGTTTCAAGAGTTCTGCTTTCTTGGGGGGGGGGGTGTCTCATTGAGGCAAGTCCTTACAGCAGCCAAAGGAACCCCCCCCTTCAGGAACCCCACCCCCCCCCAGCATAAAGCTTAACAGTAAATACAAACGGGATGTGAATGAGGTGCCAAAGCAAAAGCTTCAGCAATTCCACAAATGTTAAGATTTTGCATGTTTTTAAATGGTCGGACCCTGAAAAGGCCAAGGAGGAACGAGGGAAAGCCCAAAAGCAAGATCTCACAAATTTAATTCTTGGTGCAGGTACTCTTAAACTTACAACCGTCCCTTTAGTGACCATTTGAAGTTACACTGAAGGCACTGAACAAAGGGACTTATGACCGCTTCTCACACTTATCACCCTTGCAGCATCCCCACGGTCACGTGATCAACATGCAGACGCTTGGCAACCGGCTCATATTTTATGACCGTCGCCGTGATCCCCTTTTGTGACAAGCCAAGTCAGTGGGGAAGCCAGGTTTGCTTAACAAGCGTGGGACTAGCTTAACAACTGCGGTGAGTCACTTAACAATCGCGGCAAGGTCGCGAAATAGGGCAAGACTCACCACTGTCTCACTTAGCAACACAAATGTGGGGGCTCAACGGTGATCGTAAGTTGAGGACCGCCTGTACCGCCAGGTAAGGGTTTACAACTGGGTGACAGAGGGACACAGGTGGGTGACAGCCTCTGCTTAAAGAGGACAGCCCATTGGTAGACTTAAGAGAGTTTGAGAGGAAGATTATTACAGGAAGCAAACCTTTGGTGGAATTTTTGGCAAAGCAAGGCAAGTGTTTGCATCGCCGCAATTGGAGGAACTACCCAACCGGGAGGCCTGTCCAAATGGCCTTATAATAGTAAGAATAATAAATTTGGAAGGGACCTTGGAGGTCATCGAGTCCAACCCCCTGCTCAGGCAGGAGACCCTACACCATTTCGGACAAATGGCTGTCCAGTCTCTTCTTAAAAACTTCCAGTGTTGGAGCATTCACCGCTTCTGGAGGCAAGGAGTTCCACTGGTTAATTGTTCTAACTGTCAGGAAGTTTCTCCTAAGTTCCAGGTTGCTTCTCTCCTTGATTGGTTTCCATCCGTTGCTTCTTCTCCTGCCTTCAGGGGCTTTTGGAGAACAGCTTGACTCCCTCTTCTTTGGGGCAGCCCCTTAGATACTGGAATACTGCTGTCCTGTCCCCCCTCGTCCTTCTCTTCATTAAACTGTACATACCCAATTGCAGCAACCGTTCCTTATATGTTTTAATTAAAGCAGAATTCAAGAACAGGCAGAAATAATTTTGAACAAAGGAATGTACCCACAAAACTTTCCTTTCCACAACAGATCTCTCTGCTTACCTGAGTAGGACCCGCTTTGGGTTTTTCTGCAACACTTATCTTCACGCGCTTGCCATTAATAAGGACAGGAGACGTTTCATTGAATTTGACAGCTGCTATGACGGCTTCCTTGTAGTTCATTTCAAGATAAGCCTAAAGAAAACATTTTTTTTTTTATTTAAGATCCTGCTCGTATTTTATTTCAGTTACATACTAGCTTCCTATTCAAAGAACACAGATAACTAGCAATAATTAAAATGCAGCATACAAACATTAAAGACAAGTCAAAGGGAGAATTATTTATCAAGAAAAAGAAAAGAAAATATAAAACTAGTATCTAAGATATGAAAACTGTAACAAGAACAGCTAAAAGAATAACAATCGTGGGGTCCTTGCTGCTATCTGTGCTTGGCTGTTTTCTTGCAGACATTTCATTGCCCAACTAGGTCACATCATCAGCGCTAGGACTGTCCTTGCTTCCATATCTTCAATTGTTTTGGTTATTTCTTACCTCTTTTTTGTATTTTGCGTAACACTGCTTATCCTGAAAGTGAACAGTCTACTGGCAACAAACAGAAACTTACTCTTGAATTTTCCTGTAGTAATACAACCATTCAAACATACCCATCCTAATGTATCTTTGCAAAAAAAAAAAAAAAGCGCATTTCAGCAAATTAAACACATTAGAAATTTAAGAAGTTGCTTACCTCATGCTTACAACGGTCGACTAGGATGTCACTAACTTTTCCGAAAGGCTGAACTATTTTCTTAATGTCCTGATCTGTAAAACCATCTTCTGGCAAATCAGATATTTGAAGAATAGTCCCCAAACTCCTGGGTTTACTCCAAAACTGCAAATAATTTTTTGAAGTAAATTTACATGATTTCTCACATTTAATCTCTCATATACAAACACCAAGAAACACAATATAGCTAATTTATAGCTATATTAATTACAGCTAATTTAAAAGAACCTAATAGGACAATAATGGTTAAAAATCTACAAAGCACATCCTCTAAAAATCTACTGAAAGAAGCTCAGACAATATTGATAAATTTTCATTCCCATAAAGCAGGGGTCTTCAAATGTGGCCCTTTGATGACTTGTGGACTTCAGCTCCCAGAATTCCTCAGCCAGGCATGCGTGCCTGGCTGAGGAATTCTGGGAGTTGAAGTCCACAAGTCATCAAAGGGCCACGTTTGAAGACCCCTGCTTTAACTTGACATTAATCAAGAGTGGCCCCTCGCCCAGCCACAGCTGTTTTAATGTGGCTCTGGTTATGGAAGTCTGACTCTCTTTAGGCGCTCCTGTAAGGAAAAGCACAACAGCCACACAATCAATGTCCCACGATAGGAGCCTGGTGGCAGCTCACGTGGTTGGGATGCTGGGCTGGAGGTTAGCAAGACCGTGTGTGAGACCCGAGTTGCTGCTGCGTGGGCGGCGTGAGCTCCCATCATTCGCTCCAGCTCCTTGACGGGGGCATGCAAGGAGATCCCGCGGGTGTCCCTCTGGGCAATGGTGAAGCCGCTGGCTAATCCTTTCAACCCGCGAGTGCCTTAAAAGGTGCCACCGACACGAATGGCACGGGGATGGGACTATCCTACGAAGACCGAACAGCGTGACCAAATGTGGGCAACCTACCTTACTGGTCAGAACATCTGCTTCTTTCACTGGCGCTTCGGAAGGCGGTTTCTTAGGTTTTCCCTCCGCGGCGGTTTCTTCTTTCTTGAGACGATCAGCAGCCTCCGCGACCTTCGTCTTAGCTTCAGAGGAGCTGTGCCGGGAGTGTCCTTCTTTCTTGTGCAGTTTTGGGGAAACGGTAGGATTTCCGATCTTCCCGTCCTCAAAGTCAGGCGGTGGTCTTTTCCCTCCCGGAAAGCCCTGGCCAAAGGCTTGTTTGTGAAAATGTTCAACAATGCGAGGTCCCAAACATTTCATCACCGCTTCCAAGGCCTTATCTGGGGAAGAAAAGGAAGGAAGGAAGGAAGGAAGGAAGGAAGGAAGGAAGGAAGGAAGGAAGGAAGGAAGGAAGGAAGGAAGGAAGGAAGGAAGGAAGGAAGGAAGGAAGGGAGAGAAAGAGAGAGAAAGAGAAAGAGAAAGAGAAAGAGAAAGAGAAAGAGAGGGATGGAGAAAGAGAGCGAGAAAGAAAAAGAAAAAAGAGAGAGAGAGAGAGAGCGAGAGAGAGAGAGAGAGAGAGAGAGAGAGAGAGAGAAAGAAAGAAAGAAAGAAAGAAAGAAAGAAAGAAAGAAAGAAAGAAAGAAAGAAAGAAAGAAAGAAAGAAAGAAAGAAAGAAAGAAAGAAAGAAAGAAAGAAAGAGGCTTTTAAATTGATTCCTCGGCCTTGTTTATTTTAAAGACTGGGAGAACTCCTTTGAGACAAAGCAAGGGGTCTCGAACATTTTGAACAACACATACAATGAAATAGCATGAAAATAAACAATGATCTTAAACACTGAGGGGAAAAAATATTTTTGGAATGAACATAAATTGTATTGAAGATGGGGAGGAACCTGCAAATCCCTACTCTCTTGAGAAGGAGTCACTGGGAAGGGTCTGGAACATGCCCAATCTGGAAAAAATGTGTGGGAAAGGAGGATACAAGAGGGGACAGACAGTCCAACACATTAAGTTAGACCAGGGGTGTCCAACCCGGGCAACTTTAAGACCAGTGGGCTTCCCAGAATTCCCCAGCCAGCGTGTCCCCATGCCCCTGCTTTGGGAACTCCATGCAGCTCCCAGATGATCTTCCAGAGAAGCTCCGCGCACAGCTTATGCCGATGGAGGAGAGAGTTTGTAGCTCAGCACTGAAATGTGAGGTCCTTGGTGCTCTCTGAGCTCGGCTGTTTTCTTGCAGACGATTCATGACCCAACCAGGTAATATCGTCAGTGCCACTGAAGAACGATGAAGCTACAGACGACAAATGCACTGATGATGTTCCCTAGTTGGGTCACGAAACGTCTGCAAGAAAACAACTGAGCTCAGAGCGCCCCGAGGACCCCACATACAGCTGATTGCAGTAAGCCCACAAAGAGGTGTACAAGGCAAAAGTAACTCCGTCCTCTCCTTGGCTCGTACCCAAACTGTGGAGTAAAATTTGAGGGATCCCAAGTTGTTGTGTGTCTACTTCCGCTTTCTCTGTTTTTAGTACACAAAGTGGGTTTTTAAAAAAAAAATGAATTCTCTAAAAGTTTGCAATGAGAATGATCGCCTAAGAAGGCCAGCGAGCAATTAAATGCCATTTCCCCACTCCAGTGAGTGCACCTAAATACTTTCTCTCTTAAAATGAGTGCTGTCTTTAGTCCAATTTAAAATGGGATACATTTTACATAGGCAAGCGTCTGAAGGCAAGCATCTATCAACAACCATCTTACCTGGAGATCGAATATAGCGTCTGGACGCCCCCTCTCTGCTGGCAGAGCTTGGAAACGACGGAGTGGGGTTGTAAGGCCGCCATGGAGACCTTGACCTGTGTCTGAAATTAGGTGGTGGTCGTGGACTTCGACTTCTTTGCCTGCCTGGCCTGTGCCTGGGACTCCTGGATCGGGACCGTGTTCGACGTCTGGCGTGCCCAGAACTGGAGCGTCTCGAACGCCTGGGGCTAATACTGGCAGAACGCCGCCTGACCCCACTGTTTTCATTTCTGTCGCCCTCTTGTCTATGGACAAAGAATTATATGCATTACCTGATGGCTTTGGTTTCATGTGAAATGACCCTCATACAGCGAGTCCTCACTTAACACTTTATTTGTTCAACGACCACTTGAAATTATGATGGTGCTGAATAACAAAACAGAGGGACCTTGGAGGTCTTCTAGTCCAGCCCCCTGCTCAGGCAGGAGACCCTATCCCATTCCAGACAAATGGCTATCCAATCTCTTGTTGAAAACCTCCAGGGATGGAGCACCCACAACTTCTGGATGCAACTTGATCAATTGTTCTCGCTGGCAGGAGGTTTCTCCTTAGTTCCAGGTTGCTTCTCTCCTTGATTAGTTTCCATCCATTGCTTCTTGTCCTGCCTTCAGCTGCTTGACTCCCTCTTCTTTGGGGCAGCCCCTCAAATATTGGAACACTGCTATCATGTCACCCCTGGTCATTCTTTACACTAGACAAGACAAACCCGGTTCTTGAAACCCTTCTTCATACGTTTTAGTCTCCAGTTCCCTAATCAAGGGGCTTATGACCAACAGCTCAATGTTTGGCTGTTGCAGAGCCCATGTTGGTTATGAACAAAGTTCAGTCCCCTCCCCAACTGCATTTACAGCCACCTTTTAGTCACCCACCCACCCACTGCCACCAGCTGCCACCATCACCCAGCCTCACCCCCCACATAGCCCGCTGTCCTGCATGCCACAATTATACCACCTGGCGGGCCTGCTTCATGCTGCCTTCTTTTGTGCCGGTGCCCAGCCAATTGGTCTTGATCCTGCTAACCAGGACTTCCCTTTTTCAAGGTAGGCCTGGGGGGAAAAGGCCTCAGTTGTGCCCTCAGGAAAGCCAGTTTTTTTTTTTGTAGTTCTTTTCATGAATATGCCGTTAATTCAGTAAAACGCCTTTGGGAATAAGCAATAAAGAAGAACCACCACATCCCAAGAAAACGTAATTTAAGCTACCTTTTTGATGATGAATGGGATTCTGGATTCCAGTCAGGGTATCTATTTCAAAAATAGAACTATTAATACAAGAAACAAGCTTTTACATATATATATATTTTCCCCTTAAAATGTATTGTCAAATTGGCCCCTCAAGCACCGTCCCCATTTTCACTGTCTGCCTAGCTGTGTTTTCTACAATGTTCTCACTGCAGGCCTGCTGAGCTTTAAAAAGCTGCAACTGCTGTTCCAAATAATTTGCCCAGATCCTAAACAACTTTTCAATGTTAGGCTGAGAATCTGAACTCATTCTTTCCTACTGGTCCTACAGCTACAGGTCAGTATTTTGGCAAAACCCACAGATCCACATTTTGCAAGGTCTGAATAACAGAGTTGGAAGGGACCTTGGAGGTCTTCTAGTCCAACCCCCGGCGCAGGCAGGAAATCCTATACCATTTAACTTCACAATAGTTTCCTACTGACATAAGCAACTGGCCTGTCCGTGAACCACTGGCTGGTTTACATATTGGCTACACTTATGTGAAAAGGATCCCACTCTGATTGCTCCCATCTTCCTATGACCACGAATTATCCCAGGGACTGTGGACAACCCTCTTCCTTGCTTGGTCTCATAATGTCCCATTAATCACACGAAACAACTGCCCAAAGAACGGAAGAATCCCTTTCAGAGGGATCATGCTGCAAAAGTTCCAAAGGATTTCATTCAAAAATATAGCAGGAGCAATGATGTAAAAGTTTCTCTCTATCAGCTATGGTTTGCTTAATTCAACTATTAACTGAGGTGTTCGTATTAAAAAAGACAGGGACCCATGGCCTCCAGAATTTAGAGAAATCAAATAAAAACTCTTACTGTTGGCGTAGCTGGCGGCAGCTTTCAAGGTGTGTGGAAGAATTCTGATGCTGAAGCCAATCCTATAGAGAACAAGCAGCCGGAGTCAAGATTAAACTATGAACTAGGATAATCACTAATTTTAAGCTTTACACACACACACACAAAACCACCTGTTCCAAGAAGATAAAATGGATTGATCTGTTCACCTCCCTCCACCAATTATCTTCAAAGCAATCCTGTGACTCATGCTCAGTTTCTCCAAAATTCAGGAACTCTCTCATTTCTTCTGTGAAGGTGGGAAGACAGACTAGGATACCCATGTTGAAAAACCCAATTCTTTCAGCCTGGGCTGTTCCCTGCTGAATTCAGCCTGCCAAGCACATCACAGCTCAGCCATATGCTATACAGGAAAGAGCCCTTGTGGCTTGCCAAATACGTAACCTGCAATTTTATGCAGGCTCAAAAGAAATGAATGTATTAATAGAAACGCTGCAATTGCCAGAGAGAGAGAGAGAGAGAGAGAGAGGCAAAGGAAGAGAGAGAGGGAGGGAGGGAGGGAGGGAGAACAGCCACTGCTGTTCTGGTTGGGGCTTCAGGGCTGGAACAGAACTACAGGACGAGTGGAAAAGTGGGGAAAATGTGGCATTTTGAACAAATTGATGGTGTGTGTCTTTGGGGCTACTAGGAGCACCCTACCACTGATTTCTGTGAAGCCCCAGGAAACACTAGCTTCCATATCCCATCATGATTATTATCCATTATTATCAATTCATCCAATCACAAGGTTTGTGTCAAAAAGCTCCCAAGTCCTCCTTTCCTGACTTCCCCAGACCTATGACATTCCCTTTCTGGGATCTCACAAGACATCCCATTTCAAGTGGCGTCTCCCACCAACATGGCATTTATTATAAGCATCATTTCTTTAAAAAAAAAAAAAAAAAAAAAAAGCTCAAGTCATGCTTTGCAGGCTACCTCTTTGGAATAAATGAGACATATGCCCTCTTAAGACAAGCAGCAGCTTATACCTGTATGTGGGAGAGCCAAAATAAAACCAGTCATTTATATGGCCATTTTGCTTTGCACAGGGACCAAATAAAAACACGTAGGAAGGAACTTGGGATCTATTAGCTGTGTTTAAGGCCCACCACAATAACAAGCCACTTTCACACAAAGCTGACCTATCCCAACGCCGTGAGCTCCCAGGAAACTTACATTATATTTGCATCTGGTTTATTCCCAAAGATGTTGAAAGCTTTGTACTTTTGGATTAGCAATGGTTTGGATTAGCAATGGGTCTGTCTGGTAAAATCCCTACTTGTGGAAGAACTGAGCACTAACCCTGAACCTCACTGACAAAGGAAGCACATCAATAAGCCACTGAACCCAGTCAATCTACTTCAGATTATCTGAGCCCAGGACAACACCATAAAATACGTTGTACTTCAAACCTTCAGTTTAGGATCGAATATCTGATAACGTTCAACATTTTGTGGTGCGTTTGGCACTCTGACTGATGTAAATGACCATCCTAGGCTGCCGAGATACTCAACTTTACATGCCTGCATGTATGTACAAATTAAAGACAAGATAAATACTAGTGACTATGTCTATCAAATCTATTTTAAGAACTATTAGAGGCTGGAGATACAAATTTTGAAGGAAAAACTAGAACTAAGCTTGGATTTGTCCTATTGTCTAGCGAATGGCAACATTACGTTCTATTGTTACGGTCACGTGCCAAAAATACATTCTCAAAATATATCTGCAATGATGCTCTTTAGTTCCTGTTTTATCCACCCCTTGAACTGTCAAGCAATGAACAATATTGAGCCTTAATTGTGCTTTAAGAAAGAAAAAATGTAGCTGTGTTGGATGGGGATACCAGACAAGGCCTTGTGGAATGAAATTTTACTGTTATGTGTTAGGATTTAGGGTTAAATGTTAAAAATCCTCAACTGCCATTTTCCTAAGCTACATGTGTCTCAACCTTCCCTTGGAAGCCCCCAAATCATTTGGGTTGCCTTCTTCCACATATCCTCCAGCTGGTTTTATTCTTTTTCAATGGTGTGTGATTTCCAGAACTCTACAAAGTATTTGATATGTGCACCTACCACTGATTTTCATACAGGGATTGTTGAAATAATTTGCTTAACAGAGAACAAACACAGTAAACGAACAAACATAAGATAATATTTATGTACAGATTGTGATCAGTGAGTGTCCCATTGCTGTACTAAAGACTCTTGAGATTAGTCCAGAACATTTCAGAGGCATATGCAATAGTACTGAAATCAGAGAATAGTCAGACCAAGACCCAACAAATCTGAACAGATTCCAGGTGTGACCAAGATGCTATGGGATTTAATCTGGTGGAGTAAATCTTTAAATTCCTAAAACAAGTTAGCTCTAAGTCATCATTCTCCAAACTCCAGACACTCTAAAATGTGCTGGATTTCAGCTGACATCCTTGCCGATCAACACCTCCAAGTTTATGCTGTTTAAGTAGAAGTCTAGGCATTAGCCTGGGAAGAACTATTTTGCTTTTAAACCTTGTATGGCTTAAAAGGGTCAAGTAGTGTGTTGAATGAGACAGGAAAAAAAAGCATGCAATCCAACTGTTTGGACAAGGCTAGTTAAATATCTTAACTATTGCTGTTGCTCTTCAATAAGAACGGACAGTAATAGAAAGACATTTGATTCGGATACCTCGTTCTAACTTCCGGACATTTTAAAAGAAATAAAATGCATACTGGTATAAACATCCATAAACTAACTGGCCTCCAACACAGAGATAATGTTCTGTATAAATTATGTAATCTGACGGGGAGGATTTGACTCACCTTCAAATGTCTACATTCTACATTACACAGAGAACACATATGTGGAAATATTCTCGGAGATGCAGCGTAATAATCATTCATCATTGACGGAGTTGGCAGCCTCTTCATTTTCTGGGCGTCCGTCTTGGAAAAAACCGGCAGCCAAGAGGCCTTCACCACCCCAAAGGGAGACTTTATAGGCCCTTCAATCTCCTTCCGGAAAGGTTTCTCAACAGGAGGAGGAGCTGGTCCTGGGGGAGCACTCGGCCGCGGTCTGGGTTCCTCGTGAATCCGGTCACGCCTGTTCATACCGCCGAGCATTTCAGGTACAAACGGTGGCGGCGGCCGGTTCATAGCCGGCATCATGGGCTGAGCTACAGAGGGGGGAGGCAAAGCTTGCCGAACAGGTGGGATCCCGGGCTGAGGTAGGGGTGGCGGTGCCACGGGCGGCATGATGGGTGGGACTGCTGCAGCTACCCCGGTTCCTGTTGAAGGGAGACACAGTCCAGACATCTTGTTAGAGGTGTCCATGGAGAAAAAAGACGGGGTGTTGGGCGTGTTTCTCTGGAATCCCATCTGCCGGATCAATTCTTCAACTGCATTCATCTGCTTGCTGGTTATGCCGGCCGGCGGAGTCGGCTGGCTCTGAAATCCTTTCAGGCTGTCTTTAGGTGGCCCATCAGAACTGTAGACCTTCACGTCGAGGGGGCCTTCGTCGTATCCGTATTTGCTTTCGTGCCCATAATCGATTACTTTGCCCTTGATCATGGGGCCATGGCCGTCGTCGCTGCGGAAGTTCTCCTTTTCGTTGCTCTGAGGAGGCAAGTTTGGCAACGGGTGAGCCATTTTTCTCATACGGATGTCCCTTAAAATTATAGGCATGTTTTCGGGGGTCAACTGATCATCTGGATAGCGACTAAGTTCTTCCAGGTCCTCGTTTGACAATCCAAAGCTCGCCAGGATACTCGAGGCACTCTCATTGGTATACCGGCTTTGAGCAGGTGGGGGATAGTCTGCCATCCTTCCTGGGATGGGCTGACTCTGGCTGTTATTTCCAGGAGGAAACGGATTGTCCCAATGAGAACCGCATCCTTCCATCTTCTGCTGCTGCTGCTGCTGCTGCTGGTGGTGATGGTGGTGGTGGTGCTGCTGCTGCTGCTCCATATTCAGTCTCTTTGCCGTTTGTCTTGGGTCCATTCTGAGTGGAGGCACCTGAATGTTCGGCCTTGGAAATCCTGCCCTCATTTCTGATCCCATGAACCTTTGGGGCATTCCATCAGAATTAGGTGGGAGCTGCCTCTGAAGACCACCTGGTCCAGGTCCCGGCCCGTGAAAAGGCCCATGCGGGATTGGATCAGGCATGTTAGGTCCCCTCGGCCTTGGCGGCATGCTTCCTCTAGGGTTAAACATGGCTAGTTTCAGGAACGCCTCATTTAACAACGGAGAGGCGGCTATAGAATAGTTTGGAGCCACTGAGTTGAACTGATGAAGAGCCAACTGGGTCTTAATCTGAGCAAACTGCAAAGGAGGGAGGCCCAACAGAAAGGGGCTGACAATGCCAAGGTTCAGAGAATTCACAAGAGGTGCAACATTTTCCAAGAACACCATAAAGCTGAAAGTTAAAACACACAAAAGTTAATTACATTTATTTTTTTTAATCTACTTTTTAAAGTGGTTTTACTGCTTTTAAGCATATTGTTGGAAACTGTCTCCTTTAAACAAATAACTACTCATTTGGCAAAGTGGTTGCTTTTAGCAATTCGTGATTTGTTCGTTTTACTTCTGCACTATGTACTTAAAAGTCTAAATCTGGGTTCACACATCATAAGAGACAACATTTGTGGAATAAAGCACAGGGCTGGAATTCACATGACTAGCTAAGCCAAGACCAAACTAATCACATTATAGCCACCTGCTTTGGGTGATAAGATGGGCGACGTATAATAAATAAACCAGCTAATGCGATGTATACAGCCTAAAAAACTTCATATTCAACTCAATTGAAGAAGATGTTTCAAACGTTGCAACTCTGGTGATTTTATTATATTCTCTCTGAATATAAAGAACATTTTATTTACAGTGTCATTAGAAAAAAAAATCATAATACAAAAGGGTGCACATAATTGAACCTTCAATCCTCTGCATTTCCTGGAAAATATACATACAGAATTCAGTACATATGCTCTAATACACATAGCATCAACTGTACCTCCGACGTGGTATTAGCAATATTCAAGCAGCACTAAGCACAGAACTATTGTTCAATAATGTTATTAATTACCTGGCAGGCATTCTAAAAAAGAAAATATTTCACAAGTTACTTTCCTTTCGTCATACTGTGTTTTCTATTGAACTGGGAAAATACTGCAATATATTGAAAGTGGACACAGCAAGGAAGGGTATATTCTTATTTATTTGCCTTCTATTCAGCAACCATCACCGTGGCCAACTTTTTCCATGACTGGGGGGGGGGGGGCGCGGGCAGGTGTCCTCCATTCTGAGATAACGCTTAAAAAAAAAAAAAGTCATATGGCAGCAGCCAAACAGAAGACACCAGCTCAGCCAGAGTTATGTTGGTGGGCAACCCATGTCAGCGACGATTCATGAGTAACCCTGGTTCTCGTGAACCTGAAATGGCCAAGATAGAGGCAGGCAACGTGATTCCTGCTCTCTCCAGAAAGCCCCCAACTAAGCAGATCTCTGCTCTTTAGAAGACTATCTACTTGGTTCAGTCTTTTCATTTATATAATTGTTACGATATAATGTAATCGCAGCCTGCTCTGGGTGCAAACAGGGTACATTCTCAATTTAACAGACCAGGGGAAAGAGGTGCCCATGAAATCTGAATGCACGTAATTAATGTAATCGGTGCTCTATATCAGTGTCCACAGCTTGCATAAATTAGGTCACCTGTCTGGACGGCTTTGGAAACAACAGATTTTTGCCCACTGTTTAGGGACAAAGTTCAAAGTAAATTTTCTCTACTTCATCTGAGGTCCAGAGAGTCAAGATTTTTACTGCACTTGTCAAGCAGATTATAAACTGAACACGCACCGTGTGAAACAAAGTTAGCAACTAGGCTACAACTTGAAAAAAACAGGATCACAAAATCATAACGTAAAAAAAAAAAAGCTGGTAAGAAGAAATTCTCCATCCTGACTTGGGGGGTAGTTCCAAAAGTATGGGCTCATCCCAACCCCACCTCTGGTCTAAATGCTCAGCACTCAAAGCATGGATTTACAGAGATGCATTCAGTGCTTTAAATAACCTAACTACTGCAAAACATCCAGAGCCTTAAATGTCAGCTTCGGTGCTTGACACCAATACAATGATTGCAATACAACCTGGTATTTTGCCCCAGAGGTATACTGGCAGCTCTGTTTTGAGACTTCCATTCTGTCTTAAGAATGCAACAAAGATATGGAGCAGAACAAAAATTTAAAAGGACTTGGGCTATTCATCTTTGAATCAAATGTGTCTTTTCCCAAGATTGCACACCTAGTGCCAAGATCCCAACTCCTTCTAAGGCAGGTGTGTCAAACTCCTGGCCCGCGGGGCGGACGTGTCACCAGGAAACCGCACCCACCCCATTGCCGGCAATGGAGAAAAAGCTCCGATACGTCACACGACGTCACGAGTTTGACATATCTGTTCTAAGGGATTGACAGGAAGACATTTAGGCTTCTGTGAGTTCCAAATCCTTCTTCCCTTTCAATCCATATTCCATCACACACACACACCCCAAAAAAACAGCACAGGCAGTATTTAGAGCAGGGGTCTTCAAACTTGGCCCTTTTATGACTTGTGGACTTCAACTCCCAGAATTCCTCAGCCAGGCACGCATGCCTGGCTGAGGAATTCTGGGAGTTGAAATCCACAAGTCATAAAAGGGCCATGTTTGAAGACCCCTGATTTAGAGTAATCCACTCTAGATGCAATTCAGTTGCTGGTAGAATTTAACTCTTTATCTATCAAGCTGCCTGGTTGTTGTTGTTTTTTTTAAAAGCAACAGACCCTCATTCAGAACTATTTGCAAATCGTATCAGGATCTACATCAGGGGTGTCAAACTGCCGGCCCACGGGCCGGATGTGTCATGCCGAAACCGCGCCTACCCTTGCCGGCAATGGAGAAAAAGTCGCGATACGTCGCCACACGTCACGTGACGTTACGAGTTTGACACCTCTGATCTACATTCTTACAAGGCAAACCAAATTTGCCCTGCCTCTCTTTCCCCCCACTCCCCCATCCTTTCTTTCTGCAACAAGCAGCAATGTCAGGTGCTTGTGTTCAGTTAAGTTTGTTGGATTTCAATACAGCTCTGCAAAAAAAAATAAAAAATAAAAATTCTCAAAAATAAGAGACAAGTACAGGAACATTCACTTGTGCAAGAACATTCTGCAATTTTGATGCATTTCATAAGCAGCTGAGCTAAAAACCATAGGACAGGGGAAGAAAACAAGCAACACCATTGGTTATGAATCAAAACGTTTAATGATGTGTGGTTGATACAGAGCCAAAGATATTAGTCTTCTTCTTTACACAAGTCTTTAAACAACAAATGAGATTTGGTTCTTAGCTGGTTCTACAGAAACTCCATGAACAAAAAGGGTTCCGTAAGTTCTACTAGTGAGGAAAAGGCCTTGATGGTGTTGCTTCCGACACCTTAAGCGAGCTTTGCAGTGGGAGAGTGAAGGAACTACAGCACACAGAATGCTGCATCCTATTGCCATACCTTCAAATATGTTCTGGCTCACAGTTACTCGTGTGCTGTTAGCCCCAGAATCAGAACCAAGACCTACCTGTGGAACTCAGATCCTTGGTCAGGTCAGGCACAAACACAATAGAGTAGATGAAGCCCCGCCCCTATTTTTAATTCCCCAAGCAGAAGAATTACAGGTAGAATTATATCGCTAGTCTCTGCACCTACTAGCAGAAGAGACCGATCACGAAGAGGCTGGACAACCATTTGTCTGAAATGGTATAGGGTCTCCTGGTTGGACTAGAAGACCTCCAAGGTCCCTTCAGACCGTTATTCTCCGTTATTAACTGCAAACTATACCTAGCACTTGGCAGCCACAGACTGCTATGGATTGCTCAGTTATTTTCCTCAAAATCACCTGCATTTTCTCCTCAGCCTCCCCCCCCCCCAAAAAAAGAGCCCAGGAGCAAATTGTATTAGGAAGACAAATACTGGGCTGAGCATCGGATAGGAAGAATCCTAATGCACTTATTGAGCCTGAAAGAGAAAAAGGTACCTTAATAGAATTATAGGGCTGAAAGGGATCTTGGAGGTCTTCTAGTCTACCCTCCTAGCCAAGGCAGGAGTCTTTATAACTGGACATCCTGGACAAATGTCCGATCTTTTCTTGAAAACCTCCAGGGATGGAGCACCCGCAAGTCTGGAAGGCCTTGTATTGGTGTCCTTGGAAATGTGGGCCCAAAACAAGATGGGAAAAAGTGGGGAGGGCCAGAGCAGAAACCACAACGCAAGGAGGGAAATAAACGGGTAACAGCCATAAGGCAGCAACACGTGTGTGTGTGTGTATGTGTGTACCAAGGGCCACTTTTAAGATCTGTGGGCTTCAACTCCCAGAATTCCCCAGCCAGCTTTCCCCTGCTATAAGCACAGCCAGGAGATTCCTCCCACCCACCTACCCACAAAAGCGAAAGAATCTGCATTTTTATACCAAAAAGGCCCCTTCGGGGACCCTGCCCCAGCTTTCCAAGACTTGGCCTGCTCAAAATTTGCCCAAAAGCAAATTCTGCAAGATTCACCCCCCTACACACACACAAAGCTAGGGGGGGGGAGAAGAGAGACCCTCTCCTCCTCTTGCCTGGTCAGGGAAGACCCCTGCCCCGTTTTGTCTTCGGGGGAAGGGGAGGGGGCGGTTTGCAAAGATCAAACAGAGGCAGGCTTTGTCCTGCGGGGGGGCGCAGAACCCAGGACATCTCCTCAAAAAAAAACCCAACCCCCCCCCCCAGTCCTCTCTTTTGCCCCGAGGCTCCTTTTGACAGTTAACGGGCTGCAAATAAATTGAAAAGATAAATTTGATAAATTGAATAAATTTGATAAATTGAATAAATATAACGGATAAGTTGAATAAATGCAATAAGTATGATAAATTGAGTAAATGTAATTCATAAATAAATATAAACTAAACGGCACAGGCCAGCCTGGAGGCCGTGTGAAAGCCGCGGGGCGTCCGGGAAGGCCCGGACGGGGCCTGGCACCGCCTGCCAAGGGGGCGCCTCCGGCAGCGGACCCGACGGGCGCCGGGGGCGACTCCAGGTCGGGGGGACCCCAAAACTGAGGCGGGCGGCCCTGCCAGGGAGGCCTGGCGTCGCCCCTCAGCCGCCATTTTGCGGCCTTCTGCCTCCCCCCCGCCGCCGCCGCCGCCACCGCCGCCCTGCGCCCGCCCGGCATGGCCTGCGGGAGGCCGGCACCGACCGCAGCGCCCACCTCTTCTCTGCTCCTGGCCTCGCCCTTCGCCGGCCGCGCCGGCCTCGCGTCGCCCGAGTCGCCGCACCGCCGCCTCAGGGAACCGCCGCCGTCGCCGCCTCAGCGCCTAGGGCCGCTGGGGTCGATTGCGCAGGCGCGGGGCGCGTGCGGAGAAAAGCCGAAAGCGCGCCGACGCCGAGAACGACGACGCGCATGCGCTCGCTTGGGCGGGCCCCGGGCTTTTGGGGGCGCGAGACGATGCGGGAGCGCGCGCCGGGCGCCTGCGCAGTCGCTCGGATCCGCTGGCGCGCAGCGGGGGGAAAGAGAGTTAGCGGTGCGGGACGTCGGATTGTGCGGCGGAAGTGCGCATCTTCAGGAGGGAGCGAGCAGGCGCCCCGTTTGCACCTAGCCAAGGCCCGGAGGGGGGTCCCGCGCGTACCGACAATAAAGCCCATGCATGCAAGGGGACCCCCGATCTGCTGAACTGCAGCTGGAATTGTGCAAAGCCCCATCCATCTAGAGGAGGGGTAGGCCACCTTGGCTCTTTTATGACTCGTGGACTTCAACTCCCAGAATTCCTCAGCCAGCCTGGCTCAGCTTGGAAACCGCTCCCTTTCCTCTCAGCATGGCTGGCTCAGGAATTCTGGGAGTTGAAGTCCACAAGTCATCAAGGGAGACATACTTCCCCCATGCTGGCTCAGGAATTCTGGGAGTTGAAGTCCACCAGTCATAAAAGAGCCAAGGTTGCCTACCCCTGGGTCACTAGACTGGCCGTGCCCACTTCTTGCAACCGTGCTTCGTAGGTCTTGGCCTGGAGACTGAAACGTACGAAGAACGGGTACGGCTGCAGGATTTGGGAATGGCCAGTCTAGAGAAAAGAAAGACGGGGGGGGGGATGGGGAACATGATGGCAGCGTTCCAGTATTTGAGGGGCTGCCCCAAAGAAGAGGGGGTCACGTTATTTACCAAAGCACCAGAGGGAAGGACGAGAAGCAACGGATGGAAACTAATCGAGGAGAGAAGCAATCTGGAATGAAGGGAGAAACTTCCTGACAGGGATAAAAATTGATCAGTGGAACAGCACCCCGGGGGGGGGGGGTGTTCATGTGATCCCCTTTTGCAACCTTCTGGCGAGCGAAACCAATGGGGAAGCTAGATTCGCTTAACGACCCTGTGGTTAAAAACTGCAGTGATTCACTTCACTGCTGCGGCAAGAAAGGCCCTAAAAGGGGTCTCGCTTAGCAATGGAAATTAGAGGTTCAACGGCGGTTGTAAGGCGAGGACTGCCTTTAAATAAAACAGGTTTTGTGCCCTGCCTCTCCAGCTTTATGTTCCCTTGGTCTTCCCTTGAAGTGCTCCTTTTCAGCCTCCCCCCCCCAGAGAGGCAAACACGGTCAGCAAGCCAGCCAAAAAGGCCGGGTGATCTCTGGGGATGTGTGCAAAGGAGGGCCCGGGGTCAGTTCTCACAGGCTGCTAAGTGCCCAGTAAGAAGAAACCCGGAGCAGCTGGGCTGAAGGCAGAGGATGTCCTTTGCCCTTGCAAATCCTCCTGGGGCTAAGGAACGCCTCGGCACTCTCGCCCTGAAGTTATATACGGTCTCCTGTTCCTCCTGGATCTGCGCTCTCGCTGGCTTCTGGCTAAGGCTGGCCAGCCGGGATCTGCACCCGGATCACCTGCTGAAGGGGCAGGAGGCCTCTGCAAAGTTCACTTTACAAATCTCGCTGGCCACTTATTTTTCTCCTATTTATCGTAGGGTATATCGAGGGTGGTGGCCCTTTTGAGAGCTGAATGCAACGGAATGTCATTTTAACGTACGCCGACTGGTGCACATCCAAAGGGACAGTAAAGTTGTTATTCTATAACTCACCGTCTCCTGGTGATTGGCCCAAAGTCACCAGCCGGCTTTCATGGCTAAGGCGGGACTAGAACTCAGAGTCTCCTGGTGATTGGCTCAAAGTCACCCAGCCGGCTTTCATGGCTAAGGCAGGACTAGAACTCACAGTCTCCTGGTGATTGGCTCAAAGTCACCCAGCCGGCTTTCGTGGCTAAGGCGGGACTAGAACTCACAGTCTCCTGGTGATTGGCCCAAAGTCACCCAGCCGGCTTTCCTGGCTAAAGCGGGACTAGAACTCACCGCCTCCTGGTGATTGGCCCAAAGTCACCCAGCCGGCTTTCGTGGCTAAAGCGGGACTAGAACTCACAGTCTCCTGGTGATTGGCCCAAAGTCACCCAGCCGGCTTTCGTGGCTAAAGCGGGACTAGAACTCACAGTCTCCTGGTGATTGGCCCAAAGTCACCCAGCTGGCTTTCGTGGCTAAAGCGGGACTAAAACTCACCGTCTCCTGGTGATTGGCCCAAAGTCACCCAACCTCCTTTGACAGCTAAAGCGGGACTAGAACTCACCATCTCCTGGTGATTGGCCCAAAGTCACCCAGTCGGCTTTCACGGCTAAAGCAGGACTAGAACTCACCACCTCCTGGTGTTTGTCTCCAAATCACCCAGCCATCTTTCATTCTGAAGGC
This sequence comes from Azemiops feae, assembly GCA_023970755.1. Taxonomy (NCBI): domain Eukaryota; kingdom Metazoa; phylum Chordata; class Lepidosauria; order Squamata; family Viperidae; genus Azemiops; species Azemiops feae. The sequence goes on from JALGBA010001286.1 coordinate 82,486, forward strand.
CGAACTAGAACTCACCGTTCTAGCATGGCGCCTTAACCACAGGGGGACCTTAGGTTACAAGCGTAACTGAGCCCAATAATTTCTGCTGCTAAGCAAGGCAGTGGTTAAGTGAGGTCTGCCCCATTTGACAACCTCCCTTGCGACAGTCGCTAAGTGAAACGCTGCAGTGGCTGAGTTAAGGCGGGCGGCTGGTAAGTGATCCCTGTGGACTTCGCTGGTCAGAAGGCCTTTGTGTGTTTTGGCCTCCAGCCCCATCATCGCAACCATCTTTGTGGCTCTTCTCTGGCGCTCTTGCGCTAATATCCCCTCTCCTCCCCCCCCCCCGGCCCATCTCGCTCCCTTCCTCTCCGTCTGGGTCCAGGATAATTCCAATTTAACATCTTTATTTCTTCTTTTATTTCTTTCCAAGCCCAGTCTTGCTGGCGTGACAGATAATAATAATAATAATAATAATAATAATAATAATAATAATAATAATAATAATAATAATAAAGTTGGAAGGAATCTTGGAGGTCATCTAGTCCAACCCCCTGCTCAGGCAGGAAACCCTATACCATTTCAGACAAATGGTTGTCCAGTCTCTTCTTAAAAACTTCCAGTGTTGGAGCATTCACCGCTTCTGGAGGCAGGTTGTTCCGCTGGTTAATTGTTCTAACTGTCAGGAAGTTTCTCCTTAGTTCTAGGTTGCTTCTCTCCTTGACTAGTTTCCATCTGTTGCTTCTTGTCCTGCCCTCTGGTGCTTTGGAGAATAGCTTGACTCCCTCTTCTTTGGGGCCACCCCTGAGATACTGGAACACTGCTATCATGTCCCCCCTCGTCCTTCTCTTCGTTAAACTAGACATACCCAATTCCAGCAACCGTTCCTTCTATGTTTTAGCCTCCAGTCTAATCGACTTTGTTGCTCTTCTTCTCAGCTTGCCAATGAACTCTTTGGGGGGGGGGGGAGAGGCTTGGAATGCAGACTTCAAAGATTAAGGAAGCAGACCGTGGGAACCAAGGACAGTGGCCAGGCTAGGCCCAGAGAGGCTCTCTCCTAACAATAATTGCCAACTTAATTGGGCAACGTGACCTGACCCAGAGGGAGGAGGAAGTGAATTGCTTTTACTATAGGGCAGGGGTCTTCCAACTTGGCCCTTTGATGACTTGTGGACTTCAACTCCCAGAATTCCTATTCCAGGCCAGCACCTCGGTAGCATCACAAGACAAAGGAACAGAATGACAGAGTTGGGAGGGACCTTAAAGGTCTTCCAGTCCAACCCCCTGCCCCTGTGGTTGCCCTACGGACATGCCATGCCGGTTTGGGCCCTTGCGGGGTCAGGCAGAGGGCATCCAGGCGTTCCTCTTCCAATCCGTCTGCAAACGGGGGGGGGGACTGGACAAGGTTGGGCTTGAATGGAGGAGCCTTGAACCCAGGGCCGGCAGACACTTAGCCCAACGGGAAAGTAGCAAGAAAACCAGCCACGTAAGGGCGCGATGGGCGGTGCATCGATTTATAATAATAATAATAATAAAGTTGGAAGGGATCTTGGAGGTCATCTAGTCCAACCCCCTACTCAGGCAGGAAACCCTATACCATTTCAGACAAATGGCTGTCCAGTCGCTTCTCAAAAACTTCCAGTGTTTAAATGTCCAATCTTTAAAAAGATTACATGAAATAAAACAAAAAATAATAGAACAAAAACTAAAGTTAAATAAGAATTTAAAAAACGAAGTAAAACAAAAGACCTAAAAAATAAAAATCATGAAAAACTGAAGTAAAATAAAATATAAAACGAAATGAAATAACAAAACAAAAATTAGAGGAGGGGGCTTCCCCGTCTGGCAGGGCAGCGTCCCAGCGGCCACTTACCTCTTGAGAGACTCGTGGAGGAGGAGGGGGGGGGGTCTGCCGGGTCTTTGCCCTCTTGCATTTTCCAGTGGGGACCCGGGCAGAACGTCTCCTCCGGCTGCTGGGGGGAGGGCGGTCGGTCACTCACGGGGGTCCCATCTGCCCAGGGGCGGGCAAGAGGATCTGGCCAAAGCCGGGGGGGGCTAGGCGTAAGATGCAGACCCCCCCTTCCTAAGGCGCAGGGATGGTGCCCAAGGACGGAGAACTCCTTGACCTTCGTCCTCCCACCTGGTTTAAATTTTTCAGACAACCCTCCCCCCCGGCTCCCTCCACCCTCCCTCCTGCCCTCCCCACCCTGGTGCTTCTCCTGGGGACTCCAGTGACAGGGAAGGAGGCGAAGGAAAAATGACACCTCGGTCTCACACACACACACACACACACCAGGGTCATGGGACTGGCTGCCCCCCCCCCCCGTGGCGTCTCCTTCGCTTTCCTTTCCTGCCAGGCGGGGTGCCAAGGCCTGGCGGCCGGTCGCTCACGGCCAGCTCAGAGGCAGGCAGGCAGAGGGGCTGGGGGGGTCCGGTCGGATGAAGACCGCTGGTTCGGGAGTCAGGTCTGCTTCCAGAGCCCATTCAGACAACCAGGTGGTGCCCTGCTCCCAACCCACCTAGAGAAGCGCCAGATTCCTGAGCCTTCTAACAGGAAGTCGGCTTATAACAGCCACAATTGAGACCCCCACATTTCCATTGCTGAGACGTTTGCTAAATGAGTTTTACCCCATTTTGCGACCTTCCTGGCCACCGTTGTTAAGTGAATCGCTGCCGTTGTTAAGTTGGCAACACGGCTGTTAAGTGGATCTGGCTGCGCCGTTGAGTTTGCTGGCCGGAAGGTGGCAGGAGGGTATCACGTCACCCCGGGACACCCCGACCGTCGTAAAAGCGAGTCTGCTGTTAACCGTCCGGATGTAAATCCAGCGATTTACAACCGTTGCAGCCTCTCCTCCAGACTCGTTTACTCAAAATTCAGACGCTCGGCAACCGACTCCTATTTATGACGGTTGCAGCGTCCTGGGATCACCTGGTCCCCCTTTTGCGACCTTCTGACAAACAAAACCAACGGTTTATTAGTGATTTATATAGGACTGGTTGTCCTCGACTTACAGCAGCTTGTTTAGTGACCGTTCAAAGTTACAACAATGTGTCTTGGACAGCCATTTTTCAGAGTTATGACCGTTGCAGCATCCCCGTGGTCACGTGATCAGAGTTTGGACGCTTATCAACCGGTTCATATTTACGACAGTCGCAGAGTCCAGGGGGGGTGGGCGTTACGTGATTCCCCTTTTGTGGCCTTCTGACAACCCAAGTCAGCGGGGAAGCCGGATTCGCTTAACGACTGCGTGGCTAAGTTAACAACTGCAATGATTCGCTTAACGACTGCGGCAAGAAAGGTGGCAGAATGGGGCGAAACTCACTTAACAAATGTCTCACTTAGCGAGGGAAATTTCGGTCTCCCCTGTGGTCGTAAGCCGGGGACTGCCTGGAAAGGATGCATTCAGGCGGTAACACAGAGACGAAGCTACAAAATCGTCCTCGACTTGCAAGCATTCGTTTAGTGACCGCTTGGAAGTTACAACGGCATTGGAAAAAGTGGGTTACGACTGATCCTCGCACTTACGACCATCCCAGCAAGGCCACAGGATCAAAGTTTGGGCACTTGGCAACCACCACGTTATCTGCAACGGTTGCCACGTTCCTGGGGTCCCGCGATTTCCCACTTGCAACCTTCTCAGCCAGCCTCTGACCAAGACGGGGGGGATTCACTTAACGACTGCATGGTTCAGGGGTAGGCAACCTCGGCTGTTATGACTCGTGGACTTCAACTCCCAGAATTCCTGAGCCAGCCATGCTAAGGGGAAAGGGAGAGGTTTCCAAGCTGAGCCAGGCTGGCTCAGGAATTCTGGGAGTTGAAGTCCACGAGTCATAAAAGAGCCAAGGTTCCCCACCCCTGGCATGGTTCATTTAACAACTGCAGCGATTCTCTTAACAACCATGGTAAAATCAGGCCTGGCTCCATTAGCATCTGGCTTAGGAACAGAAATTGTGGTCGTTAACTAGAGGACCCCGTACAATGAAACCTTCCATCAATCCTAAGATGCTGATTTCATGTTAGTTCAGTACCAGGAGTGACAAAACAACGCAAGACATGTGAGATTTGCACACAGCTGCCACAGCTGGTTTCATTGCTGTGCAAGGCAGTTGCTAAGTGAGTTTGGCCCCACTTTACGACTTTTTATATATATACATATAAAATTTTTATTGATTTTTTCCTACATTCAATAGTACTTGTTCAACAAACGTGTTGTCTGAGTTTTACATTCACTAATGCAAATTTAATTCCTAATCTTTTATTCTTTTCTGTAGCCACTGATAAAATAAGTTCCAAGTTTGATAATATTGTTTCTTCTTTTTCTTTCAAACGCAAAGTCAGTCTGTCCATCTCCGCACATTCTAGTATTTTTTTAATTATTTCTTCATCTGATAGTATTTCTTCATTTTTCCAGGACTGTGCAAATATAATTCTTGCCGCTGTTGTAACAGGCAAAATCAAATATATAGTTTATCAGTCTTTTCTGGCATTATACCTAATAAAAAAAAGTTCAGGGTTAAAAGCTACATGTTTTGCCAACATCTGTTCTAGCCACGTGTGTGTTTTCTTCCAATAACTCTTTGCTTTGGCACATGTCCCCCAAACAAGGTAATAAGTACCTGACTTGTGTTTACATTTTCAACATCTATCTGACATGTTTTTAAACATGTTTGCTAATCTTGCTGGTGGCAAGTGCCACGTATAAAACATTTTATAGAAATTTTCCTTATAAAAAGGAATTGTCATTGTCAATTTATAATTTCTTTCCCCTTTCTTGCCGCAGTCATTATGTGAACGCCTGCCGTTGTTAAGTTAGCAACATGGTCGTGAAGTGAATCCAGCTTTCCCCCCATTGAATTTGCTTGTCAGACGGTCGCAAAAGGGGATCAGGTGACCCCAGGATGCTGCAAACCGTCATAAATATGAGTCAGTTGTCACTCATCTGAATTTAAATCACATCACCATGGGGATGCTGCAATGGTCGTTAAGGGTGAAAAATGTTCATACTTTTTTCAGTGCGGTTGTTAACTTTGAACGGTCACTAAATGAACTGAAGAGGCGGAGGGGTTGGACTAGATGACCTACCGGATCCCAGGTTAATCTTTGCAGAATCCTAAAATCCTCGGGTTAGAACCTGGGATCCGGTAGGTCATCTAGCCCAACCCCTCCGCCTCTTCCTCGGAGCTGCAGTCGGGTTCTCTTGCCAGCGAGGCTGCGAAAGCGGCACTTGCCGCGAAGAGCCACCAGGGGTCGCGAGTCTCCGCTTCTCGGCTGCCCCCTCCCTCTCGAGCGCGACCCCTGCTGCATTCACACGACGCGAAAAAAACACCAGATGGGTGACGCCGCTTCTGCACTGACCCAGGTTCCCCATTCAATTCATCCGACACGCAAACCAAAGGAGGGCGGAGGGGATAAGAGAGTGTCTGCCCGACGCGTGTCCAATCTGGCGCATTCACACGACCAGAGTGACCGGTGTTGGGAAACCAGGGTTTCCCCGGTTCCTCCAACTCTCTGGAATCACAGAATACGCCTCGCCGGCCGCATTTTGACCCTCTGAAGGAATAAATGAGGGAAACTCTTTCGGTAAGCGGAGACCCGTGTCCACCGCCAGCCGTGGCCTGCCTGCGGCCCCAACGGGCGGCCGCGGAACGCTCCACGCATGCGCCAAGTGGTTGGCAGCTGACCGCGCAGGCGCAAAAGGGTATTGAGGTAATCCGCGTACACAGCACCGTGCAATTCTCCTCCCGGTCTTCCATAAGGCGCATGCGCAGAGGCTGGGAAAATGATTGGAACAGACGGGAACATAGGATGATATCGGCGGCCAATGGCGTGTATTCTTGGGCGCCTATCGCCTGTATTTCGCCGCCCCTGACGAGTTCTTTGCGCATGTGCCAAGAAAAAAACAAACAAACCAGCCCCAATCATGTTGGCCAGCAGATGTCGCCCTTTTTCTGACTTAGCTGCAGCTAAGTCAGCCCGGGGATCAAGCAAGACCTTTTTTTGCTAGTATAACTAACACAGGGGTCTTCAAACTTGGCCCTTTTATGACTTGTGGACTTCAACTCCCAGAATTCCTCAGCCACGCATGCTGGCTGAGGAATTCTGGGAGTTGAAGTCCACAAAGCAGGAGTCTTCCAACTTGGCCCTTTGATGACTTGTGGACTTCAACTCCCAGAATTCCTCAGCCAGGCACGCTGGCTGAGGAATTCTGGGAGTTGAAGTCCACTCCTCTTAAAGTCTATATCAGGGGTCTTCAGACTTGGCCCTTTGATGACGTGTGGACTTCAACTCCCAGAATTCCCTAGCAAGCATGGACTTCCTATAGAATAGGGGTCTTCAAACTTGGCCCTTTTATGACTTGTGGACTTCAACTCCCAGAATTCCCTAGCAAGCATGGACTTCCTATAGAATAGGGGTCTTCAAACTTGGCCCTTTTATGACTTGTGGACTTCAACTCCCAGAATTCCCTAGCAAGCATGGACTTCCTATAGAATAGGGGTCTTCAAACTTGGCCCTTTTATGACTTGTGGACTTCAACTTCAACAGCGTGCCTGGCTAGGAATTCTGGGAGTCATAAAGGGCCAAGTTTGAAGACCTCTGCTATACAAGGGGGAAAAAACCCACATACAAGCCATTATCATTCCAGACATACATACACCTATTTCTAAATTGAAGCCACGGTGGAACGCATTCCTTCATCCAGAACTGACCCGTATCATTGCCTCTTGCCTGTACATTGAGCGGGTTAATGTTTCAATATTCTGTATAGGTAATCCTCAACTTATGACCATAACAGAACCGCAAATTAAGTGAGACACTTAAGGGAGTTTTGCCCCGTTTTGCGGCCTTTCTCGCCACAGCTGTTGTGAATCACAGCAGTTAGTAACAGATCAGTGAATCTGGCTTCCCCCCCTTGACTTTGCTTGTCAGAAGGTCGCAAAAGGGGATCATGTGACACCTGAAACGCTGCAACCGTCATAAATGTGAGTCAGTTGCCAAACGTCTGAATTTTGATCAGGTGACCCTGGGGAAACTGCAAAGCTCATGACTGAAAAACGGTCACAATTTCATTTCGATGTATGCCGATTGGTGTACATTCAAAATGACAATAAAGTTATTATTATTATTATAGAATAGAATATTTTGTCATTGTGTAACTGTTCGAAATTAAGCAATTTTTCAGCACCACTGTAACTCTGAAGCGTCACTAAGCAAACCCTTGTAAGCCAAGGACTAATTTTATTCAATTTTAATTGTAAGCTGCCCAGAGTTGCTTTTCAGAACGAGACGGGTGAGATATAAATGATAGGGAAAAAATTAAAATATCAGTTCTGTCCTTTCGAACAGTAAACCTTTCCACTCTCTAAATCCATTTTCCGCGATGTTTCTACTGTAATTCTTTCTGGCTGGCTTTCCTCGTGGTCTCTCGTCCACGCGCGGAGCCCCTGCTGTGAGCGGAGGCCTCGCAGCTGCAGCAACGCTCGCGAGGCGGAAGCTGCTGTCCGAGCCACGTGTCCGCGCTGCGGTCCGGCCAAACCATTTCCCCGGGAGGGGGGACAGAGATGAAACCTTTCGCTCGAGACAAAGAGGCGAGCCGCGACGGGCCTGCGATTCTCCCCCCGTCGCTTTCTTGGTTTAGTCCCTACTCGGATTGGCGGAGGTCTTGGTGGGAGCGGCAGCTGCTTCAGCCAATCAGCGCCCGGCTTTGCAGAAGAAGGGCCCGCCGAAGGCCAATGGCTCGCCCGCGCAGGGCTGCCCACGTGGGAGACGCAGCTGGTTCGAAGACGGAGGGGGCGAGGGCGGCGCCTCCGCCAATCAGCGCTGCGAAAGAGGGGCCCTCCGGCTTACGTCACGCGCGGCTGAGACGCGCGCCCCCCCTACTCTCCCCCCCCAGCGAGGAAAGGCGTCGGACGGGTCTCCGGGCCAATGAAGTGAGGGCGGGCCGAGGGCGAGCGGAGGCGGGCTTTCCCGGCGAGCGGCCAATGGGCGTCGCGCTCGCAGGGGCGGCGTGGCGGGCGCCGAGGCGGCAGCCAATGGGCAGGGCAGGGCGGGAGGGGCGGGGCGCGGCGGGAGGCGGGGCCGGGGCCGAGGGAGCGCGAGCGGGCGAGTCGGGCTGAGGCGGCCCAGCGGGCGGGCGGGCAACGCGCAGCGGCGGAGGCCCCGCGGGGCCCACGGCAGGTAGGAGCGGGCGAGCGAGAGAGAGCGCGGGGAGGGAGGGCGGGAGGCGCTGGGGACACGCGTCTGGGCCCCGCGTGGGGACTGGCGGCCCCGGGTCTGGGAGGGCGGACGGCCCACCTCCCGCCTGGGCCCCTCCGCGCTCCCCGGGCCCGCTGACGGCCCTCCTCGCGGGCCCAGCGTCCAACGAGGAGGGGCCTCGCTGCCTCTGCTGGCCCTGCTCTGGGTCAGGGGTCTCTGCCTGCTTGAAGGGGGGCGGACTCCAACTCCCAGAATCCCCCAGCCAGCATGTTTTAAGATGGCTGGATTTCAACTCCCAGAATCCCCCACCCAGCCTGCTTTAAGATGGGTGGACTCCAACTCCCAGAATTCCCCAGCCAGCATGTTTTAAGATGGCTGGACTCCAACTCCCAGAATCCCCCACCCAGCCTGCTTTGAGATAGTTGGACTCCAACTCCCAGAATCCCCCAACCAGCATGTTTTAAGATGGCTGGACTTCAACTCCCAGAATCCCCCACCCAGCCTGCTTTAAGATGGGTGGACTCCAACTCCCAGAATCCCCACCCAACCTGCTTTAAGATGGGTGGACTCCAAGCCCTAGAATTCCCCACCCAGCCTGCTTTGAGATAGTTGGACTCCAACTCCCAGAATCCCCACCCAACCTGCTTTAAGATGGGTGGACTCCAAGCCCTAGAATTCCCCAGCCAGCCTGCTTTGAGATGGATGGACTCCAACTCCCAGAATCCCTAGTTAGCATCCTTTATGGTGGGTGCAGGCCATCTCCCAGAATTCCCCACTCATCTTGCTTTAAGATGGCTGGGCCCCGAGTCCCAGAATTCCCCAGACAATACGTTTTAGGGTGGGTGGATTCCAACTCCCAGAATTCCCTAGCCAGCTGGGTGTGGGAATTCTGGGAGCTGGAGTCCACCCACCTTAAAGCAGGCTGGGCTGGGGAATTCTGGGAGTCCCTGAGCTTGAGAAACCCAGTTCTGGCTACTTGCCCGCCTTCCTTTCCTTGCTTGACCAAATGAACGCTCTCGGACAAAGGTGCCCAACCGTGGCCCCTTTATGACTTGTGGACTTCAACTCCCAGAATTCCTCAGCCAGGCACGCTGGCTGAGGAATTCTGGGAGTTGAAGTCCACAAGTCATAAAGTGGCCAAGGTTGGGCACCCCTGCTCTTGGGGGAATATAATGAACGTTGAGTAGACTCCTCTCCCAACTTTTGCCTGCGGTGTTTTTGGCTGGATTTGGGGGAAGAAAAAATGGATGCAGAAAGCAAACATGGATGTATGTTAGTTAATGGGCAACGGAGTGTCGTTTTTGTACCGAAGGAGGTGATGTAAGTCGAGCAGCCCCTGCGGAAAGCAGGACTGGCGGGAGTTGACTTTGACCTATCTTGGTTTGGCTGGCCTGCTTTGTAGCCTGCCAAGACCTGTTTGTGGGGCCCTCCTGAGTAGTGCTCCTGTCTGGCCTGTACCTGAAGCCAGAGGTTGGGCCCGGGTTGCAAAGGCTGGCTCTACAGGCCAGGTGCTCTGGTGGCTTCTGAAGGATGACGATTCAATGATATAGGTTGGGAAGGGCAAAAGGTTAAGTCTTTTGGTCATCTGCAGCTGGCTGGAGTTGCTGCATTTCGTACTTTGAGGGAAGAAGGCCACTCCCTTGGAGCACTGATGATGTTACCTAGTTGGGTAATGAGACGTCTGCAAGGAAACCACCCAGCTCAGAGAGCACCAAGGACCCCACAGTCCTCCCCCCTCCTCCCATCCTCTCCCCCTCCTCCTCCTCCTTTCTGCAAACCCCACTCCTTACTAGCACTGATGCTGTTACCTAGTTGCGTCATGAAACGTCTGCAAGGAAACCACCCAGCTCAGAGAGCACCAAGGACCCCACAACCATCATCCCCCCCCCTTTCCCCCATTTAGGCATGTTTGGGTGAGACACCTTTTGTTAGATAAATATAAACAACCTTTCAAAAAGCAGCCATGGTTTTAGACAGCCAGGAAATAACCAAACATTTGCATTCTAGCAGTGGACTAGTCAGACTTTCCATGCAGCCAGAGCTGTTCTTCACTAAACAAAATGACAGGCGGCTTCGGCCACAGAAAAACCATTAAAGCAACAATCCTGTTGTGTGAAACGAACAGTATTCTGCCTTCTCTTTCATTTCGCAAATCTCACTGCCCTCTCGATGTTGTTACCTAGTTGGGTAATGAAACATCCGCAAAGAAAACAGCCAAGCTCGGAGAGCCACCGGGGACCTGACAATATTAAACGTGATTTGCTTGTGCCTCCCACAGGAAACGCTGGATGTCTAGTGTGTGTTCAGGCCTGTAACCTGCTAGATTTGACTTCCCCAGGAAACCCCCATCCAGAGAATGAGTTGAGGTGAAGCGGCAGGTGCTAAGCAGCATGCCTGGTGCAAATTTGGATGCGTCTTTGGGAGGGACCCTCGTGTCCAATTAGGGATTGGTGCTAAAGGTCCCCTGAATGCCTGCCAAACCAGAAAAACTTGTATTTTGTTGAGCTTGCACAGGAGAGGCCCCCGAGGAAAGTTAGTGTGTCGGACAGGTTTGCAAATCGGAACAGCCAGGGAGTGCCAGCCATTCCCGGGCTTATCCAGAAAAAAGAAGGGAAAAAAAAAAGGTGTGGAAAAAAATAGCAGGCTTCTGGCTGTTGAAGGGCGAAGAAAAACATTGCAGGGAGTTAAAATTCACACAGGCGCACAGTTCGGCCGATGGGATATTTATTGTTTTTCAGCCTCCTTTTTGACATCTGGTGAGAGGTCTTGTGCAAACGATTTCGGGGGGGGGGTCCCAGATTCTTTCAACCTAGTTAATTCTTTGTGGAGAACATCCCAGGAGGTGTGGAAATGCTCCGCTCGGATTTTCAAGGGTTTTGGGGTTGTTGTTTTTTAGGTAAACCCTAAAGAGAGCCGTTTGCGTCCTTCCGTTGGTTTTTCTGTCGATTCAGCAAAAGCTGTTTGTCTCTTAGTCGGTGATAAGGAACGCCGTTCTAATAATAAAAATATGTCCTGAGGTTTTTTGCATGGAGAAATGAACGCCTCGATAAGCGGTAAAGGGATTCTACAGTTTGCTTGGTGACCATTCAAAGTTACGACCGTTTTTCACACTTAACCACCGTTGCAGCCTTCCCGGGGTCAGGTGACCAAAATTCGGCCGCTTGGCCACTGGCTCACATTTATGACGGTCGCAGCGTCCCCGGGGTCACGTGATCCTCTTTTGCGACAAGCAAAGCCGATGGGGAAAGCCCCTATTCACTTCGCAGCGGTGGCAAGGTCGGTTATGACACGAGGCAAAACTCACTTAACAAATGTCTCACTTAAGGACTTGGGCCTAACTGTCGTAAGTCAAGGACGACCCGTAGTATTACAGCGGCCATCCCCAGGCTGATGCCCTCCATTTCTGAGCTGGCCCAGCAGTTCCAGCCTGGCTATTTATTAGTAAAGCACCGGATCAGGTGAAGGGTTTGACACACAACTTGTGACAACCTGATACGACCGTGAAAAGCAGAACGCTTTTGCCCGCCAAGAAACACCCGTTGGCTTATTTACTGGGAACTGGGTTTCAACGGAGGCCGCGTTTCAGATCATGGTCTGGGTGAGCAATCCTGCAGCGTGGTGGCTTGTGAGCCGGTTGTCTTGTGTGCGTGCGTGTGCGTGTGTGTGAGAGATTTTGCTTTCATTTGCATATGCATAAAACCCAAACCGGGTTGAGCCTCCGAGCTCCACAAAGCTCGTGCTGGATCGGTGTCTGGAAAACGGCTTGCGATTTTGCTGAATCAGTGGGGTCTTAATGCAGCAGTTGAAAGAGGAAAGGAAGGTGCAGTGAGTAAGAGGAGGAGGAGGAGGAGGAGGTTGTTAGAAGCTGGGGGGGGGGGGAGAAACCATTTCACAGAAGCTTCTAAAGAAGCATCACAAGCCGCAACATGCTTTGGCTTGTGTGTTGCACCTCCCTTCTCTCCTTGTCTCCTGAACGAGCAGGAGACCACAGGGATTGCCGGATATATCACGGCTATATATATATATATTTTTACTAACGATCATTTGGCGTTCCTGTGTGTCTGAACCCTTTGCCTGAAGCAAGACAGCCTCAAGACCGGTTTGAGGATTAGCTTGTTCCAAAAACTAACCACGGTTAAAATGAGAGGGGGGGGGGCTTAGAGGAAACAAGCTGGAATTGTTCTTTTTTGGTTGTTCTTAAATAAATTTGACCTTTCTAAGCAGTTTGTGGTCATACTAGAAAGAAGGAAGGAGGGGGTGGGTAGAACCGGGCAACCAGGATTTGAGATTTAAACTAGCCCAGGTGACTAGGCAGCCTTAAGAAAACCCCCAAACAAACAGCCTTTAAAAAACACACACACAAATAAATAGACTTTAAGATATCCGTTGAAAAGGGAGGCTAGTGGGGTGCGACCATATAAGAAATGCTTCCAAGAAGTGCGATGAAATGGGGAGAATTAAAGTTGATGAATCTCCCCAGAATTAACCTGTCTGTCAAATCCAGCCTGGCATTGGGTGGGGGAAGGCGGCTGTCCTGGCAGACTGCCGTCCTGAAACAGCCAGCCTTTATGGCAGAGGTCCCCAACCTTAGGGGCACCAGGGACCACCAGTTCCCCGTGGAGAGAGCTTTTTCCGTGGACCGGAGAGTGCGTGGTTTCGTGTGCTGCCCGCCTCCCACGGATGGGGCTTTGCTTGTTTGTGCGGGCCGGTTGCTGGCATGCCGTGGCCCGCTACCGGTCCACGCCCAGGGGGTTTAGGGACCTCTGCTTTAGGGTATATCCTGTTGGTAAAGCGAGTGGCCAGCCTGGAGCCATTCCAGAGGCTGGGAATCTCTTATCTGGAGTCTCACTTCAAAGGGGGGGGGGCACGCTGAGTTATAAAGATTCCAGCTGGCACTTCAGCGCTTTTAATGCCGCAAGAAGAAGGGAGAGAATCAAGATCAGGTGAAGCGTTAATACCACTTTACAAGGCCTTGGTAAAGCCACACTTGGAATGCTGCATCCAGTTTTGGTCGTCACGATGTAAAAGAGATGTTGAGACTCTAGAAAGAGTGCAGAGAAGAGCAACTAAGATGATCAGGGGACTGGAGGCTAAAACATACAAGGAAGGGTTGCTGGAATTGGGTAGGTCTAGTTTGTTGAAAAGAAGGACGAGGGGGGATATGATAGCAGTCTTCCAATATTTGAGGGGCTGCCCCAAAGAAGAGGAGGGGTCAAGCTATTCTCCAAAGCACCTGAAGGCAAGACAAGAAGCAACGGATGGAAACTAATCAAGGAGAGAAGCAACCTAGAACTAAGGAGAAACTTCCTGACAGTTAGAACAATTAACCAGTGGAACAACCTGCCTCCAGAAGCGGTGAATGCTCCAACACTGGAAGTTTTTAAGAAGAGACTGGACAGCCATTTGTCCGAAATGGGATAGGGTTTCCTGCCTGAGCGGGGGGGGGGTTGGACTAGAAGACCTCCAAGGTCCCTCCCAACATCATCCTTGTCATCGTTATTGTTATTATTATTATCAGAAGTGAGAGTAATGGGACCAAACGGAGAGCAGATGGCCCCAGGAGGGACTTTCCCGTTGCTTGTGCCACGTTGCCTTCCTCAGCCCTTCCCCTTTCCTCTCCATGCGACCTTCAACGTCCAGCTTTTGGCCCCAGGTAGAAGCTGAATCACTTCTGCTAGTTTTGGGAAGCATCAAACGGTGGCGGGACTTGGCTCCTAGCTCTGAGTAGCATTGCTCACCCTTTTGAAAGGCCCGTCCCTTTTTCCAGGGGCTGCTGGGCTGCACAACTCAAAGGAGGTTTTGCCGTGCCAGAGCAGCCGGGTGTGTCCATGGGCCAAAGCCTGACCCTTGTGGAGAAATGCAAGCCTCGTACAACGGGGCAAAAGTCACTTGACAGCTGTCTCAGGCAGCAGCAGAAATTTGGGGCTGAGTTTGTGACCGTATGTCGGGTTCTCAAACTCGGGCATTTTAAGACTTGTGGACTTCAACTCCCAGAATTCCCCAGCCAGCTATGCTGGCTGGGGAATTCTGGGAGTTGAAGTCCACAAGTCTTAAAGTGCCCCAGTTCGAGGATCCCTGCCGTATGTCAAGGACTGGCTGAAAGCCGCCCAGAGTCGCCTTATAGAGGAGATGGACAGCAAAATAATATTTCATAAATAAAATTGAATAAATCTCAAGGATAGTATGGTTATGCCCCACAGCTTGTGAGGAGGAGCCTAGATCGGCTGCCCCTACTACTGCTACAGCTTTGCAAACCATTGAGTAAGTCTCTGACCACATACTTTCTCCTCCCACTCCCTGGAGAATACGGAGTTTCCTGAAGTTGCTTCCAGTTGTTTCTCTCTTTACAAAGGGCTTGCGTCCCAGTTGTTTACACCCTTCTCTGAGCAGGCGGCTGAAGCTGACGTTGCTCAAACGTTGCGCAGCTCGGAGGATGAATAGCAGTGTGTGCGTAATTCCACCTTCATCCACCTGGGCACCCAATGCAGCTAGTCCTCAACAAGCACGACCGAACCCAAGATTTCCGTGTGACGTTTGTTAAGCAAGTTGGGCCCCATTTTACGACCTTCCTTGACAAAGTTGTTAAGTAGAATCACCGCCGTTAGTAACACGGCCATTAAGGGAATCCGGCTTCCTCCATGGACTTTGCTTGTCCGAAGGTCGCAAAAGGGGGATCACACGTGACCCAGAGACGCTGCGACCGTCATAAAGATGAGTCAGCTGCCGAGTCGGCTGAATTTTGATCATGGGACCACAGGGTTGCTAACAACAGTCCTAAGTGTGAAACATGGTCTTAAGTCACATTTTTCGGTGCCCAAAGCTACTGCTGTTTTTTTTAACATTATTTTATTTTAATATTCTGCACGATGCTTTGCAAAAGGCCTCGTGGCTTTGGGCAAAGGCAAGTTCTGTTCACCCGCCTGATTTCTGGAAAAATGTCTTTTTTTTTTTTTAGTCCAGCCGCTCTAAAATTCGATATTCCAACCTTGCAGGCAAATTCTGGTGGCGTCTCGTAGAAAGCGTGTTTTATGGCAGCGGAAAGCGTGAGGCGTGCATTGATGGCACCGTGAGTGGCAGTGTGAATGTCTAATGATAAGCAGGTCAGAGCTGGGATTGACAGCTAGGTGTGGAGGAGACTTTAGATTCAGTGCAGCCAAAGCCTTGAAAGCCGTTTCGCTGGCTGCTCTCGTTCGGGTGCCAATGTCTCCACCTAAGACAAAGGGCCCGTGTGCACGTGGGGTGCTTTATTGTTCTTTTTAAAGCCTGGGCACCTCTCAGGAACAGTCATAATTGTTGACATTTATTGACTTTGGAAAAAGTGCAAAGAAGATGTTGAAGGGACAAAAACATGCCAAGAGCAGTTGCAGGAATTGGGGACGGCCAGTCTAGAGAAACGAAGGACTGGGGTGTGTGTGTGTGTGTGTATGTGTGTGACATGACAGTAGCCTTCCAATATTTGAGGGGCTGCCCCAAAGAAGAGGGGGTCAATTTATTTTCCAAAGCACCAGAGGACAGGACAAGAAACAATGGTTGGAAACTGATCAAAGAGAGAAGCAACCTGGAATTATGGAGAAACTCCCTAACAGTGAGGACAATTAACCAGTGGAACAGCTTGCCACCAGAAGTTGTGGCTGCTCCGTCACTGGAGGTTTTTAAGAAGAGACCGGACAGCCACCTGTCTGAAATGCTATAGGGTCTACTGTTTGAGCAGGGGGTCGGACTAGAAGACCTCCAGGGTCCCTTCCACCTCTATTCTGATTGATTGACATGTAGTATTTGCCCAGGGGATGTGTTGGGAAACGGCATGACGGGAAAGCAGGTCAGGCTGTGGGCCTGGCCTGCCTGTCAGTTGATGGTAGTCACCCTCCCACGCCTGGCAAGCATAGGCCAGCTTCCCCCAAACGGTGCCGTGTCTCTGTGGAGCTTGTTCCGTGGCTTGGCATGTCTGCAAGGCATGTTCCCCAGCTGCAGAGCACGGAGCGGGACGCCCGGATTTGGTTACCGTCAACAGCTACGTCTCCCCTTGCCTGAACTCGGTGACTTCGGTCTCCAAGGCTGAGGAAGGTGATGGAGGCGGGCAGCGTAGCACAGGGGTCTTCAAACTTGGCCCCTTTAAGACTTGTGGACTTCAACTCCCAGAATTCCTCAGCCAGCTTTGCTGGCTGAGGAATTCTGGGAGTTGAAGTCCACAAGTCTTAAAGGGGCCAGGTTTGAAGACTGTCTTTGAATTCTCCCTCTCGGTTTTTTTCTCAACCTGGGCAGCTTTAAGGTGGGTGGATTCCAACTCACGTGACACCACACACACACACACACACACACACACACACCGGGACACTGCGACCGTCATAAATATGAGCCAGTTGCCGAGCGTCTGAATTTTGATCCACCTGACCTGGGGGACCGCTGCAACGGTCCTGGGTGTGAAAAACGGCCCTAAGTCCCTTCCCCCCCCCCCGTGCTGTTGTAACTTCAAACGGTCGCTCAATGAACTCCCTGTAACTTGTTTACTTGGCGCACGGAAACCGTCGTGCTTTTAACCCAGTTACCGAGAGCCAAATTTCTTTCCGGAAAGTCTTGTGGAATTAGTAGCCGTGAAATAGAAGCGGGTCGGTTAAACATTTCAACCACATCCCTTTGCCTTCTGCAAGAGTTGGGGCGGAAGGGGGAAGGTTTCCTGGAGTCCCTGCCCCCCAAAAAGTAGGGGGGGGGGAATCTGTGGAATGCCCCGCGGCCACTTTTCTGCAGAATAGAAGAGGCCCACAGCAGAATGAAAATCTAGAAGCTGGAAGGGACCTTGGAGGTCTTCTAGTCCAGCCCCCTGTTCGAGCAGGAGACCCTATACCATTTAGAATAGAAATAGAAATAGAATAGGGAATAGAGTAGAAAATAGGGAATAGAGTAATAGAATAGAATAAGAAATAGAATAAGAAAGAATAGAATAGAATAGAATAGAATAGAATAGAATAGAATAGAATAGAATAGAATAGAAAGGGACCTTGGAGGTCTTCTAGTCCAGCCCCCTGTTGGAGTAGTAGGGCCTATATCCCATTTCAGACAAGTTCTAAGCAGGCTGAAATCTTCTTCCCTCTCTTTAAAAGAAGGTGTTAAAAATGAGATGGATCTTTTCGGTTTCCATCCCTGGGCGCCTCTGTGTTCTTGGGTTGCGTGTCCTGGCAGAGAAAGCCCTCATTCTTGGGATTCCTTGTTAGGCCTACATATTTATTAACAACACAAGCGTTGGTGAATCAGAGCTTATAACATGAAAAATTATCTTGGGACGAGCCTCGGTGGAGGGCGGGTTAAGGGGAAGCTCGGAGAGGGCGAAGTAAAATGGAGAGGAAGTCCTAGGAAGTTTTATGCCAGGGGTCAACCAGAAGAAGCGGATTCCTCGGAGTTAGAGAGCCTTACGGCGGTGCCTTTAATCAAGGAATAAGGGACCTAGCTTTTTAAGCTCCACTTTTTTACTCGGCACATTACTAAGTGAATGTAAGCACTACTAAAACCAACAGGCTTAAATCATCAGGAGACACATTGCGCCTTTACATCAGAGGCGTCCAACAGGAACAATTTTAGGACCGGTGGACTTCAATTCCCAGAATTCCCCAGCCAGCCATGGGCTGGCTGGGGAATTCTGGGAGTTGAAGTCCACCAGTCTTGAAGTTGCCACGGCTGGACACTCCTGCTGTACAGTATGTGATTCCTTGTTCTCTGTTCCTTCCGCATCACAGCTATGGGGGTACTCCCCCTTTCCTCCTCCGTTTCAAACTGTATTGTGTAAGTTGCCTTGAATAATATCCAGCTTCTCGCAATTATTTCTTCAGTAACGATGTCCACAATTTAACATCGCAGTGTGCTGGGATTGTTTGGGTGGGCTACGGAAATACAGTCTCTTAACTGTCATTTACCGGCCTTCTGGATTTTGCAGCCAAGATACCAAAACCCCGTGTGTCCTTTTCTCTTCTCTTCTCTGCTCTTCTTTTTTCCCTGTTATTCTGTTCCATATTTTCTTCTCTTCTTTCTCTTCTCTTCTCTTCTCTGCTCTGCTCTTATCTCTTTTCTTCTCTTCAGGGTCAAGCTTTGCAGACCCCTGGCATAGTGAGTTCCTGACTCACAACCACAACGGAGCCCAAACTTTCTGCAGCTAAGCGAGACACTGGTTAAGTGAGTTTTGCCCCACTTTCCGACCGGCCTCGCCTCTGTTGTTAAGCGAATCATCGCAGTTATTAAGCGAGTCACACGGTGGTTAAGTGACTCCGCCTTCTTACCCCTTGACTTTGCTTGTCAGAAGGTTGATCGTGTGACACACACCCCTCCGGGACACTGCGACCGTCATAAATACGAGTCGGTTGCCGAGCATCTGGATTTTGATCACGCGACCACGGGGATACCCACCCTGGTCGTAAGTGTGACAAACGGTCCCGAGTCCGTTTTGTCAGTGCCGTTGTAGCTTCACACACATTCACTAAGTGACCCGTCGTAAGCCGAGGGCTATGTGTAATTTGTGAGGCTGGACCATGTCTACACCCAGCTCTCCCAGTTCCTCAGACAGGGTGGAAGGTGCCTCCCCCTTGCTTGTTGTTTGAAACTCCGGGGGTCTTTAAACAGGGAATGGGGAGGGGGAGGGGAGGCACCTGGGATCGGGTTCCAGCTTCTGCCCCTATAAATAGCCTGGCTGATCATTCCCAAAAGGGACCTTGGGTTGCCTCTTCCAAAGGGCAGCGCTTTCCCTTCCGTGGCCTCTGCGGGCTGCTCCCCCCCCCATCCGGTGTGAGAATTGTGGGCTGCGAGGAATCCCACAAGGCCTGCGTGGCTCCTTGCACGAGGACAGACGGGAAGTCCGGGCTTGGTGGGGAAGGAAAAAAAAAAAAAAGGATGTTGCAAACCCAGAAGAGATGAGCATCCGTAGCTGTGCTGAAATAGCACACCCGGCTTGCCCAATTCGGAGCGGAGTTGTAATTTGGGACCTCTTGGTAAGAAGAGCCCGTTTGGTCTGCCGGTCAAGGCAGCAGGGTAGGAACAGGAGAGAGGGTTAAAAGAGCCACAGCTGCCCAGCCCTGGGGTAAAACCTGGCTCCAGACCCAGGGAGATGGACAGACAAGACAAGACAGACACAGATAGATAGATAGATAGATAGATAGATAGATAGATAGATAAGATAGATAAGATAGATAAGATAGATAAGATAGATAAGATAGATAGATACATGATTGATAGGAATCCTGCACCTGGAATCCTGCACCCGGTTTTGGTCGCCACATTATAAAAAAGATGTTGAGACTCTGGAAAGAGTGCAGAGAAGAGCCACAAAAAGGATTGGGAGAGTGAAGGCTAAAACATACGAAGAACGGTTCCAGGAATTGGGTAGGTCTAGTTTGATGAAAAGAAGGACTAGCAGGATTCCAATATCTCAGGGGCTGCCCCAAAGAAGAGGGCTCAGTGTATTTTCCAAAGCCCCTGAAGAAGGCAGGACAAGAAGCAACGGATGGAAACGAATCAAGGAGAGAAGCAACCTGGAACTAAGGAGAAATTTCCTAAAAGTGAGAACAATTCATCAGTGGAAAGGAAGTTGCCTCCAGAAGTTGTGGGTGCTCCAACACTGGAGGTTTTTAAGAAGAGACTGGACAACCATTTGTCTGGAATGGTAGAGGGTCTCCTTCTTGAGCAGGGGGTTGGACTAGAAGACCTCCAAGGTCCCCTCCAATTCTGTTATTCTATTATTCTGCTAATCTCTTCTCCAAAGCACCTGAAGGCAGGACAAGAAGCAACGGATGGAAACTCATCAAGGAGAGAAGCGATCTGGAACTAAGGAGGAATTTCCTGACAGTGAGGACAATTAATTGCCTTCAGAAGTTGTGGGTGCTCCAACCCTGGAGGTTTTCCAAGAAGAGATTGGGCAGCCATTGGTCTGGAATGATATAGGCTCTCTTGCTGCAGCAGGGGGTTGGACTAGAAGACCTCCAAGGTCCCTTCCACCTTCGTTATTCTGTTATCTGTTAACATGAAACAAGAATGTCCTTTAAAGTGTCCTCCTCAGAAGCGGATGCTAAATCCACTTGGGGACAGAGTTTTTTTGGGGGGGACGGGGGGAACCGCGCGTGGCCTTGGGGGAAACAAATCAAAGGAGCAGCTTCAATCAAGTGGAGCCGAACCAGGAACCAGCAAAGCCTAATGACTAAAGTTTGCATATCGTAGTCGGGCCGAAAGTTCGAATCCAGGGCTCGGATTTCAGCCTGGCTGCACCTGCAGGGGTAGCTAACATGCATCAAAACCTCAGTGTAACCTTGAAAGTTGTACATGTTCAAACCTTCCGCTGCAAAGCAGCACCTGCAAGCCCTCAAGCCCGGTTTCAGTTTCAAAAGGCAGGCTTGACAACGTCACCGCTGTAAAAGGCTTAAGGGGTAGGCAACCTGGGCCCCTTTATGACTCGTGGACTTCAACTCCCAGAATTCCTGAGCCAGCATGGGGAACTGTGGCCTCTTTATGACTCATGGACTTCAACTCCCAGAATTCCTGAGCCAGCATGGGGAACTGTGGCCCCTTTATGACTCGTGGACTTCAACTCCCAGAATTCCTGAGCCAGCATGGGGAACTGTGGCCTCTTTATGACTCGTGGACTTCAACTCCCAGAATTCCTGAGCCAGCATGGGGAACTGTGGCCCCTTTATGACTCGTGGACTTCAACTCCCAGAATTCCTGAGCCAGCATGGAACTGTGGCCCCTTTATGACTCGTGGACTTCAACTCCCAGAATTCCTGAGCCAGCCTGGGGAACTGTGGCCCCTTTATGACTCGTGGACTTCAACTCCCAGAATTCCTGAGCAGCATGGGGAACTGTGGCCCTTTATGACTCGTGGACTTCAACTCCCAGAATTCCTGAGCCAGCATGGGGAACTGTGGCCCCTTTATGACTCGTGGACTTCAACTCCCAGAATTCCTGAGCCAGCATGGGGAACTGTGGCCCCTTTATGACTTGTGGACTTCAACTCCCAGAATTCCTGAGCCAGCATGGGGAACTGTGGCCCCTTTATGACTCGTGGACTTCAACTCCCAGAATTCCTGAGCCAGCCTGGCTCAGCTTGGAAACCTCTCCCTTTCCCCTCAGCATGGCTGGCTCAGGAACTCTGGGAGTTGAAGTCCACGGGTCATAAAGCGGCCTAGGCCTAGGCCAGAGGTAGGCAACCTGGGCTCTTTTATGACTTGTGGACTTCAACTCCCAGAATTCCTGAGCCAGCATGGGGAACTGTGGCCCCCTCATGACTCGTGGACTTCAACTCCCAGAATTCCTGAGCCAGCATGGCTCAACTTGGAAACCTCTTTCCCCTCAGCATGGCTGGCTCAGGAATTCTGGGAGTTGAAGTCCACGAGTCATAAAAGGGCCAAGGTTGCCCACCCCTGGCTTAAACGAACAGCCCGCTGTTTTAAAACACTCTTCTGACAGGAAGGCCCGCAACGAAGACAAATTTAGCGTGATTTTCTTCTGAGCAGGCCTGGATGGAAAAGACCCGTTTCTTCCCAACCTCCTTCCCACAGAAAAAAACGTGCGGCTGTCTGATGCAACAAAACCAGAACTATTTTGAGCCAGACTTCCTTCGCAGCACATCTGTCGGTCATGTGTGGGGAAGAGCTGGGAAGATTTTCCCAGACTCTTGACTGGGTCTGGCGTGGCTTCCTCTGACACATGGCGAAGGATCTTTACGGCACCACAAGGGAAGCGTCACTAAAACAGACCACTGCCTTGTCCCAACCGGAAGGAGCCATCTCCTCCTGATGTTGCCCATCATTTCATTCTGGGGCTTCTTTCTCAGATCCTTCCCAGCCTTTTGTTGTGGGTCTCTGGGCCGTGAGGCTGATGGGTTCTGGCTGGATCTCCTGATGGAAAGAAGCCCCCGGCTGCTCCAGTTGCGACGCTGAGGTCTCGTACATCTCAGGAAGAGAAGCCGGTTAGTCTCCCTTGCCACGAAGCGTGAGGAGTCAGCATCTTTTTCTCTCTCTTTTTAAATAAGATTTTATTAATTTTTCCCATACATACAATAATAATTTTTCAACCAAGGTGCTGTCTTGAGTTTAGACACGCCAATACATATTTAATCCCTAATCCTTTATTCTTTCCTCTAACCATCGGTAAAATAAGTCCCAAGTTTGACAATATTCTGTTTAATATAATAATAACACTAATAAAATTGGAAGGGACCTTGGAGGTCATCTAGTCCAACCCCCCGCTCAGGCAGGAAACCCTATACCATTTCAGACAAACGGCTGTCCAGTTTCTTCTTTTTCTTTCAGTCTCCTAGTCAGTCTGTCCATCTCCGCGCATTCCAGTATTTTTTTTAATGATTTCTTCATCTGAGGGTATTCCTTCGTTTTTCCAATATTGCGCAAATATGATTCTTGCCGCTGTTGTGATGTGTAAAATGAAACGTAGGCTTTGTTTTGTTAGTCTTTTCCGGCATGATACCTAGTAGAAAAAGTTCAGGTTTAGAATCTACATGTTCTCCCAACATCTTTTCTAACCAAGGAGGTATCTTTTTCCAGCACATCTTTTTCAACGACAGCCAGTCCTCGACTTACCACCGTTTGTTTAGCGACCGTTCAAAATTACAACGGCGCTGAAAAATGTGACTTACGGCTGCTTCTCACAGTTAACGACCTTTGCAGCATCCCCAGGGTCAGGTGATCGAAATTCAAAGGCTTGGAAACTGGCATGTACCTACCACGGTTGCAGGGTCCCAAAGTCACGTGATCCCCTTTTGCGACCATCTGACCAGCAAAGTCAATAGGGGAAGCCAGATTCACTTAACAGCCGCTTGACTAACTTAAGAACCGCAGAGATTCACTTCACAAGTGTGGCGAGGAAGGTCATCAAAGGGGGCAGAACTCACTTAGCAACTGTTTCACTTAACGACGGAAATTTTGGGCTCCGTTGTCGTAAGTCAAGGACTACATGTATGCTCAGCCACACAGGCAGAACCAGAACTGAGCCCGACATTTCCGTGGCTAAGTGAGACAGTTTTTAAGGGAGTTTTGCTCCAGGTTATGACCTTTCTTACCACAGTGGTTAAGTGAATCATGCGGTCGTTAAGCGAATCTGGCTTCCCTGATGACTTTGCTTGTTGGAAGCCAGTTGGTGATCAATTGACCCCAGGATGCTGCAACTGTCATAAATACGAGTCAGTTGCCAAGCGCCTGGATTTTGATCACGTGACCAGGGAGATGCTGCAATGGTCGTAAGTGTGAGAACCGGTCACAAGTGCCGCTGTAACTTTGAACGGTCACCAAATGAACGGTTGTGAAGTCGAGGACGACGTGTTCGCAACAAGCCTTGTGCGCAGATAAGTGACGTGGGACGAGCTCAGCTTCTCCGTCATCCAGGATCGCGGTTCTCTCCCAGAGGCGCCTTTTCCAAAAAGCAACCAGACCTTCTTGATTGTTCTCCTTGAAAAGGTTTCACTCACTCATCCAAGAAGCTTCTTCGATTCCGGGTTAGGATTGAACTGAAGAAGCTTCCTGGATGAGAAGTGAAACGTTTCCAAAGCGGGAAGGGAGGGAACCCCAAGAAAAGCCCAGTTGCCTTTGGGAAAAAGCACCTTTGGGACGTAAAGATTCTCCTTCCCATCATCCTTTGGCTTAGGAAGAGGACTAGTAACATGCTGCCAACTTGCCTTTCTAGTCAGAGTGTTTTCGAACACATTCCTGCGCATTGGGGGCTTTGAACCTGTTTCACGCAGGCTGTTCCAGATCTTTCCTTGCAACGTTTATTTCCTTAAACTCGGTAAGGCCCAAACCAGAGCAGAAATCCGGAGTGGGGTTTTATGGGGGAAATGGAAGTCTGGTAGGGTAACCTGTGAGCAGGTTAGAGGATGATTAGCGGGTCTTTCCTAAAGCCCACTTGGTGGGTTCTCTGGGCCAAGCCTTGGCCGTTGCAAGTAAAATATAGTGTGTGTGTGTGTGATAGTAAGTGTTTTCTGGTGAAACCGGTCTAATAGAACACCTGGTCTACTGCTAGCTATGGCTGAGGAGAGCTAAATAGCTCGAAATAGCTATACTAGTCTCCCTTTAACTCTTTGTCAGCAAAATCTAAATTTACATTTTATATATATATATATATCCCTTAATTTCCCACGATTTTCATTTTCCTTGCATTTTATATTCTGAGTAACAGAAGGACAGAACTGGAAAGGGACCTTGCAGGCCTTCTAGTCCAAATATATCATTCCAGACAATTAATCTGTCCAGTCTCTTCTTCAAAACTTCCGGTGTCGGGGCACCCACAGCAATTGCCGCCCTTCTCTGCACAACTTTTGCCACGCTGCGAGCTTTAAAGTCGAGGCCTCTTCCAGAGCTTCATGAGGTTTGCCCGCTGAAACGGGCGTCCGAAACTCTCAAATGGTCCAAACTGCCACGGGGGGGGGGGGCAGGGCAGGTCCATTGGCCGAGGGCCACCCAACATCAAATCCCTTCTGTTTTGGAAGAAGAATCTGTAATGAGTCGAAATCATAGTTTACCATAAAACATAAAAACTATTTTTAAATATTTGGGGGGGGGCTGGTGGTGGTCCTCCTCCCCCTCCTCTCTGCAAACTCCCCTCCCTTCTAACACTGATGATGTTCCCTAGTTGGGCCATGAAACGTCTGCAAGAAAACCACCCAGCTCAGAGAGGACCAAGGACCCCACAGTCCTCCTCCTCCTCCTCCTCACTGCAGCCCAGCCGGCCTCCTTGGGGACTTTCTCGTGCTCTCCATCCCCTCCGCCCATGAGCTTTCCACGCTCCCTCCAGCTGACGTGGTCCCCTTTCTCCTGCCAGTTCACGGCTCTCCTCTCCCAGACAAGCCTGATTGATCGGACCAGATGGCCGGAGAGCACACAGCTTTTGTGGCTCAGCCCTGGCCGGAGCCTGGGAAAGCCGGTGGGCTGCTCCAGAAAGGCCGGCACAATCCCACCGTGGGTGGAGCCCCTGGGCTGGCGTGGCTTTTCTCTCTCTCTCTCTCTCTCTCTCTCTCTCTCTCTCTCTCTCTCTCTCTCTCTCTCTCTCTCTCTCTCTCTCTCTCTCTCTCTCTCTCATCTATCTATCTATATAATCTATCTATATAATCTATCTATCTATCCATCTATTCATCTCTCTTCTATCTATGTATTTATTCATCTATCTATCTATCTAATCTATCTAATCTAATCTAATCTATCTATCTATCTCGGAGGGAAGGCCTTGGCATCGTCTCCTGCCTCGCCTCCTGTCAGAAACGCGGGGACTAGAAAGGGGGAGAGGATTAATTTAATCTTTTAAAAATGTAAATCCGTCGATAAAACATAGATTTACGTAGTTCTAGCCCGGTACCGGTCCACGTTAACGGCAGAGACGTTTCCCACCAGCAAGTCATTCTCTGTGCACGTTCTGTCCCAGAGGAGGACGCTGGGAAAGATGGACAGTTATTCTGAATAGTGCCCCATTCGCAGTGAAGACAGGCAGTCCTCGGGTTACAACGGTTCGTTTAGTGATCGTTCAAAGTTGCACAACGGCGCTGAAAAGAACTTAACGGCCGTTTTTCACAATGAACAAACTGCAGCATCCCCAGGTGGTCAAAATTCAGGCGCTCGGCAATTGACTCGCATTTAGGATGGTCGCAACGTCCCCCGGGCTCACGCAATCCCCTTTCGCGGCCTTCTGAGAAGCGAAGGCAGCGAGGAAACCAGAGCCGCTTGACAACCGGACTTACAAACCGCGGTGGTTTCCTTAACAACCATGCCAAGAAAAGGCGGTAAAATGGGGCAAAACTCAATAACCGCCTCGCTTAGCAACAGAAATTTTGGGCTCCACGGTAGTCGTAAATCCAGGGCCACCTGTGTCCTCGGGATAATCCCCTCCACCCACCCCTCCCACCCCGGTTTTCCCATGTAATCCAACTCAAAAGTCACTGAAGAACTTGGGGGGGGGTCTTGGGAGGTCTCTGGGCTTCCCAGGCGGCCGGACCGTCTCCCATTTTTGCCCAGATGCCCAAGCTGAGCGCTGGCATTTCAAAGTGGCTCCCTTCGCTCGGTCCTTCCTCCTCCGTCCAGAGGGGTCCTTCCCCGGACAGGTCAGCCGGACGGAGGAGCGCCTGGGTCCATGCACAGGTAGTCCCCGACTTGGCGACCCCAACTTCCCGTTGCTGAACGAGACGGCGTTTAAGTCTGTGGCGCTCCATTTTTAAGGACTTTTCTTGCCACCGTTCATTGGCAAATCCCTGCAGTTGTTAAATTACTGACCCCGTTGTTAAGTGAGCCTGGCTTCCCCCTTGGTCCTCTTTCCCTGCCTCGGCATTCCTGATTTCCTCCCCTTTGAGGGCCAACCAAGATTTGAGACGTTGCCGCTTGCTGGTAGGGCTGGCTTAGGTCACAGGTGGGGAACCGTGGCCCTTTGATGACTTCGTGGACTCCAACTGCCAGAATTCCTGAGCCAGCGGCGCTGGCTGAGGGATTCTGGGAGTTGGAGTCCAGCCGTCTTAAAGGGGCCCAGGTTGAAAAACAGGACAGCTGCTCTCCCTGCCTCCAGCTGCTCCCGAACACAGCAGAAGCTCAGACTTCCGGGGAAGAAAGGGAAAAATCCTACGTGGGGCCCTGCTTTCTGGGAAGCCGGCCTCCATTGTGCTGTTGCGGGAACACAACACAATGCCCAGCCTGGATTTAAGCGTTGCTTCTTCCCTTAAAGGCCCGTATTAATGTGGAATATTTGGGCTACCCGAACAATCTCTCTCTCTCTCTCTCTCTCTCTCTCTCTCTCTCTCTCTCTATCTATCTATCTATCTATCTATCTATCTATCTCTATCTATCTATCTATCTATCTATCTATCTATCTATCTATCTATCTACCTATCTTTCTATCTATCTTTCTATCTACCTTCTCTCTCTCTCTCTCTCATCTATCTATCTATCTATCTATCTATCTATCTATCTATCTTTATCTCTCTTTCTCTCTGTCTCTCTCTATCTTTATCTCTCTATCTCTTTCTCTCTCTCTATATATATATATATATGTCTCTCTTTATCTCTCTCTCTCTATCTTTATCTCTGTCTCTTTCTGTCTGTCTGTCTATATATCTTTATCTCTCTGTCTCTCTATATATATATCTATTTATCTCTCTCTCTGTCTCCCTCCCTCCCTCCCCTTTGATGGTGTGTCATTTGTGTGTCGTTTCCTCCCCCCCCCCAATCATTTTACATTGTGATTTTGCCCAGTGTGGGTTTTGATGGGGCTTGTTTGCCCTGCTGGCTTCAGGGAGTGGTAAGGCTGCTTACCTGCTCGAGGAAGGCAAAGCTATAGTCAGGTAGTCCTCGGCTTTACGACCACGATGGAGGCCAACATTTGTGTGGTTCAGAGAGACATTTGTTAAGTGAGTTTTGCCCCGTTTTACGACCTTTCTCGTTGTTAAGCGAATCACTGCAGTAGTTAAGTTACTGACACAGTCGTCAAGTGAAACAGGCTTCCCCCATTGACTTTGCTTGTCAGACGGTCGTAAAAGGGGATGACTGGACCCCCTGGGACGCTGGGACCGTTGTAAACGTGAAGCAGTTGCCAAGCATATGAGTTTTGATCACGTGACCAGGGGGATGCTGCAATGGACATAAGTGTGAAAAACAGTTAACAAGTCACTTTTTTCCAGTGCTGTAACTTTGGTCACTAAACAAATTGTTATAAGTCAAGGAGTACCTGTACAGGTATATAGAAATAGTATATAGATTTGTTATATAGATATAACGGTATATAGATTTATTGTATAGATATACAGGTATATAGATATAGTATATAGATACTACAGGTATGTACATATAGTATATAGGTATATAGACATAATATATAGATA
The DNA here is from genome assembly GCA_023970755.1 of Azemiops feae. Taxonomy (NCBI): domain Eukaryota; kingdom Metazoa; phylum Chordata; class Lepidosauria; order Squamata; family Viperidae; genus Azemiops; species Azemiops feae. Next base: position 110,490 of record JALGBA010001286.1, read on the forward strand.
TACAGGTATATAGATATACAGGTATATAGATATATAGGTATATAGATATATTATACAGATATACAGATATATGGATATATAGATATAAAGATATAGATACAGTATATAGATATATTATACAGATATATGGGTATATAGATATACAGATAGTCCTTGAATGACTGTTCACAGTTGCAACAGCACCAGAAAAGGTGACGTACAGTCGGTGCTCGCACTTACGACTGTCTCAGCACCCCCACGGAGGCCACGGGATCAAAATTCAGCCGCTCGGCAGTTGGCCTGTATTTATGACGGTTGCTCCGTCCCGGGATCGCGGGATCGCCATTGAGGAACTACCAAGCCGGCTTCTGACCCGTAAAGTCAACGAGGGAAGCCAGCTTCACTTAACAACCGGGCCATGAACAATTGCAAGCGATTCGCTTAACGGCCACGTCAAAAAAAAAAGGGCGGTAAAATTGGGTGTGACTTGCTTAACAACCGCCTTGCTTAGCAATAGGGAGTTCTGCTTTCAGTTCTGGCCATAAGGCGAGGACCCCCCTGCGGTCCTTAAAGGCGAGGCTTGGGAAGCGTCTCCCTGTCTTGAGCTGGGAGGGCGCCCGCTTGCTTCTGCCGCGTTAACCTCTCCCCTCCCCTCTTGTCTTCCACCCCCCCCCCCAGACTTTCCAAGGATGAATGGTTCCAATGTGGCCAAAACAACCCCCCCGGCAGCCCCCCCGGCGAAATCCAAGGAGGAGCAAGTCGTGAACGGCCACGATGAGAAGGAGAGCAACCCCTTCGCGGAGTACATGTGGATGGAGAACGAGGAGGACTTCAACCGGCAGGTGAGAGAGAGGCCTCCGGGGGGAGCCAGTCTGAGCCTCTCCCCTCGCTTTGGAGAAGCGTTGGGGCAGAGAGACCCCCCTGTGCGTGGAAACCAGAGGAGGGGGTGGCACCCCGCACAAGCCAGGGGGCACAATGCGTCCTTCGGCAGCAGAAGGAACCCTTGTTCCCTGGTGCGGTCTGTGGCCCGGGGCGCAGTCTCCCAACGGCGGGCCTCTGGGCCTCCTCCTGGCTCCCCACTGCCCGCTGTCCTCCGGGCTTGGTGGTTCCGGAGAAGGGAGCTGCCAGCCTGGATGCCCTTCCATGGGCGCAGAGCCCAGCAACGTATGCCAGCCCGGAGTCTCTGTAGTGAGAATAGGAGCCAGGAAGCCGAGACTTGCAATCTGATCTTGGCTGGGACTTCCTTCAGCCAAGAAAGTCTGTCTTCTTCCCGTCCCCTTGGGCTCGATTTCCCTGCCTTAGGAGGCTGAGCAGAGGCAGAATAACAGAGCTGGAAGGGACCTGGGAGGTCTTCTAGTCCAGCCCCCTGCTCAGGCAGGAGACCCTATACCACCATCTCAGACAAGTGGCTGTCCGATCTCTTCTTAAAAACCTCCAGTGATGGAGCATCTGGAGGCAGGCTGTGCCACTGATTAAATTAATTGTTCTCACTGTCGGGAAATTCCTCCTTAGTTCCAGATCGCTTCCCTCCTTGATGAGTTTCCATCCGTTGCTTCTTCTTCTCCTGCCTTCTGAGTCTTTGGAGAATAGGTTGACTCCTCCTCTTCTTTGGGGCAGCCCCTCAAATATTGGAATGCTGCTATCGTGTCTACAAGATCCCTTGTAGACAATTCAAGGGTCACTTTAGACTTCTGATAACAGCTAGAGGGGTGTCCAAATTTAGCAACTTGTGGACTTCAACCCCCAGAATTCCTCAGCCAGAGTCCCCAAACATGGTGATTTTAAGACTTGTGGACTTCAACCCCCAGAATTCCTCAGCCAGAGTCCCCAAACACGGTGACTTTAAGACTAGTGGACTTCAATTCCCAGAATTCCTCAGCCAGGGTCCCCAATCTGGCTGGCTGGGGAATTCTGTGCGTTGAAATCCGCAAGTCTTCAATCTGCCAAGTTGAGGGACCCCTGAATTTGGGAGGGAGGAGGGGAGGCCCCGGAGGAGAAGAAGCGGCCTTATCCCTGGGGATTAAGAGCGTGTAATGGAATTGCTTGGACCAGCCGCGTGTCAAGCTGCATCCAACCCGGGCCTCTTTTGAGACGCACTCGGCCTGAGGCAGCCCACCAAATAGTCCCTGGGCCCCTGAATCTATTAATTTAGCAGCCCACTTTCCATGCACTTCCAGCAGGTTACAAATATCCAAGTTGGAAAACGGGAGGGTGCCCCGGAGTTCTCAAAGTAGAAACTTTTTAAGAAAAGCCCAGGACTCGAATGCTTTGCGAAATCAGAAACCGGGGCGCGAGAGGCCCAGTCTGTCCCTCAGCCAGGGCAGTTTGCAAGAAGAGGTTTAGGGCGGCTGCAACTGCAGGAGGCTCCGGCCTGCTAATTACAGGAAGCAGCCTCTCCAAAGGGCCGTGGGACTGCAGCTTTGGGAAGCTTTAATTGCAGGCAGCCGGGCCTTGAACCCTGCCTGGAAGGGGGGGGGGAAACGAGTCGTCAAACCAGCCGGGTGGACTTTGCCTCTTCACAAGCAGCAGACGTGGGCTGAAGGCAAATGGTGCAGCTTTTGAGTCCCCTTCAAGGCCAGGTCTGAGCTGAATTGTGGCTGCAACGCTTAAGACTCGAGTCTGTGGAGATTCTCCACCATCCAGGGCCTGGTTGTCCCAAACGCAGCTTTTCCAAAAGGAAATAGAAATTGAAATAGAAAGGATAGAATAGAATAGAATGGAATGGAATAGGAATAGGAATAGGAATAGGAATAGGAATGAATAGAATAGAATAGAATAGAATAGAATAGAATAGAATAGAATAGAATAGAATAGAATAGAATAGAATAGAATAGAATAGAATACCATTATAATAGAATAATGGTAGAATAGAAATAATAGAATAGAATAGAATAGAATAGAATAGAAATAAGAATAGAAATAAGAATAGAAATAAGAATGGAATAGAATAGAATATTGGAAAATAGAATAGAATAGAATAGAATAGAATAGAATAGAATAGAATAGAATAGAATAGAATAGAATAGAATAGAAAGGGATCTTGGAGGTCTTCTAGTCCAGCCCCCTGCTCGGGCAGGAGACTATACATTTAGAATAGGAATAGGGAATAGGGAAAGGAATAGAAAATAGGGAATAGAATAGAATAGAATAGAATAGAATAGAATAGAATAGAATAGAATAGAATAGAATAGAATAGAATAGAATAGAATAGAATAGAAGCTGGAAGGGACCTTGGAGGTCTTCTAGTCCAACCCCCGGCTCAAGCAGGAGACCCTCTACCATCTCAGACAAGTGACTGTCCAGCCTCTTCTTAAAAACCTCCAGTGATGGAGCGCCCACGATTTCTGGTGGCCAGCGGTTCCACTGGTTAATTGTCCTCCCTGTCAGGAACTTTCTCCTTAATTCCAGGTTGCTTCTCTCTTTGATCAGTTTCCAACCATTCTTTGTTTGTTTGTTTGTTTTCCGTCTCAGCAAAGAGTCAGATTCACACCCTAACACAGAAGATTCTCAAAGCGAATATAAAGATAAAACCAGAAAACTTGTCTTCTGGGTTTAATGGAAAAAGAGTTGGGGGGGGGGGGAATTGGAACATTGAGGCAGCAAGATTACTTTATGCACAGAAATGGAAGGACCCTTTGCCTTCCCATCCTGGACGAAGGGCTGGCAAAGTTGATGGAGTTAGCAGAGATGGCTAAATTGACTGCTTTGGTTAAAGGGGGAAAAAAAAAACCCCACAATTACTTTTGTTTCCACTTGGAAACCGCTTTTGGGCTTTGTGCTCTAGGTGAGGGGAAAAAAATGAAACCTAGATTTTGGGTTTTACCGATTAGATAGGTTTGCTGTTACAGAAATGGCTAGTTTATATTATGATGTAAAAGTAAAAAGTTGAGGTTTGATGCTATTACCTTATTCTCCTGCACCAAAGGGAATCGGGCGTCAGTGCCTTTTTTTTTCTTTCTCCCTTCTTTTCTACACTTCTCCTTTCCCCTTTCCCTCCCTTATTATTCTTACTATTTGCTTTTGCCCTTTTATATTTTATAAACTAATTTAAAAATTCTAAAAAAAAAACCTTTTCACTTTTTATGCAGGAAGCTCCTTCAGTTCTAACTGACTTGTGAGAACCTGAAGAAGCTTAATAATAATAATAATAATAATTAATAATAATTAATAATAATAATAATAAAGTTGGAAGGGACCTTGGAGGTCATCTAGTCCAACCCCCTGCTCAGGCAGGAAACCCTAGACAGATGCAAAAGACAGATGCAAAAAACGAGTTAAACAGTTCTGCTTTCTCCCTGTTGCTTGACACCTTCTTGCCACTTTCCCCCACTAATGGACCAATCGTTTCCTTCACTTTTTTCTTGTTTTTTACATGTTGAAAGAAGCTTTTTTTTTGTCTTTGTTTTTGGTTATTTTTGACTTTGGTCGCAAGCCTTAGTTCATTCTGAGCCTTCGCTTTCCTCACTTCATTTTTGCAGGCTCGGGCTATTTGCTGATATTCTGCCTTAGTTATATTCTTGGATGAGAAGCAAAACGTTTTCAAGGGAAAAAAAACTTAAGGAAGTCCAATTGCTTTTTGGAAAGGGGGAAAAAAAAAAAAAAAGCACCTTTGGGTTAATACTCAGAGGATCCTCTCTGTAAACCAGGCCAAGATTCTGCCTCTGAGCCTCTGGATGCGGGTCTCCAGCGATCCTATCAAGCAGGATTTGAACGCGCTTCGTTCTTCCCTGGGCATCTGACCTTTCAGACTTGCTGTTATTAGTTTGGGAAGGCGCAGGGATTTCCCAGAATTGGGATCCAGGATTTCCCGGCAGGGCTGAGCTAGCCTACTTCTGGAGAACCGGGTGGTTGAGTTTACACAATGCCCTCGGCTGGGTTGCGATGGGCTTGGCTAGTGTGTGATTCAGCCGACGGTGGGAACCAAGCCTGCACCCTGAGCCGTAATGGGTTTGTTTGGGCGTGCTGCTGCGCCTCCGGAACAGAGCAGCCGGGCTGCTTAAATCCGGTTTTAGGATTTGGTGTGTTGATGGCTTCAGACAGAGAGATGGTGTTGAGCTGGAGATATAATAATAATAATAATAATCCGTTGCTTCTTGTCCTGCCTTCAGGCACTTTAGAGAAGAGATTAGCAGAATAATAGAATAACAAAATTGGAGGGGACCTTGGAGGTCTTCCCGTCCAACCCCCTGCTCAGGTAGGAAACCCTACACCATTTCAGACAAATGGCCGTCCAGTCTCTTCTTAAAAACTTCCAGTGTTGCAGCATTCACCGCTTCTGGAGGCAGGCGGTTCCACTGGTTAATTGTTCTCACTGTCAGGAAATTCCTCCTTAATTCCAGGTTGCTTCTCTCCTTGCTCAGTTTCCATCCGTTGCTTCTTGTCCTGCCTTCAGGCGCTTTGGAGAAGAGCTTGACTCCCTCTTCTTTGGGGCAGCCCCTGAGATACTGGAAGACGGCTATCCTGTCCCCACTGGTCCTTCTCTTCGTTAAAGTAGACAGACCCAATTCCAGCCACCATTCCTTGTATGTTTTAGCCTCCAGTCCTTTAATCACCTTTGTTACTGTTCTCTGTACTCTTTCTAGAGTCTCAACATCTTTTTCACATCGTGGTGACCAAAACTGGATGCTGTATTCCAAGTGTGGCCTTACCAAGGCCTTGTAAAGTGGTATTAACCCTTCACGTGATCTTGATTCTAGGTGACTGGCAGAGGATGGTTTACCCACTTCACAGCCACGTTCCTTCCCCCTTTCTAGCTTCTTTTCTAGTCCTGATCTTCCTGTGGCTGCTTTTAACCAGGGCCTGCTGGCTCGCTGCTCTGGAGAGGAGTAACAGAATAGCAGAGTTGGAAGGGACCTTGCAGGTCTTCTAGTCCAACCCCTGCCCAGGGTAGACGACCCTATACCAGGAGTCCCCAACCCCCGGTCCGTGGACCGGTACCGGGCCGTGGCATGCCAGCAACCGGTCTGCACAAACAAGCAAAGCCCCATCCGTGGGATGCAGGCAGCACACAAAACCACGCAGCCTCCGGTCCACGGAAAAACCACTCTCTGCCCTACGCCATTTCAGACAAGGGGCTGTCCAGTCTCTTCTTGAAAACCTCCAGTGAAGGAGCACCCCCAACTTCTGGAGGCAAGCAGTTCCACTGGTTCATTGTTCTCAGAAGGAGAAGGAGGAGGGGAAAGAAGAATTCTGGGAGTTGAAGTCCACGAGTCATCAAAGGGCCAAGTTTGAAGACCCCTGATACAGACTTTAAGAGGAGTGGACTTCAACTCCCAGAATTCCTCAGCCAGCGTGCCTGGCTGAGGAATTCTGGGAGTTGAAGTCCACGAGTCATCAAAGGGCCAAGTTGGAAGACCCCTGATACAGACTTTAAGAGGAGTGGACTTCAACTCCCAGAATTCCTCAGCCAGCGTGCCTGGCTGAGGAATTCTGGGAGTTGAAGTCCACGAGTCATCAAAGGGCCAAGTCTGAAGACCCCTGGGATAGAGTCTGTTCTTTGGACAAGAGGATCCATTTAACCACCTCTGCTTCCCTTTGCGACAGGGAACAGCGGATACTTCTAGTGAGATGCCTGTCTTGAAGCCGGCCAGCCGGTGGCCGGAGGAGCCTGGCCTGCCCGCCCCCACCGGCCTTGCCTCTGATGAACCTCTTTTCCGACTCTCGGCTTCTCTTCCCCCCCCCCCCACCGCAGGTGGAGGAGGAGCTTCAGGAGCAGGAGTTCCTGGACCGTTGCTTCCAGGAGATGCTGGACGAAGAAGACCAGGAGTGGTTCATTCCATCCCGCGACCTGCCTCAAGGCCTGGGGCAGCTCCAGCAGCAGCTGAACGGACTCTCGGTCAGCGAGAACCCCCACAGCCACATCGCGGAGGACATTCTGGTAAGGGGGGGGCACACCCCAGGGAGCCAGTTCGTGCGCTGCGCTTCAGCGTTTAAAAAAGAAAAGAGAAAAAAAAATCCGTATTATTTTAATTTTTATTCCCTCTCCTGGATGGGAGGGGGGACGGCTGTCTGCAGTTTGGCAGTTCGATCCTGACCGGCTTCAGGTGGACTCAGCCTTCCTTCCTTCCTTCCTTCCTTCCTTCCTTCCTTCCTTCCTTCCTTCCTTCCTTCCTTCCTTCCTTCCTTCCTTCCTTCCTTCCTTCCTTCCTTCTTTTCCTCCCTCCATCTTCCTTCCTTCCTTTCCTCCCTCCCTCCCTCCCTCCCTCCCTCCTCTCCATAATTTCCACTTCCTTCTAGCACTGATGATGTTACCTAGCTGGGTAATGAAACGTCTGCAAGAAAACCAAGCTCAGAGAGCACCCAGGACCCCATAGTCTTCCTTCCTTCCTTCCTTCTTCCTTCCTTCCTTCCTTCCTTCCTTCCTTCCTTCCTTCCTTCCTTCCTTCCTTCCTCCTTCCTTCTTCCTTCCTCTCTTTTTTCCTCCCTCCATCTTCCTTCCTTCCTTCCTTCCTTCCTTCCTTCCTTCCTTCCTTCCTTCCTTCCTTCCTTCCTTCCTTCCTTCCTTCCTTGGATGGTTGGTTGGTTGGTTGGTTGGTAAAATGAGGACCCAGATTGTTGGAGACAATAGGCGGACTCTGTAAACTGCCCAGAGAGGGCTGTGAAGCGTTATATAAGTGCTATTGGAGGGAGGGAGGGAAACAAGGCGAAGGAAGGAAGCCCTGATGGCTGAATGGTTAGAGCGTCATATTGCAGGCTGATTCTGCCCACAGCCAGGAAGTTCGATCCTGACCGGCTCAAGGTGGACTCAGCCTTCCATCTTTCTGAGGTCGGTAAAATGAAGACCCGGATTGTTGGGAACAATAGGCTGACTGTAAACCGCCCAGAGAGGGCTGTAAAGCACCGTGAAGCGGTATATAAGTCTTAAGTGCTCTTTGGATACAGGCAGGTGGTCTTAACCCTTGGCCTTCTTGGCCAGCAGCCTGGGCGGAGGAGGCCTGAAGGAGGCGATCCAGGGAGTGGCAAACCTCTCCTGACCTCAGGCGTGGTTCCTCTGGCCCGGAAAAGAAGCACCGGCACCCTCCTTTGGGACCGTCCCGAAACGGTTTCTGTAATTGCTCCTGCAATGGTGGACGTTGCGAAACTGCCGGGCCGGAATGGAAGGAGGAGTCAAGCCAGGGCCTAGCTCGGAGTCCTTGCGCAGCCACAAGCCGATTAGGTTTGCGCTCTCCCAAGACCTTATCTCGTCGTTCCCAGGGGAAGGCAAGCAGCCTGGGGAGAGCCTTGTCATGTGGGCGGCAGGCAGGAAAGCCACAGACGGCACATCTGGTTCGACGTCATCTTTCAAGGCAGAAATTCGTGGAGCGCAAAACACCGGTTGCCAGTCGCCTTTTCCGGTGTCGTCGTCGAAACTGAACGGTCGCTAAACGAACGGCGGTGAAGCCGAGGCCCACCTGTGCTGGGCTCCTCCTGATGTTGACCCTCTTGTAATTCTAATCTCTTTCTCTTTTCTTCTCTCCCCCCCCCTTGTTTCCCCCCCCCCCCCGTTTGCAGAGCAAAAGCACCTTAAATCCGGACGCCAAGGAGTTTGTCCCTGGGGTGAAATACTGAGCGGTCCGGCCGCCTGCTTAAAAGACTTTTTTTTTCTGCCCCGGATGGGTGTGGGAATGGGGTGGGGGGAGCGGGGCCCACTAGCAGTGGTGGGAAAGAGACTCTTTGCCGGCCAATTGGGGGCCCTCTTTGGCTTCTTTAATCCCTCTTGTCTTGCTGCGTTGGGACATTTGGCAACCAAGGGGAGAAAAGCCGCGCTCGCCGTGGGATGGCACCTCCGGATGGGCCCCCCCAGCCCCTCTGCTTCCGGTTAAACCGCGCCCAGCCTCGCCTGACCCACCAGCAGCGTCCTCTGCCCGTCCCCCTCCCCTCGGTTAGCTGCCCCTCCAGGGGGGGTTCGGGAGCTTGTCAGGGGGATAGGAGAAGGCCCCCCCCCTCCTCCGTGGACGTTTGCCAGCACAACAGCCTCCTGCCTCTCCATCTTTGGGGCAGCCCCTTCCTCTCTCTGCTTTCGGTGAGGCTGGGGCGGGGGCTTCAGTGGGAGCTGGGCCCGCAGCCCCTTTCGGTGTTTCGGGACAGGGAGGCTGGGCGTTCCGTGGGCTCGGATGGATGCCCCTTCCTTCCGGTTGCCAACTGCCGGGGTTTCCCTTCGGAGGAGCGAGGGAGGTGCCGGGTTTTTAGAGGAGTTAAGCGGTGCTGGGCCTTTCCTATCCTCCTGTCTCTTCTCCAATTCCCTCTTCTGATCAAAAGCAAACCCTGAAACACGAAGTGTCCAATCTTGGCCACTTGGAAGACCTCTGGACTTCAACTCCCAGAATTCCCCAGCCCGGGGAATTCTGGGAGTTGAAGTCCACAGGTCTTCAAAGTGGCCTAAGTCGGACATCCCTGCCCTAAAAAAAGAGGGCTGGGAGCGACCCATGGCTTCTCCTCCCTCGGCTTTCCTGCCGGGCGTCTGAATCCCCACGGAGGCCACCGGCTCCCTTCCTGCCCACCACCACTTCCTCCAGTGAAAAGGACAATCTGGTGCCCGTCCGTCCCTCGGGCACGAGGCTCCCCAAGGCCCAGACCTGGAGGGGGAAGGGAGCAAGCGGCAGCTGCCTCCCTTACTCTTTGAGCAAAGCTTGACTCTTTGTGGACCCTCACCCCAAACCCTCCCCCTTTCTAGAGCTGCTCAGTGGAAACTTAAGAACAGGTTGCCGTTCTTCGGCACCAGGAGAACTCCTGCAAGCCGGACGGGTCTCCAGTGGGCCACCCCGAGGAAGGAAGTCCAACCCAAGGAGACCTTTTGGGGGACCTCTTTGACAAGCAGAGGCGCTTCCTCAACCCAAAGAGTTGGGGAAACCCCTAAATTCCGCCTCCAGCCAGTCTGGGGGCACCCGAGAGTAGTTTTTCCTTCTGCTTGTTCCGTCGGCCTTTTCTTTGGGACAAACGTGGCCACTGTAAGACTTGCGGACTTCCAACTCCCAGAATTCCCCTGGCCGGGGAATCCTGGGAGTTGAAGTCCACAAGTCTTCCAACGTTGCCCACGATCATCTGAACACCAACTCCGACCGGATTTTGAGGACCTCATTGTAGGAGATAAGCTTCTTATCAGGATGGGGGGGGGGGAAGACCTCCTCTTCCTTCTTTGCTTAATAATATGGCTGCTCTCCCCCTCCCCTTAAATCAGGGATGGGGAACTGCGGCCCTTTGATGACTGGTGGACTGCGACTCCCAGAATTCCTGGCTCAGGAATTCTGGGAGTTGAAGTCCCCCAGTCCTCAAAAGGGCCGTAGTTTCCCCCCCCCCCGCCCTAACTCTTCGTCGAAGCCATCCTTCCTCCATCTGCTCCCTTCCCAATAGCTCATCCTCCTTTACCAGCATGGTGCCTGGCATGATGGGGCTTGTAGTAGTGCCATCAGGTTGAGCCTTGGTGCTGCTCTGAAGGGACCCTGCTTGCCCCTTCCTTCCTTCCCTCCTTCTCTTCCTCCCTCCCTCCCAGGACAGGGCAGCTTGTAGAGCTGGGCCAACATCAGGGTCTCCTTCCCCAACTCTTCCAAGCAAACGTTGACAGGAAGCCCGGGCACTGCAAACAGGAGCAGAAAAGCTCCAATTTCTCCCCGGGGGGGGGGCTTTTTTGGGGGGAGGGGGAGAGACACAGGAATGGCTCCGGATTCTGGCTTTGAAGCTTTGCTTAAAAGGTGGCGAGGGGCCGATATATTTCTCCGCCGCGGCTCGTTTGGGGTGAGAAGCGATGGGCAGGATGGTGCAAGGGCCCCTCCCCTCCCCCTTCCTCCCAAAGGAAGCCTTTGCAATGATGCGCTGCCCGTTTTTACAATAATGCATTCTTCAATAAATGGATTTTGAGCTGGGTGTGGTGCCGAGGGTCTTTTTAGGATCGGGACGCCGTCGGCTCGGCTGCCCCCCCCCCCCAGGGATGTCAGCCTGGATTTTGGGGGGGGGGGTGTAAGCAGAAATGCAGGGACAGCATGATGGCAGTTAACTGGGAAGCTGGGATAAACCAGGATAAAGCAGCCTATGAGGTGAGGCCCTGTTGCAAAGCCTTTGATCTAAATCAGGGGTCTTCAAAGTGGGCCGCTTTAAGACTTGTGGACTTCGACTCCCAGAATTCCTCAGCCAGGCACGTGTGCCTGGCTGAGGAATTCTGGGAGTCGAAGTCCACAAGTCTTAAAGCGGCCCACTTTGAAGACCCCTGCTCTAAATGTTGATCAAGCTTTACTCCATGGGAGATCTTTGCTCCAAGTTAGGCCTCTGTTGATAACTTGTGGATTCTCCAGCTGGTGACGATAGCTGAAGGGCCGCTAAGCCCCTCTGGGGGTCCGATTTGCCCAAGAGAAGTGGGGCCTTCCCCCGGCTGGCGCAAGCCACGATCGGGTTAGGAACAATCTGGGATGAGGGGGAAGTGGTCGGGCGCCCTCCCATTCATTGCCAGCAGGAATGAAAGCTCGCCAGCCCCAAAAACAGCTTGCAGGACAGGTAGACCCACAATTCCTGTTGCTAAGTGAGGTGGTTGTTAAGCAAGTTTTGCCCGTTTTACGACCTTTCCTGCCGCTCATTAAATGAATCACTGGTTGTTAAGTGAGTCACACGGTTGCTAAGCGAATCTGGCTTCCCCTATGGACTTTTGCTTGTCAGGTTTGCAAGGGGGGGTCACGTGACCCCGGGACGCTGCGACCGTCATAAATAGGAACGTCTGGATTTTGATCACGTGACCACATTTTTGTACGGGTGTAAAAGGGTCATCGGTCACTTTTTTTTGAACTTGGGATGGTCACTAAACGAATGATGGTGAAGTCAAGGGCTAACCGTATCCAGGCACTTTGCGGTGTGGTTTTGCCACTGAGCGCATGCCACTTTTTTATTAAGCAACATTGTGTGTGTGTGTGTTTGTAAACTGCTCATACAAGTGGGGCCCCTCCCAAAGCAGCAAAGGGAGGCCAGACTTTGGAGCCCCCCCCCCCCAAGGAGGCCAGGAGCTGCCCGGCGCCCGTCTCTAGGCGAAGGATTGTGTGTAGAAGACGTCCACGTTGGCCGCGTAATCCAGAGGGAGAGTCTGGCCGATGTGCCTGGCCCCCAGGCTGGCCCCCCCCAGGGCCGAGGACTGCTTCAGCTTCAGCAGGCTGAACCGGGAGAAGGCGCGGTGGAGCTGCTGGCTGTGGGCCTGGCCCAGGACCCGGACAAATCCTGGAAGAGAGAGGAGCCGGTGGGCGCTTCCCATCGGACACCCCCCTGTCCCCCACCCACACAGGGCTCCTCGCCTTGGGCGGCTCAAGCCCCATCCTCCGCTTGCAGAAAGGAAGGTCGCCCACCCCCCATTGCATTGCCTACAGGCAGTCCTCGACTTAGCAGACACAAAGGAGCCCCAAATTTCAAATTGCTAAGCGAGACGGCTGAGTTTTGCCCCATTTTATGACCTTTCTTGCCACAGTTGTTAAGTGAATCACTGCAGGTGTTCGGCTATTGACACCACTTTTGTCAGTGCCATTGTAACTTCGAACAGTCACCACACCAAATGAACTGTTGTAAGTTGAGGACTGCCTGTACTTCATGGGTAGCCGAGATCTTTAAGCCCTCCTTTTCATTTGAATCCTCTGTGGCAGGGGTCTCCAACCTTGGCAGCTTTAAGACGGGTGGACTACAACTCCCAGAATCCTCCAGCCAGCTTGCTTTAAGACGGGGGGGGGAGTACAGCTCCCATAGTCCCCCAGCCAGCTTGCTTTAAGATGGGGAGACTACAACTCCCACAATCCCCCAGCCAGCTTGTGTTAAAACAAAGATTACAACTCCCAGAATCCCCCAGCCAGCTTGCTTTAAGACAGGTGGACTTCAGCTCCCAGAATCCTCCAGCCAGCAACTTTTAACACTGGTGGATTTCAGCTCCCTGGCTGAGGAATTCTGGGAGTTGAAGTCCAGCCACGGTCTTAAAGTGACCAAGGTTGCAGACCCCTGCTCTGGGGGCACCTGACCCGGAAGCAGATTCGGCTTTGCCGAGCAGGGCAGCCGCGGAGATCCTCACCTTCCCTCATCATCTCCCAGCTCTTCCACACGGATCCGACGCAGACGATGGGCAGCCCCAGATGCCCTTGCAGCAAGATCTGGAGGGGAAGAAACGCCCGCCAGGGTCCGTGGGTCCCCCGCTGCCCAGGAGGCAGTCCAGGACACGGAGAGCCCTCGGCTTCGGATCACAACTGGGCCCAAAATTTCCGTTGCTAAGCGAGGCGGTTGTTAACTTGAGTTTTGCCCCGTTTTACCACCTTGCTTGCCACAGCTGCTAATTGATAGGCAACCTTGGCTCTTTTATGACTCGTGGACTTCAACTCCCAGAATTCCTGAGCCAGCTATGCTGGCTCAGGAATTCTGGGAGTTGAAGTCCACGAGTCATAAAAGAGCCAAGGTTGCCTACCCCTGTGCTAACACTGCAATTGTTAAGTTAGTAACCCGGTCGTTAAGCGGATCTGGCTTCCCCCCTTGACTTTGCTTGTCAGTGGCTCACAAAAGGGGACCACATGACCCCGGGACATGGCAAAACCGTCCTAAGTACATGCCAGTTGCCAAGCGGCTGAATTTTAATCACAGGGATGCTGCAAAGGTAACTGAAAAACAGTCCCAAGTCACTTTTTCCAGTGCCGTCGTAACTTTGAATGGTCACTAAACGAACTTGTAACTTGAGAACTACCTGTACTACAGCCACACTACTACATGGTTAGTAATATACTTAGACATTAGACAGCATTGTAAGAGTTCGATGTTGGGCAGAGCCATGGGAAAAAAACAGGTCTGGTTGTTTTGGTCTGCCAGGCCCTCTAGCGCCATCTGGAGGGGAGGAGTTGAAACAGATTTATCTCCAGGATGTGAGGGGTCTGCAAGTGTCTTCTCAGCCCCCCCTCCTGACCCACACAAGGTTGCAATTGTTCTTTCTGCAGTCCTAACTACCCACTGGAGTCTGTAGCTGTCCTGTTTGGTTGCAGTGCAAGACAGAACAAATGTCCTTTTTCTTGGCTCCTAAACCAGGGTTTATCAAATAAGTCAGGGGTCCCCAACCCCCGGGCTGCAGCCTGTTTGAAACCGGGCTGTGGGAGAAATGGGCAAGCCCTCACGCACGCACCTGCCACTCGCGTGCCCCCACCCCATCCCGCCCCGGCTCGGGCCTCCAAGCTGCAAAGATTGGGGAACCCTGAAATAAGCCACCATTGGCTGGATTCATACAAGATGCCAAACCACATTGTGGCTTAGGGCAAAGGAGGAGGAGGAGGCGCTTGGATCCAGATCAGCAGAAGAAGAGCCCCCTTCTGTCCTTCTTGGGGGACCCCTGAACCTCACTCTCCCCCCCCTCCCCCAATTATGTTCCAGAGTTAGCCTCAATATGGCTGCTTCATAAGCCACAATTAACTCTGGGAGGTGGGCCAGGGAAAGGAAGCAGCAACCATCCTCAATCCTGCCCCTTTCTGCCACCGTCCATCCTGGGCTAAGTTACCTGGTCAATTTTGGGGAGCACAGCCACGATATGCCGTGCCAGGACTTCTCCGGCCCTGTTGAAAATGTAGCGGCACAGGGGATCCCCAGCTTGGGCACCTGCATAAGAAGCGGAGAAGCAGGTTTACCGTTTTATTTCGCCCACCTGACCAGCTCTCTCCAACCTGGGGTGCCCCGGGACCCTAAGACCGAATCCCCCAGCCAGCATGCTTTACGATGAGTGGACTTCAACTCCCAGAATCCCCCAGCCAGCATGCTTTAAGACAGAGGTCTTCAAACTTGGCCCTTTTGTGACTTGTGGACTTCAATTCCCAGAATTCCTCAGCCAGCGTGCCTGGGTTGAGGAATTCTGGGACTTGAAGTCCACAAGTCATAAAAGGGCCAAGTTTGAAGACCCCTGCTTTAAGATGAGTGGAAGTCCAGAATCCCTCAGCCAGCATGCTTTAAGTTGAGTGGACTTCAACTCCCAGAATCCCCCAGCCATTTATAGCTGATCATGCCTGGTGATGTCTAAATCAGTGTCTCTCAACCTTGCAACTTTTAAGATGGGTGGACTTCAGCTCCCAGAATTCCCCAGCTGCAACCATCTAATACTCTCCCGTGCTGACTTAGCATGGTCCAAGAACTGGATTAAGCATCTGCCTGAGCGGGAATCCCACCGTTTTTTCCCCTGGCATCCCAAAATGACCCACCCCCTCGAGCGACGTGCCCACACCTTCAGCCAGCTTCCGGCAGAAGCCTGCAAATTTAGACTTCTCAAAGGTCCTGTAGAGGTGAGTCAGGAGCCCCATCCGGTCGGAAACCTGTCAGAAAAATGTGAAAGTGTAAAGGAAGAAGAAAACAAACTCTTTCTCTCTCTCTCTCTCTCTCTCTCTTTCTTTCTTTCTTTCTTTTTCTTTCTTTCTTTCTCTCTCTTCCTTCCTTCCTTCCTTTCCTTTTTTCCCTTCTTTCTTTCCCTTCCTTCTTCTCTTCTCTTCTCCTCTCTTCCTTTCTCCTTTTCCTTTTTCCAAAGCCAAACCAAACCCCAAACACCCTGTTATAATAAAAATGATTTGGACTATCTAGTTAGTTGCCGCAAGATTACACAGACTGACTTAAAACAATGGCATGACAAAGTACAACATAGAATAATAGAGTTGGAAGGAGCCTTGGAGGTCTTCTATTCCACTCCCCTACCCAAGCAGGAGACCCTATACCATTTCAGACAAATGGTTATTCAGTCTGTTTCTAAAGCCTCCAGTGATTCCTTCCTTTCCCATCTTCCTTCCCCTTCCTTCCTTCCTCCCTCCCTCCCTCCCTCCCTCCCTCCCTCCCTCCCTCCCTTCAGCAACAATGGTGCCTGGAAGATGTGCAAGAAACACTATTTGCCTGCAAGCACGAACTGGTGGGACCACAAAACAGACACAATAGAAAATGAGCAACCTAAATTGCTCTGGGACTTCAGAATTCAGAGAGGCACCTGCCACACAACACCCCAGATCTAAACAACTGTCGATAAGAAAGGCAAAAAAAAATCTGGATAGTGGACGTGGCAGTGCCTGGAGACAGCAGAACAGACGAGAAAGAACTGGAGAAGATCACAAAATACAAAGACCTGCAAATAGAAATAGAAAGACCGTGGCAGAGGCAAACAAAGGTAGCACCAATAGCGATAGGCGCCTTGGGTGCCATCCCCAAAACAACTGGAGCACCACTTGAATGCCATCAGTGTTGACAAAATCCCCATCGGTCAATTGCAGAAGGCAGCTTGACTTTGAACAGCTGACATCTTCAGATGCTACCTTGAACACCGTCACCAATAACCACAGCTGCCTATTCCGAGTCCCTGGGAAGGACTCAATAGGTGGATAAAAATGCCAAATCTAGTCTGAACATCTGGCTGTGTGGCCAAACATAATAATCCTGAATTTTACACTGAGATGCAAAGTGGTTTTGTCTCTGGCGTTAGAGATTAGCCTCCAGAGGTGCTCAGAAGCTTCCAAGTCTTTCCTTGGAGCACAGAGACCCTACAGGGGTGTCCCCACCCCAAGGCCTGTCTCCTCTGGAGTGGGAAGCAGAGTAAGAGGTAGGTCCAACCGTTCCTTGAGCATCTCTTAGCAGGAATGCCTCCTCACGAGCCCCACGGCACAGCATCCCCTTTGGGACATCTACAGCCTTCCCAACGGGAGACTTCCTGCTTTCCTACCTATTTTGGTTGAACTCTTGACCTCGGTCTGCTCTCCCCCTCCCACAGACGCAAGTCCCCCCTCCCCAGAAGAGGGTGATGGTGAAGGTCTGGTTTGGGGTGGACCAGCCGCTTACCTGGAAGTAGTCAAACATGGCCTGCTTGACGTAGCCGATGTCGTGTGGTGGGACCTCCAGGTTGTCCAAGCCATCGAACACCGTCTTCACAGCCTGGTGGGCAATCCAGTAAGCTGCCAGACAGCAAAAGGGAGGGTCAGCCTGGGGACTGGACTTCACACTTCGATCCCCCATCCATACAATACATAAAACCCAGAGTGCTAAATTCTTCAGCTCTGACTGGACGGTGGGGAATGGAAGGAGTTAGTTAGGCATAACAATAGTGTTCTAGTGTGTGAATTCAGAGCTTGAAAAAAGAGATGATAAGAAATGGCGGGTTAGAGAACAGGAGGGAAAGCCTACATTTCAAGCTAATTGGGGAATGTGATTTATGACTGTTCATTAGAGGAGGGAATTGTGCTTTGATACTATGTGCTCAGGGGAGTGGAATTCAGATTTCGGCTTCGACCATGTACCTGCCGATGCCATGCAACTCAAATAAAGATTCTTTAAGGTAAACAATGCCTCAAAGTTCTTTGAAGAGTTTCACCTGTCGGAACCATGACATATATATTGATACTTATAAATCCTTCCCTTCCCCACCGTCCAGTCAGAAGTGAAGAAGCTTCTGGGATGAGAAGCGTAAGGTCTTCCAAGAAAAACAAGGAAGTCCAGTTGCCTCCTGAAAAAAAGCAGCTTTGGGACATCAAGAGAGAGGTGGCAAGGATTACAGGATCCAGCCTCCCGGAGAAAGCTGGATATTGGAGAAGTTCTCAAGACGTTCTCTGTAGACCCAAGAGGGTTCGTCCAGCCCGCAAACCTGGCCATGTCAGAGAACGAGGATAGGGCTTGCAATCTCCCGCAGCCGTCTGCAAGCTTATCCGTTAGGAAGATCCTGCTTTCCTCACCTGATCCTTCATCCCCCATCATGTGGCCCCATCCTCCACAGCTGATCTGAGAGCCATCAGGGTTGATGAGCTTGCAATTGGAGCCGGTTCCTGAGATGAGCACCACCCCGCCTGGAAAGAAATGACCGTCAAGGGGGTCAGGACCGCCATCTTGCTACGCTACGCGTTGCCTGCTGGCCGTCCGCCCTGCTTCCGCGGGAGGGAGAGCGGTGGGGTGGGATTAAGGAGGGGCTTAGCATGTGGGAGGAGTCGAAATGATGCATCGTCCCATCCCGGGAGAGCTGCTGCCCGTTCCAGAGTCACACACTGCGGGATGCAGAAACGGCCAGCCAGCGAAGACGGTGACCGTTACCCCCCAAATAGCAGTAGCCCTTAGACTTATCTACCGCTTCGCATTGCTTTCCAGCCCTCTCTAAGCGATTCTCAGAGTCAGGATCTCAGCCCCAACCATCTGGGTCCTCGTTTGACCGACCTCGGAAGGATGGAAGGCTGAATCAACCCTGAGCCGGTCAGGATCGAACTGCCGGCTGTGGGCAGAGTCAGCCTGCAGTGTTGCATTCTCACCACTGCAACATCACATCTCTGAACTGTTAACAATTCGTTAACACCTAACTGGGCTCTCAGAGAATTGCTGGCAGCCTGCCATTCGGACAAATCAGTCATCAATGGGCCCATAAAAATAAACCACGTTTACGGGCCATTAAAAAGAGACAATGAAAAGAAGCCAAGAAGGAAATCGAAAAAGATCAGGAGACACCCTGACTGGCAGCCAACACCCAGATAAGCAGGGATTAACACCAGACAAACCATCAAGCAGAAAAGCGTCATCAAGGAACTA
Source organism: Azemiops feae (assembly GCA_023970755.1). NCBI lineage: Eukaryota > Metazoa > Chordata > Lepidosauria > Squamata > Viperidae > Azemiops > Azemiops feae. Next base: position 128,955 of record JALGBA010001286.1, read on the forward strand.
TCAAAGGGAAAACCACAACCCTGCCAGCAAGCGACTGTATATAAACAGGGAGCAAAATCCCACATTTCCTTGCACTGGTGATGTGACCTAATTGGGTAATGAAGTATCTACCAATAAACCAACAAACAAGGTCAGAGAGCACCAAGACAAGGGAGGGAGGGAGAAAGGAAAAAGGGAGGGACAAAAGGAAGGGAGGGAGGGACGGAAGGAAGGAGGGAGGGAAGGAGGGAGGGGAAGGAAGGAACGAACTGAGGAAGGGAGAGAGAGAGGGAGCGAATAACAAGGACTGAAGAAGGGAAGGAGAGGGGAGAAAGGAAGGAGGGAGGGACAAAAGCAAGGAAAAAAGGGAGGGAGGGAGGAAGGAGGGGGAGAGGGTCAAAAGGAAGGAAAAAGGGAGGGAGGGAGGGAGGGGAGAAAGGAAGGAGGGAGGGACGGACAAAAGAAAGGAAAGAAGGAAGGGAGGAAGGAAAGAGAGGGAGGAGGAAGGAAGGAAGCAAGCAAGCAAGCAAGCCTTACCGGTGTTGGTAGCAGTGGCTATGGCCCCAACAGCGTCGGTAGTGATAAAGTAATTCTCGCTCAGATGTGGGAAACGGGTCTTCATGTCCTCAACGAGCTTCTTGATGGCTTCCTTCTGCTCCCCTCCACTCAGGGAGAGACCCTGCAGTCACAGGCAGCCACACTGTGAGTCCCCAGCCACAATTCGACAGAAACCCCCCCCCCCAAAGATTCTGGATGAGACAGCCCCAAAATATACAAGCACCAGGAGAAAATCATGGCAGAAGGTAGCAGGAGGACATCCACTGACCTTCCGTGTCCTGGAGATCTTCAGGGGTCATGGACTACCTACATGGGTGTCTAGAGCCGGGGTCCCACCCCTGGAACCTCTGGGTGGAGAAGCTCTCTTAAAACTTTTCTAATAAACTCCCTGGGCTCCTGGGGCTGGAGGCTCAGGAAGGAAGCAGTTCCTCCAAGCTCCTTTCACCTTTCACCTGAGGACCACAAACTGGGCTTCAGCTCCTCTCTAGCGAAGGTGTTCAACTCCTCTCATCACCCAAGGGAAGGCTAAGCATACAAAGAACGCTTGCAGGGATCGGATAGGGCCAGTCTAGGAAAAGAAGGACCAGGGGGGACATGATAGCAGCCTTCCCATATCTGAGGGGCTGCCCCAAAGAAGAGGAGGGAGTCAAGCTATTCTCCAAGGCGCCTGAAGGCAGGACAAGAAACAACGGATGGAAACCAACCAAGGAGAGAAGCAACCTGGAACTAAGGAGGAATTTCCTGACAGTTAGAACAATTAACCAGTGGAACAACCTGCCTCCAGAAGCGGTGAATGCTCCAACACTGGAAGTTTTCAAGAAGAGACTAGACCAGTGATGGCGAACCTTTTAGAGACCGAGTGCCCAAACTGCAACTCAAAACCCACTTATTTATTGCCACGTGCCGGGTGGGCATGGCCCACTGGGTGGGCGTGGCTTTGGTCATGGCAGACTGGGTGGGTGTGGCCAAGGTGGGTGTGATCACCTCGATGTTGTTCGTGGGGAGGGACGCTTGGGGCTGGGCAGGGGTGGGGCAGATGGGGCAGGAGGCTCGTCCTGCGGGGTGAGGCGAGGCAAGGCGAGTCAGGGGTGCCATTGTCACAGGGCAAGGCGAGGCAGGGGCCGGGGCACCTGCTGCCTGACACCATCGGCCCCCGCACACAGAGGCCAGTGAGCGCATGGGTGCTGGGATGCATCTGGCCACATGGGACCTCGGCGAGTTAGCGGGCGGCTGGTTGAAGAGGGGCGGTTGCCATCTCCGGGGCATGGCACGCGTGCCCACAGAGAGGGCTCTGAGTGCCACCTCTGGCACGCATGCCATAGGTTCGCCACCACTGGACTAGACAATCACCTGTCTGAGATGGTATAGGTTCTCCTGCTTGAGCAGGGGGCTGGACTAGAAGACCTCCAAGGTCCCTTCCAACTCTGTTATTCTGTTACCCTGGGCTAGCAGCATCCACAACAAACCGGGATGATGCCAAAATATTGACTGGCAGGTGGCATCACCCCCAAAACACCGCCACAGCATGTCCCGTGCATGGTGACACCAAGGTGCCTGTCTTCTTTGCCCCCACCTGCCCTGGGCATTTCCCTAAAGGCCGTGACTGGCTGCAAAGGGACAACCGGGGCGGGGGGGTTTTGGGGATGGGGGGGGGACTTTCCCGGAAAGAGGGCGGGAGACTCACCAGCGAACGAAGCGGAGTGTGTGGGTCGCCCCCCGCCTTCCTTTTAGCATCTTGGACCATGGCGTCGATCCGGTCCAGGCACGTGTCCGAGCCAACCAGCTGCTCGCCCAGAGGGGGGGGGGAAAGAGACACCCTTCAACTTGCACTTTTTTGTGGGGGAAAGTTTTACTGATTTTCCAATATTACATTTATATCTTTGAAAAACAACGTGGTTGACTGAGCTACCATAATTCAACTACATACAAATATCATTAGTACGAATCCCACGCTATTACAATAAGTATATCCCCTCTTTTCCCTTAATATGTACTGTCTCATATTTAAATTAATACACTTCTTATTCTATCAGTCAGATCAAAAATAACTTTCTTACATTTATCAATAGTTTCTAGTTTATATATATATATATATATATATATATATCTTCCTCGTTTTAACGTTCAATCTTTGAGACAATCAATGTCCTGGTAAATTTTTCCCAGTTTTAATTTTCCATTATGATTTAAAATTAACGTTTTAATATTTGTCACTTCCAAGTTTTAAAGGTTCCCCATTCCCTTTATCCCAATTCCTCACAAAATCTGCTATTCGGGGTACACATCTTTATCTATTTAAATTCTCACCATCTATATCGACGAATTAATAATACAATAAAATATTCTTATTTTCTAATGGTTTCCAAATATCTTCAACCTAGTAACCAAAATTTCTTTTGCACACTTACGCCCCTTCCCTTTTGCACACTTAAGGCAAAGCCCCCCAATCTTTTGGGCACCAGGGACCCGTTCCGTGGAGAGAGGTTTTTCCACGGACCGGATGGTGTGCTGTTTTTGTGTGCTGCCTGCACCCCGCCGATGGGGCTTTGCTTGTTTGTGTGGACCGGTTGCTGGCATGCCACGGACCGTGGGTTGGGGACCCGACTTAAGGGAGTCGCACCCCCCTTGCAAAAGTACGTAGCACTCCCTCTGCCCCCCCAATTTCTGGATTCTCACAGTATCTTAAACGAGCTTGGTTTGTTCCCCGCAGCTTCTCTCCATAGCGCCCTCCAGCTCGGTTGGGGGGTCTCCTTTCAGCCACCCCCCACCCTCGAGCCCAGGCTGGCATCTGGCAATAAAACCCCGGCCTTGCCAGGGACAGCCGAGAGGGGGCAGCTGCCAGATCTAGACTGGGGGCAGGATGTGGGGAGGGGGGTTAGTTTAAGCCAGCTTCCCCATCGGGCACCATGCTGGACTTGTAACCCTCTAATGACCAGGCTGGTGGGGGTGTTTGGTGGTCAGTGTCCACTCCCTGCAAGGCAAACACATCTGCAGATATTCTATGCCACCAGTATCCAACCTTGGCCGCTTTAAGACTTGTGGACTTCAACTCCCAGAATCCCCCAGCCAGCAAAGCTGGCTGGGGGATTCTGGGAGTTGAAGTCCACAAGTCTTAAAAGGGCCAGGGTTGGCCACCCCTGCCCTACAGGAAGTCCTTGACTTACGATCACAACTGTGTCTAAGTGAGAAATTGGCTAAGTGAGTTTTGCCCCATTTTACGACCTTCCGTTGCCACTGTTGTTAAACGAATCACTGCCCTGGTTAAATTAGGAACAGGGCTGTTAAGCGAATTCAGCTTCCCCCCTTGACTTTGCTTGTCAGAAGGTCGCCGAAGGGGGAATTTCAGCGACCCTTCCAGGAAGCTGCGACCGTCAGCAGGGGGTTGGACTAGATGACCTCCAAGGTCCCTTCCAACATTATTATTATTATTATTATTATTATTATTATTATTATTATTATTATTATTATTGATCATCGCACAATCAGCCAGATGTTCAGACTGGATTTGGCATTTCTGTCTACCTATCGAGTCCTTCCCAAGGACCTGGGAGAGGCAGATGTGGATGTTTGATGGTATTACAGATCTCGTCGCAGGATGGAAGCAGTTCCTAGTAAGGCCGCCTTTTGCAATTGACTAATGGCAATTTTGTCAATGCCGATGATGGTGTTCAAGTGGTGCTCCAGTTGTTTTGGGATTGCACCCAAGGCGCCTATTACTATTGGTACCACCCTTGCTTGCCTTTGCCACAGTCTTTCTATTTCTATTTGTAGGTCTTTGTGTTTTGTTATCTTCTCCAGTTCTTTCGCATTTATTCTGCTGTCTCCAGGCACTGCCAAGTCCACTATCCAGACTTTTTTTGTCTTTCTTATCGACAATTGTTAAGTCTGGGGTTTTATGTGGCAGGTGCTTGTCTGTTTGAATTCTGAAGTCCCAGAGCAGTTTAATTTTATCATTTTCTATGACTTTATTACTATTATTATTATTATTATTATTATTATTATTATTATTATTATTATTAGGAGCCAGTGGATGAGCGTCTGAATTTTGATCCCCTGACCACGGGGGGGACGCTGCGACGGTCATGAACTGTGGGAAACGGTCCTAAGGCGCTTTTTTCCGTGCCGTTGTAACTTTGAACGGTCGCTAAACGAAGCCTTGTAAGTTGGGTACCGCATGTAGACTCTTCCTAGTACCGGCCGAGGTTGCTGGGCTTCAGAGAATCACAGCTACTCCTATTTAAATATTATTTTCCCAAGGAAGATGGTTGTTTCCCCCCCCCCCCCGACGTGCCTGGAAAAACGAAAGCAAAGTCAAGCAACTCCCCCTACTCACTTTTTCCCCCGCTACCCTCCTGAAGGTGAGGACGACCCGATCCTTACCCAGTGGTTGGTGCAGGGCCCCTCGGCCTCGGCCAGGATCTTGCCATCTTCGGAGAGCAGCACCACCTTGGAGTGGGTCCCCCCCCTGCAGAGGAAGACAGAGGCCACTTGAGGGGCTGTAGGGGGGGATTCTGCTTCCCAGCCTGGCGGGGGCCAGTCAAGGAGGCTCGTGTGAAAATCCCAGGGGGAAATTAAGAAAGAAAAAAAGAACAGGAGGAGAAAATCTTTCTGGCTCAGGGTTGAAATGAGGGGGTCCTTGGTGCTCTCTGAGCTGGGTGGTTTTCTTGCAGACGTTTCACGACCCAACTAGGTAACAGCATCAGTGCTAGAAGGGAGTGGTGAGGGAGGAGGAGGAGGAGGAGGAAGACTATGGGGTCCTTGGTGCTCTCTGAGCTGGTTGGCTTCCTTGCAGACATTTCATTACCCAACTAGGTAACAGCATCAGTGCTAGAAGGAAGGAGGGGGAGAGGAGGGAGGAGGAGGAGAGGAGGAGGAGGGAGAGGGGAGAAGACTATGGGGTCCTGGGTGCTCTCTGAGCTGGTTGTTTTCTTGCAGACATTTCACAACCCAACTAGGTAACAGCATCAGTGCTAGAAGGGAATGCGGGGGAGGAGGAGGAGGAGGAGGAGGAAGACTATGGGGTCCTTGGTGCTCTCTGAGCTGGTTTCCTTGCAGACATTTCATTATCCAACTAGGTAACATCATCAGTGCTAGAAGGGAGTAGTGAGGGAGGAGGAGGAGGAGGAAGAGTATGGGGTCCTTGGTGCTCTCTGAGCTGGTTGGTTTCCTTGCAGACATTTCATTACCCAACTAGGGAACATCATCAGTGCTAGAAGGAAGGGGGGGGAGGGAAGGACGAGAAGGAGGAAGTAGAGGGAGGGGAGGGGGAGGACTGTGGGGTCCTTGCTGCTTTCTGAGCTTGGTGGTTTTCTTGCAGGCGTTTCATGACCCGACTAGCTAACATCATCAGTGCTAGGAGGGAGGGGGGTCTGCTCTCTGTTTCTACACAAGGGCCTTGCCTTGTTGATATTGGTGGGAGTGTCCTTTGGTGGTTCCTAGACTGGGTTGTTATTGTTGGATTGTGCGTCTCAGTTCCTGGATTGGGTAACGTTTCCTGTCTGACTGTTGG